>JAJLQT010000036.1:85000-523135 GCA_024516245.1 Peziza echinospora | reverse complement strand
CCTAACCCTAACCCTAACCCTAACCCTAACCCTAACCCTAACCCTAACCCTAACCCTAACCCTAACCCTAACCCTAACCCTAACCCTAACCCTAACCCTAACCCTAACCCTAACCCTAACCCTAACCCTAACCCTAACCCTAACCCTAACCCTAACCCTAACCCTAACCCTAACCCTAACCCTAACCCTAACCCTAACCCTAACCCTAACCCTAACCCTAACCCTAACCCTAACCCTAACCCTAACCCTAACCCTAACCCTAACCCTAACCCTAACGGCCCGCCCGAACTGCCGAGCCGTGCCGAGCCGGGCCGAGTCGGTCACGTGCCGAGCCGCGCCGAGTGCCGAGACGGTCACGTGTTGAGCCGCGCCGAGTGCCAAGTCCGTTGCCGAGACCTGTGCCGAGACTGGTGCCGAGACGCGCCGAGTGCCGAGCCGGTCACGTGACGAGCCGCGCCGAGTGCCAAGTCCGTTGCCGAGACTGGTGCCGAGACCAGTGCCGAGCCGCGCCGAGTGCCAAGTCGGTCACGTGCCGAGCCGTGCCGAGCCGCGCCGAGTGCCAAGTCGGTCATGTGCCGAGCCGTGCCGAGCCGCGCCGAGTGCCAAGTTGGTCACGTGCCGAGCCGTGCCGAGCCGCGCCGAGTGCCAAGTCGGTCACGTGCCGAGCTGTGCCGAGCCGCGCCGAGTGCCAAGTCGGTCACGTGCCGAGCCGTGCCGAGCCGCGCCAAGTGCCAAGTCGGTCACGTGCCGAGCCGTGCCGAGGCCAATGCCGAGCGCCAAGGTGGGGGCCGATGCCGATGCCGAGCCCTGTGCCGAGGTGGGGGCCGACGCCGATGCCGAGCCCGGTGCCAAGGTGGGGTCCGATGCCGAGGTGGGGGCCGACGCCGAGGCCGGGGTGGGGGCTGATTTGTCATCAGGGGCGATTTGAGTTTTCGTCATAGGGGGGTGGTTTGACCACGTACACCACTCTATTCTTTGTCGCGATTCCAAATCTTCCATCCCCATCGCGACAGCACGCACCCCCGCGGAGTTCGGAAACTACCACATCTGGACCTATACAGTCCGGCGCCCTCTATCAAACGCTGCTATTCCGGACCCTACAGCATCGACGCCTGTCGCGCAATCGCGAAAACAAGTGTTTGCCGTCCCCCTGTCGCATATCCCTCGGCGCCCCATACTGACACGTGGTAAACAGACCTCTGGCTTTCAAACGCACCACTTTTCGAATCGATTGGAGCAATAACCACCGAGATAGCCGCATTTCTGGCCAGATCCTAAGCTCTCAGTTGTTGGCGCTTATCGCGCCTAGGGCAATCGACATCGGGCTTTCAAACGCACCGCTTCTCGAAGTCATACAACGAAAACTCACAGAGTTATTAGCAATTGAACTCGGGTATTATAGAACTTCAAAGTGGTTATTATTTCTTGCTATTCCGCGTGTTGGTGGTGTGGTTTTGACCTTCTGGCTCAACGTACTATAGGGCAATCGACATTGGGCTTTCAAACGCACCTCATCTCGAAGTCATAGGACGAAAACTCGCGGAGTTATTAGCGATTTATTCCGGGTATTATAGGAGTTTCCTGTGGCTATTATTTCTCGCTATTCCGCGTGTTGGTGGTGTGGTTCTGACCTTCCGGCTCGACGTACTATAGGGGAACAGACATTGGGCTTTCAAACGCACCTCTTTTCGAAGTCATCGGACGAAAACTCGCGGAGTTATTAGCGATTTATTCCGGGTATTATTGGAGTTCACAGTGGCTATTATTTCTCGCTATTCCGCGTGTTGGTGGTGTGGTTCTGACCTTCTGGCTTGACGTACTATAGGGGAACAGACATCGGGCTTTCAAACGCACCCCTTTTCGAAGTCATCGGACGAAAACTCGCGGAGTTATTAGCGATTTATTTCGGGTATTATAGAACTTGCTATTTTCCGTGTTGCTGGTGTGTTTCTGACCTTCTGGCTTGATCTACTATAGGGCAACCGACATCAGGCTTTCAAACGCACCACTTTTCGAGGCTGTTGGATCAATTCTCACCCCTCTATCACGCCAGGCTATTGCTTGCCCTCTACTTGAGAATTATAGGACAGCTTCTGGAAACCCGTTGGCTTTCCCACGCCTCCAGAAATAGCTGTGCAGACCCGTTGGCTTTCCCACGCCTGCTTGCCTTACTTCTCAAGTATGTCAACCAATATGTCAGACCAGGTGGAAAAACCGAAGTTAAAGAGGGGTGCTATTGAGCCTATTCCGCACATCACAGACAACAATTCCGGAAATAAAAAGCAGAAACAAGATGACAACGCAACTTCCGCCTCCATCAAAACCAGCAATCGCATCCACAATCGCGGAGTTGAAGCACAACAATCACAAATTTCTCGCAGGGTAATTAAGATGGTTACTACTACTATGAACAAGAAATTCCTCAATATACCCGTTCATATGATACCCAACTTTGATTTTAAATCCCATCTCTCTTCTCTTAAGCACGTCAATGATTCCATTCCCCAGAATTCCGCTTATAAGGCAGAATGGTCTAAGAGAACTGATTTACTTGTTCTCAATGAAGACATGGTGGTTAAAGCAGGAGACGATGCTCTTGTTTGTTTGTTGAAGGGCCTTAATATTGATCGCAATAAGAAACTTTCTGATAAGATTGTTGATTTTGCAAATATATACCGTCCTAAGGATTCAAACTTCAAGGAGGTTCGATATCGTTCTGGTCCTACTCCTCTTCCCCCCACTCAACGTACTGGAAACATTACATACTTTCTTCATACAGGTACTATTGGGTTGGGAAATGAAAACCGTACCCCTTCTGCTTCTGCAACAATGGTTGGCTCCGTCAAGGCAGTCAATGCCAACGTGCAGTTGCTGTGGGATTTGGAATTTACTTCTCTTCTCAACAATGCGGCCTTGAAGCAATTGGATCCAGTTTCCTTCAATACCTATTCCGAGATGCGAAATTCCAAGCATGTTTCCCCTTCTACCAAACTGTTTTGTACTCAATGCCCTTCTGTTTGGCTTGGAAAAGCAATTCTCATTAATGAACATACCAAGTGGCATCGTGATATTAAAGACAAGGAGGATGGGTGGTGTTGTATTGTTTACTTTGGAAATTTTTCCAATGGGGACTTGTTTCTACCTGATTTGAAATTGCGTTTACATATTGAGGCTGGAGATGTTGTTTTCCTTCGTTCTTATGCTTTTGTTCATTTTGTTGATGAGTGGATTGGGGAGGGGAGATTTGTTGTGGTTTACTACACTTCAAAGGATGTATTTGAGGCACACAAGTTGGGGGAGGCAGCCGACATGGAATAATGGATTGAGGAAGATATATGGATTGTGAAGGGTGGAGATTTAAGTTAAGATCCGTTGTAGTTACTTGTGCAGAGATAAGGCAATTCAATTTCACTTCTACTTGTCTATTATTCAAATTGTGGCTCCCGTAGTATTATGAAGGGAGGTGGTTAGAAGAATGTGCTACTACGTGTAATAATTAATCTTTTAGGAGTGACTGGAGGTGCCTGGAGATGCCCTGCTGATGCCTTGGAATTGCAAGCCCGTTTGGCAAAGCCAAAAGAATTCAAACTCCGATGTCTGAATAGAAGCACAACGTTACTTGACAATCCGGAGTCCAAATAGAGTTGGATCTCCCCTTAAATCAATTTCTCCCAATGCAACTCTTTGCATGAATGCCAATGACTCCCGGAGGCAGTCTCCTCTCCCCCCCCACTCCCCTCCTGCCCATACATTGTGGATTGAGGCAAGCTTTCGACCTTGAGTTCCGGAATTGTTTCGTACACCATTCCAATGATTGAAAAATGATTGTTGTCCTGCAATTCGTCCACCAACGCCACCCTTTCCTTCCCATTCACGATCTTCCCAGTCACAATCCCAAATCAACAGCTCCTTTCCTCCGTTCCGAGTTGTTCCAAATGGCCGAATTATCCCCACCCAAGCATGCCACCACGCTGTCTCCCACTTGGCCGTCCCTTCCTTGTCCTTTTTATTTTGCTTCACCCAAGAGTGTGTCGGTGTTGTGAATAGCGCAATCTTAACTTGATCCCAACGACATGGAATTCTTTCAAAGTCCCGATATGTTCCGCGACTGTGCCCTTGATCAATATCCGGGTTGAAATCTGGAAGCTGGTTTATGCGCATCTGGGTTGTTGAAAAACTGTATTGATTAAGGCCGAAGATCGTGTCTGGGTTGGAGTTTGTGTTGTGGATATATAACAATGCGGTTAGAATCTCGGAGTCCAATGCGTCCGCCTTGATGTCATTGAAATCCACGGATGGAGGGACTGTAGTTATCGCCGTAGAGTGTGATTCCATTATTGAGGATGGGAGTGGTTTTGTCAATTCACGGGGGGTAGAAGATAATTTTTTTGCGTTCAAGGTTGTTGGTTGCACCAAGGGTATTGTATTGCTCCGGGATAGAATACAACTTATAAACGCGGCGAAAATGAATTTCGCTATTATAGGGGTACTGCCTTGAGATCTAGTATCAATGGAGTTAGTGTTAATACAGGGTAGATAATATGGAGATTGTAATTAGTCTTAAAAGGCCTAGGTTTGCATGCAATACAGGATTATAATATGTAAATAGAAATCTAACTGTAATTTGTTAAATATTGATCCTCATGGTTAACTGCCGCATTATTCACTTGATAAATTACAAATATAATTCTCTGATGCTGCCAATATAATCAAAAGTTCACGCAATACAACCGTTTCATTATAAGAAATTAATTCTTTAACGGAGTTGCAATCATGACAGACATTTGTGTGTTGATTTTACAAGTCAGACATGGCCGTCATTAACGTATTGTTAGTGTTACAGGACACAAATATATATGTAGATAACTCACGGTATTTTCTCAAATATTAATCTGCATGGTTAACGTACCAATTTTTTGATTGGTAAATTACGTAAACGATTCACTGATTCCACTGTAACTGTCAAAAGTTCACGCAAATGTATGGTTTTATCATATAAATTTTAGTTCTTTGGCGAACTTGCACTCAAAACTGCAACTTGTGTGTTAGCTGTATAATTCGGGCATGGCCATTGTTAGCGTATTCTTGGCAGTACAAAACTTGAATATATATGTAGATAACTCACGGTATTTTCTCAAATATTAATCTGCATGGTTAACGTACCAATTATTTGATTGGTAAATTATGTAGGCAATCTAGTAATTCCACTGTAACCGTCAAAAGTTCACGCAAATGTATAGTTCTATCATAATATTATTGGTTCTTTGGCCAACTTGCACTCAATACTGCAACTTGTGTGTTAGCTATACAATTCGGGCATGGCCGTTGTTAGCGTATTCTTGGCGGTACAAAACTTGAATATATATGTAGATAACTCACAATATTTTCTCAAATATTAATCTGCATGGTTAACGTACTAATTATTTGATTGGTAAATTACGTAGACGATCCACTGATTCTACTGTAACTGTCAAAAGTTCACGCAAATGTATGGTTATATCATAATAATATTAGTTCTTTGGCGGACTTGCACTCAATGCTGCAACTTGTGTGTTAGCTATACAATTCGGGCATAGCCGTTGTTAGCGTATTCTTGGCGGTACGAAAATTTATATATATATGTAGATAAATCACGGTATTTTCTCAAATATTAATCTGCATGGTTAAGGTACCAATTATTTGATTGGAAAATTATGTAGACGATCCACTGATTCCACTGTAACTGTCAAAAGTTCACGCAAATCTATGGTTATATCATAATAATATTAGTTCTTTGGCGGACTTGCACTCAATGCTGCAACTTGTGTGTTAGCTATACAATTCGGGCATAGCCGTTGTTAGCGTATTCTTGGCGGTACGAAACTTGAATATATATGTAGATAACTCACAATATTTTCTCAAATATTAATCTGCATGGTTAACGTACTAATTATTTGATTGGTAAATTACGTAGACGATCCACTGATTCTACTGTAACTGTCAAAAGTTCACGCAAATGTATGGTTATATCATAATAATATTAGTTCTTTGGCGGACTTGCACTCAATGCTGCAACTTGTGTGTTAGCTATACAATTCGGGCATAGCCGTTGTTAGCGTATTCTTGGCGGTACGAAAATTTATATATATATGTAGATAAATCACGGTATTTTCTCAAATATTAATCTGCATGGTTAAGGTACCAATTATTTGATTGGAAAATTATGTAGACGATCCACTGATTCCACTGTAACTGTCAAAAGTTCACGCAAATCTATGGTTATATCATAATAATATTAGTTCTTTGGCGAACTTGCACTCACTACCGCAACTTGCGTGTTGGCTATACGATTCACGCATGGCCACTGTTAGCGTATTCTTGGCGGCCCAAAACTTTTATATATATGTAGATAACTCACAGTATTTCTTAAATATTAATCTGCATGGTTAACCTACGGATTATTTGATTGGTATATTACGTAGACAATTTACTGATTCCAGTGTAACTGTTGAAAGTTCACGCAAATGTATGATTTCAGAATAAAGTAATAAGTACTGTAGCAAGCATGCATTGATACCGGGGATTCTAATATGGACATAAAGCAGTTGAAGTTCACTTGTGTTGGAAAAATTCAATTTAATTCCTTGATTGCTATTATTACTCCTTTGTCCCACATCGTTCCCACATTGGCTCCATAATGGAATCTTCAACAACACCGCTTCTTGATACAATAGATCCCGTGTAGGGCAGACTGGTCAACCATGTCCAAGCATATTCCTCATTCATATCCCGCCAAGAAGTAGCACCATTCTCACAATCCTCCATCATTTGGCGCACAGCATCAACCTTCAAGGTTAACCACTGCTCGTCAAGAGGTATTGCCTTGGTAAAAACCTTTCGAGGATCATTTGTCAGTGTCCAGGTCTCAGGAAAGAATGCCATGTGTCCGTGACGACTCAAGCCACACCAGACATAACACTTGCCAAGATCTGACCTGCCAGGGATATTCTTCAACGGAAACCACTTCTGCGTTGTGGAATTGGGCCAGAGAGTGCATCGGCGGACAAAGTACTTGAAGAACTCCACATTGCTCCAATGAAAATTAAAATCAAACTGTGCCAAGTGGTGATTCCAAATTTCTACACCCTTCTTGTACCGAAGGCGGTAGAACTTCTTGTCCCACTTGCGTTCCATTTTTTCTTCTTGGCTTCCCGTGATTTGTCCATCATAGGCAAATAAGTGACTGAGCCGTTGTTGAATTGTCTTTGGTGCTTGCCTGCCATTGCTAGTGGATTGAACCAACTGTATCTCCTCTTCCATCAACTTGTCCAGCTCGGAGTAAACAAAGACAGGATTTGACGGAGTCCACTCTGTATCTGTCTTATCCTCAATCATATCATTGGCACATGCTTGGAGAACTTCCTTTTGGAACTCCCAAATAAAGTGCTCACACATCCACTTCCAAACAATTTGAAGGCACCGGGTTGTATACTCAGTAAACCCTTGTTTGTGGAAAATGGTGACAAGATAAAGACAAAGCTGCGTGGCTGTCTTGTCAAAAGTCAGTGCAGTCGTTGCTTGGGTGTATGACTTGGTGAAGTTCTGCAGCTTGTGTCGGAGGCCAATTGCAATGTGGTCCTTAACTCCGTCCAGCAATGCCCATGAGGCCCAATCTACACGATCCTCGTTGATGAAAGCATACCCTGTCTCTTGTAAAGATGCGCCAAGCCCAAGCCCATAGCGTGTTGAGCCGTCCAGTAGGAGCTTGGATGTGTTCCACATGCCTTTGACCATCTTCATGTTGGATGCATTGAATGAGCTTCGTATGAGTTCCAAAAACATCAAGGCCATCTGTGAAGAGTCAGGTGAAATAACCTTGCCCCCGTCCTTAAGGATTGAGTACTCAAATCCCAAAATGTACTTCTGAATATTTTGATTCAGGTATTTGAGTGCTGAGGACGTGGGCAGGATGACAAATGGAGGGTGGGAGGCCGGCGTGCTTGCAGAACCAGGTTGGGTTACCCGTGTGCCATTGAGGCCTCGTTGACCCATACGCTCATTCAAGACTAGCACCAAATCCAAAGTCATACGATGCTCCTCCCGGATACCATAAGTCTTTCCAATGGAACTAGAGAGAGAATGACCCACACGTGCCTTACTGGAGACATAGGCCAAGCGGGCCTTCTTGGCACTCCAACTGTTGGCCGGCATGTTCCCCAAACGCTTCCATTCCTCTAGCAGACTGGCGTCAATTGCCAACCCGTCAATGATCTTGTCCTGGAATGGATAGGCCTTGGCAGCGTCAAAGATTTCCTTCGTTGAGGAATAAAATTGTGAATACACAAGGCCGCAGGCAAGTAGGGGATGCTTGCGTCCTGGTTCCAAAGTCATGTTACCCACGTCTGCCAGCTGAGCCCAGTTGTATATCGCGCCACGCATTCCAGAACGGGGCACATCCATCTTGAATGCCTCACGTTTAGCCTCCAAGCATGTTGTCCGCCACAGGTATGTTTCCGGCTCCTCCGCAACAGAGACTGTTTCCTTCCCAATATCAATCCACGTGCTATGTGGGTAAAAGGCATCCGGTTTGAATACAGTCTTCCAAGTTGAGTAGAAACCCGTGATCAAGGACTCTAGGTTATGTTCCCGATACATGGTTTTCATATTCTTGGATGAAACAAGGAGCACCGGATCTGCCAAATCAAAGTTTCCACCACCATGGATAGCCTGCGACACACTGGTCCACACCTGTTCTAGTCCACAAGCAGGGAGAAAGTAATGTAATGCCTGCTGCTTGGGAATGGCGGCCGCCTCATTCACCCCTGTCTCCCTTGACCTAGCATAAGACATGGCGTGGGCTTGCTCAAAGGAACTTGGAAGATGTTGCTGAAAGGCACGCCCAAACTCCTTGGTCTCATGTATTGCCTGCAGGAACAGGTTGCAGAATCGCTGCAACTGGTTGTCGGTAAGGAATGTTGTTGGCCGTTCAGGATAGTATAGGTGTGGAAAGAAGACAAACACCTCGCACTCTGAAAATCCGTTAACACGGCCAAGATAGGTGTTGGGCACATGATGGTAGGGAACCTTCTTGTGCTTGACTGCACCATTAGCATCCTCGACATTGACGGTGCACCACAAGTGAATATTGCTTGACAGATTTGCCGTCCGTGGTGGGCAGAAGCACATGTCAATTCCTTTCATGACAAATGCAAGACTTTTGGGCAACGCCAGGAAGCTGTCCACATCAACTGTGATTTCAGCATTATCCGCAGCTTGCGGATTGCTAGCCAATACATTGGCGGGCCACACATCATAGGCCTGCCTATGAGTCCCATCCTCCGTTTCCAAGAAAGATCCCTCATACAGCCACTTGCGGTCAAAATCAGCTGTACCTGACATGAACTCCAGGACTTCAAGGTTGTTGATAGTATCAACCAGCGTATTCACAGGTAGCTCAAAGTCTACAATGTCTGTGAACGCCTTTGAGTCCTGTCGAGGTGTACTGCCACAGGTGCAATGCTGCTCAGTGCCCAGAAAGTGGTCGATAATAAAGTCAACCACTTTGAGATTTGAAATTGGTGCAGGTGGAGGGGCGGAGGCTGCAGCCAAAGCCTCGTTTAGGAGCTGTCGTCGTGGTGTGGGTGTATCTTGGACTCGGAGATTGCGGAACTCGGTTAACCATGCATGCATAGGATCGACCTCTTCATCTGAATCCTCTAGCCCCAATTGGATTGGGCTGTCCTCCGGTGAGTCTGAGTCACTTGCACTGGTTGGGTAAGTGATCATCCTTGATCCCTGTCCTTGGCCGGGTTCTCCCCTGAATTGGGACTCAGGAATGCGATGCAGTCTTGGCTGTGGCATGGGGACTGCCTGAAGTGGTTGCAACACACGAGCAGGTAGCTGTATGAGGTAGTTAGATGCACTAGCATGGGGCACTAATGCACGGGAAGACCTGCTTGCAGGTCCCACCGCCACGGATTGACCACGGGTCCATTTCCTAGGTTGTAATAAGGCAGGCTCCCGCGGTATCCGCGGCTGTACTGAAAAATTCCCCAACGAGGGAACTTCCCAATCACTTTCTTCACCAGATGGAAGGTATTCATCCCCGGATGTGTCTATTACTTGGATGTTAGTTTGAATTCATCTACCACGCACAGTGGAAAGCCATACCATCAGCATACAACTCCTCATCATCAGAGTGCTGGGATTCAAGAGGTGTACACGGCAGGATTTCCTGTCTCTCAATTGCTGGCAATGGTGCCCGTGACTGCAAAGGGCTTCCTAGAATAACATCCTTGCCAACAATTGGTGGTAGCCGTTGAACAGCTTCTAGGGGATCCCGCGGGAGAGGATCAATGGTCAAATGCAATTGAGCGGATGAAGACTCCACTTGGGATGCCTCCCCGTCGGTATTGGAAACTTCTGACAATTCCTACCCTCAATAATTAGCAATATTTTATTTTAAAAGAATTAAAAATATACCTGACGTTGTTTCAAAAACTTCTTCCGTCGGTATTCCCTATTCCTTGCTGCATTCCGTTGCTTCTTTTCCTCTGTAGCGCGGGTTGATTGCCTTGGATCGGAAAACCCGGAAGCGTCACTCTCAGAAAAGATTAAGGTGTTGCTGCGTTTGCGACCCATTGTATAAGAATGTTGTGTAGAGGAAATACTTAATACTATACATTCTTGTCAAGCTTTATAGTGCAAACTTGGATCCCGTTATCACCAGTATTTCTTCAATTTTCAGGGTCAGGGGAAAGTATAATCATGAGACAAGTATACTTCTGGATACATTAAAAAGACAAATTTGACAACAGATCCGTGCATGAATGAAAGGTTCATTATTGTTAAAGACAAAGGCTTTAATTGTTGCCGGCATCTCTAGAGCCGTGATGAAATGTGCAAAGATTCATTGGCGTTGCCCATATAAACGTGACGTTGGCCTTCCTTTTTGGGCCTTAGCGGTACCAGAAATACAGTGCACTACGGAATGATGTACAATGATTGTTACTTAAAACACAGCGGGTGCCACCTATATGATGCTAGAAGAGATAAATCAATACGGCATGCACTACTTACAAAATCATTAATAAATAGCTTCCCTGCACAAGGATGCACGCTTGGAATGCACCAAAAGTTATTATTAGCAAAATAAATATTTAAAGTCCCGTGAAAGAGAATAGTTAAACCCAACAACGCCTATCAGAAAACATCATCTTGCCCCCGACAATAACTAAAGAGTTGAAGTGGCAATAGTACTAGCATTTGACATGTAATTACAGTTTATATTACTCCCGACAGCAATAGAGTTTGAAAAAAAGTAACGGGATTGCTATTTAAGTCCTACAAAAAAGTATAAGTTGCTGGGGGGTAGAACGGCCAACATGCTATAGATGGCACTGAACGGGGCCAACTGGTACCGCTACATCGGTGCTGTGGTTGTTGCTGCGCAGGAGTGCACCTGGTGGCGGTGCAGGTCTGCTGTGGGTAGTGCTGGGTGGCGCGGCATAGCAGTAAAACTGGCACCGGTGCAGGTGTGCTGTGGTTGGCGCTGGATGGGGGTGCAATGGGTACCGGTACAGGTGTGCTGTGGTTGGCGTTGTATGACGGTTCAGCTAGTACCGGTGCAGGTGTAGTGTGGTTGGCGGTACACCACAGTGTAAGTGGGACCAGTATCATGTTGCACGCCCAATAGATTTTGGCCTGTTAGTGGGGCGGGAGGAGATGTGCTGCGCGGGTGCAAAACTCCTGGTCCCGGTGATGAAATATCTTAGTGATACAAAGTGCCGGCGTAGCGTGACGTTGAACTGCCTAATTGAGATAGCGCAGTTTTGTCTCCCATACATGCGTGATGTTGAACTTCCTATTTGGATTATAGTGTGCCTGAATCTACGTGGCAAGCAGTTTCTGCGTTGCAACGCCTTGGTTGCAGGGGGAATTCATGGTAGGCAGAGGCTGCATGCAGCCAAGATGGCAACGGACAGGGATAGCCCACTAGCGTCGCTTTAGTGCCAGAACTCCGTAAACTTCAACACTGAATAGCAGCAGAACAATGTATAGAACGTGGGATATATTATTATATGGATCGATAGAGGAAGGTCAGCTCTTTCAAACGGCACCTTACCCGTAAAAATCGGGTGTAGTTGAGTTGCAAAAGCGTTGGCGCTCGTACAGGCAGTTTGTGTTGCCTGGCGGGCAACTTTTTGGCGGGTGCGCGCCACCAAAATTTGTATGGCAACCGCCTGTCCTGACCCTGACCCACGCCTATATAGAATTTCCCGCTTTTACTTCAACGTTACTATCAACTCACTTCAAAAACACTTCCACAACCCTCTCATAATAACATTTTCCGCTTTTGTTCAACACTACCTTCAACTCGCTTCAAAAACACTTTCAGAACGCTCTCACACTTCAATTTCCCGCTTTTCACTTCAAAAACACTTTCAAAGGGCTCTCACACTTCAATTTCCCACTTTTTACTTCAAAAACACTTTCACAACGCTGTCACACTTCAATTTCCCGCTTTCACTTCAATGGTACTATCAACTTACTTCACAAACACTTTCACAACACTATCACACTTCAATTTCCCACTTTCACTTCAACGTTACAATCAACTCACTTCACAAACACTTTCACAACGCTGTCACAGTTCAATTTCGCGCTTTTCACTTCAAAAACACCTTCACAACGCTGTCACACTTCAATTTCCCGCTTTCACTTCAACGTTACTATCAACTCACTTTTAAGACACTTCCACAACCCTTTCATAATAAAACTTCCCGCTTTTGTTCAACACTACCTTCAACTCACTTTGAAAACACTTTCAGAATGCTCTCACACTTCAATTTCCCAATTTCACTTCAACGTTACTATCAAATCACTTCAAAAAGACTTTCACAATGCTGTCACAATTCAATTTCCTACTTTCACTTCAATGTTACTATCAAGTCACTTCACAAACACTTTCACAACGCTGTTACACTTCAATTTCCCACTTTCACTTCAACGTTACTATTGTCATGAACCGAGTTTCCAGCCTTACCCAAGACTACCCCGCACCTAGCCACCGCCGGCATGAGCCTCGCTATCAGCCACAGTGGATCCATGTTCACCTGATCCTGACCCAAGCCGAGTTCAGCTTACTACTAGCAATACTCCAACTCGCCATGTACCTAGTCCACGTCCTAGTCCGTTCCTGGTAATTGTTGCAACACGACAGCCCGCATCCCTGTCACTGCTCGACTTCCTAGTTCGGAATCCAGAAGAAACCACCAGAAGGTTCTAGCATCACAAACCTTCACTGCGCAATAGGTTTCCCTATGTTTCTGTCAGTTTCTATTAGGTTCTAGTTGTTTCTATTGCGCAGTTGATTTGTAATTCTCTTTGACTCATGTACCTTGTGCAGCCGCCGCGCAGCCACTGCGCAGCTGCGGCGCTGCAATTCTATTCATGTCTTTCTAGTTCCATAGCTTGAGAAGGATCTCTATGTAAGGAGTTCTTTCTCCCTCTCGTCTTGTCTTCTTTTCCTTTTCCTCTTCATGCAACAACTTGTCTCTTTCCCTCAGTTGTATCTTAACAAGTTGTTATTGGAATATACTTTATACTCTCCTCTTCCGTGGCCTAGACAGCCCCTCTTGATCCTGCCTTGTCCAAGTCCCATGCCCAGTACCTTGACCACTCGCCGCTCAGTTATCCTTCCCGGCGGTGCCCCAGAACCTGCTCCTGTGCACCCTCTTGACCAAGTCAACACCTACACTCTCGCCATCCTCAACCGCCGCTACCCCTCTCTGATCCACGCCTATCGTCCCCCTGGCACAGACACAACGTTACCTTCTTCAGCCGTCGAGATCCTGTCACTGGGACCTGGTCATCACACTTTATTGCGTCGACATAACTGTCTCCGCCATACCCAAGCAACATTGAGATGTCTCGTTCTCAAACTCCTCTCCCCCCACTGGCAACCCCCTGGACCGACTACCTTGCCCTGCTCTCAACCACACAGTTCGTCGCTAGCGACAACCCAAGCCTCCCCAATAACCTCCGTCCTGACATCAGGACAAGCCTCACTAATGCGCACCTTCAAGGTGTTATCTGTGGCACCACCGGAACCTGGCAATCGCCAGTAATCCCCAACCTCACTGATGTTGACGAACTGAGCGCTGCTACCCAGTCACTCTATGCCCACTTCCAATCCGGATTCTAGGCCGGTGTACAGACCAGACTCCAAGCCCTAGCACCACTACCACCCGCGCCACGAAACCTGGCCCCAAAGATTGCAGACCCTACTGCCTTCGATGGTACCAGGGACAAATATCGCCAGTTCATCACCCAACTCCAACTGGTTTTCTCCTCCAACCCCACTCGTTACGCCTCCGACGCGGCTAGGATTGCCCATGCTGCCTCTCATCTTTCTGGAGGTGCCCAAGCGTGGTTTAACCCACACATGGACCCAGTCACTGGCCAAGTCCAGTTCCAATCCTACGAGGGATTCATTCATGCCCTCCAGGCAGCCTTTAACGACCTTGACGCTGAAGCTACAGCTAGGGAGAAACTTGACAAGCTCCGGCAGAGTAAAAGGGATTGTTCCACCTACCATGCTGAGTTTGTCACCATCGCCACCAAGCTTTCCATGAACCAGAAGGAATAAATTGCTTGCTTCCGTTCTGGCCTCAACAAGGATACCGCAACAGCGCTGTCCTACCAACTCAATGTCCCCGAGACTCTCGCAGCTGTTGCACAAATATGCATTCAGCTTGACAACAACATTAGACGTGTGCAAAGCCAACACCACACGTCTTCCCAACACTACAACACCACTACTCCCCGAACACCAGCCTCCACCAGTAACTCTACCGCTACTGGTTCACGCGCTGGACCAATGGACCTCTCTGCAGTTGAAGTCAAAAGGAAACAAGGTCCTCTTACCCAAGCCGACAAGGACTACCGCCGTGCCAATGGACTCTGCCTCTATTGCAGCCCAAAGGGACACTTTGCAAGTATCTGCCCCAATAAGAGCCAGAAGGTTAACGCTACCTCCGACGCCTCTGCCCCAGCTGGACCACCAGCAACTGTGCTCTACAGCACCACCAAGACCGCCAATCAGGCAAAAAACTAACTGCCTCTTTGAAGAATGAAGACCCTTCAAGGAGTGCCAGGATGCAACCTGGTGTCTTCTCTCTTGACCCCTCATGTGTTTGTTTTTCTTCTTCTTGTTCGAAATGTTTGTTTGTTTTATCTGTCAATTCGTTTTCTCTTTTACCTCCTGTTGTTTTGCCTGGTACAGGCTTTGTTGTACCTATCGAATCGCCTTCTGCTCGCAAGAGTGGATTGCGAAGCTACCGAGTGTCTGCTGCTTTGCGTTTGTCTTCTGTTTCTCTTTCAGGTGATCTTGGTTCTGAGTCACCTATGACTTTCAATGATACTATCAATGATTCTTTGCCTGGAACCTGCATGGTGGACTGTGGAGGTACTTCTCAGTTCATCGACCTTGACTTTCTCTTGTCCTTGAACCTTGTCCTTGATCTGAAACCAAAACCAGAAGACCTCATCGTTGTTCATGGGAGACGCTCGGTTGCTAGCCAGATAACCCACTCTTGTACATTGAAACTCACCGTCGACCAACATGAGGAAGTTCTTACATTCCAAGTGACAAAATTGGCCGGATGGAACTTCATTCTTGGACGGACCTGGCTTCGCCGCCATAATCCCATGATTGATTGGCAAAAGAACACCATTACCTTTGCGTCTGGTTACTGCCAGGCCCACTGCCTTTCTGTTCGACAAAATACAATCTCCAGCAACCCCCCCAGTACAGTTAATCACAAAATTGCAGTTATCTCCCGCGCTGCCATGAGAGTCGCTGTTAAACAACCCGGTTCAATAAATAATGTACTTGCCTCCCTTCCAGAAACACCCAGCACTCCCGAACCAGCCTCAGCTCTTGTCCCTCCAGAATATCACGACTTCTTGCCCTTGTTCTCTAAGAAGGAAGCATCATCACTTCCTCCCCACCGATATGTCGATCATGAAATTCCTCCTCTTCCAGGCGCAAAACCTCCTCTTGGACGCATGTACTCAATGTTTAATTCAGAACTCAAGGAGGTCCGCGAACGGCTTGATGAGAACCTTGCCAAAGCATACATTTGCCCTAGCTCCTCATCCAGCGCCTCGCCAATCCTCTTCCTAAAGAAAAAAGATGGTTCCCTAAGACTTTGTGTGGATTATCGTGCCCTTAACGACATCACCCACGAAGACCGCTACCCACACCTAAGGATTGAGGAAACATTGAACCAGATTTGAGGCTCAAAGTACTTCACTCGCCTTGATCTCCGAGCCGCCTTCAACCTCATTAGAATTAAGGAAGGCGATGAGTGGAAAACTGCATTCCGCACCCGATATGGCCTCTTCAAGTTTCTTGTCATGTCTTTTAGACTTACCAATGCCCCTGCCACCTGTCAAAGATTTGTGAACGACACCTTCCGGGAATTCCTTGATGTCTTTTGTGTTGTCTACCTGGATGACATATTGATATACTCCAAAACCCAAGCCGAACACAAAGACCAAGTCGGTAAAGTTCTTGCAAAGCTCTCGGAAGCTGGTCTCTACGTCAAACCAGAGAAATGCGAATTCAGTGTTACGAAGACCACCTTTCTTGGTTTCGTTATCTCCTCAAAAAGTATCGAAATAGACCCAGAAAAAGTTAAAGCGGTAGTGGAATGGGAAATGCCAAAATTGGTCAAAGACATCCAATGCTTCCTAGGTTTTGCCAACTTCTATCGCCGCTTCATTGAAGGTTATTCCCGGATCTGTCAACCCTTCTTCAAACTATTGCGAAAGGATACCCCCTTTGCGTGGTCTTCAGAATGCAATGCAGTATTCTCTCGCTTGAAAACTGCCTTCACCTCCGCTCCAATCCTCTGGCACTTTGACCCAAACCTTGAAACAATCCTCGAGACTGACGCCTCCGACTATGTGGTCTCCGGCATCCTCTCTCAAAAGGTTCCTGAGAACGGCAAATCTGTCCTCCACCCTGTTACCTTCCTGTCCGAGAAAATGTCACAAGCCAAATGCAACTACGGAATCGGTGATAAGGAACTCCTCGCAATTGTGGTTTGTTTGGAAAAATGGCACATGTACCTTCACGCACTCCCCAAGCCATTCACCATCCTCACAGATCACCATAACCTCAAATCCTTTAAGACCAAAACACTCCTGAATCGACAGCAAGCACGGTGGGCTGGGGAATTAGCGCAATATGACTTTACTATTGTGTTCCAACCTAGCAAAAAGAACGGAAAAGCCGTTCATTGACACGAAGGTCTGGAGACCTCCCTGAAGAGGGGGATGAACGTGCACGACCTGTACGCGAACTATTCCCGTCCTCCAAATTTTCTGATTACTCCTTGTCAGCAGCCTCAATTGGATTCAACAACGAGATCCGCAACCTCCTTGGAACCAACGCCTTGGGAAAATCAATCCTTTTTGCCCTTGAAAACTTTGAAACCAAGCACCCAATAGTCCTCCTTGGAGACTGCACCTACAATGATGGACTTCTCCATGTCAACAACCTCCCATATGTGCCCAACCATGAACAACTCCAAGCCAAAATTCTCAACTCCTGCCATTAACACCCAGCCGCAGGTCACCCTGGCCGAGCTGCCACTTACGAGCTTGTTTCACGAAACTACTGGTGGCCCAAGATGCGCAAGACCATTGCACGTTACATTCAGAACTGCGATACTTGAATGAGGATCAAGCCCGCACGACACGCCCCCTATGGACTCCTGAAACCCTTGGAAATCCCAGTCCGCAGATGGATTTCAGTTTCAATGTACTTCATCACTGGCTTACCTTTGTCTAACGGCTTTGACGCAGTACTGGTAGTAGTTGACCGACTTTCCAAGATGGCTCATTATATTGCAACTACAACCGAGTGCAACTCCAACACCCTTGCCAGACTCTTCATGGACAACATCTTCCGCCTTCACGGCCTCCCTGACTCTATTGTTACCGACCGCGGTACCCAGTTTACATCTGAGTTCTCCAGGTTCCTCTGCAAGTTCCTTGGAATTCAACAGAAGCTTTCCACTAGCTTCCATCCCCAGACCAACGGCCAAACCGAAAGAGTTAATGCAATCCTTGAACAATACCTTCGTGCCTACTGTAACTACCAACAGGACAACTGGTCAGAACTCTTGACTATGGCCGAGTTTGTATACAACAACACCCTTTCGGCAACCACCGGAATTACGCCCTTCTTTGCGGTCTACGGACAACAATCCCGATACAAAATCCTTGCCAATCCTGCAGTTCCATTGCCAACCCCAGAAGCACTCAAGGATTATGCCGCCAAACTCAGCCTGTTGGACAAGCATCTGCAGGCTGAAATATCCTGGTCCCAGGCGATTCATGCAGAACAAGCCGATCGACATCGCCTTCCCCCACCAGCATACCAAGTCGGCGATGAGGTGTGGTAACTCAGACGACACATGCACACCATTTGCCCATCAACCAAGTTGGACTTTAAACGCCTGGGAAAATTTCAAATCCTCCAGACAATCTCCAGCCACACATATAAGCTCGAGCTTCCTGCATCTATGAAAGTACACCCAGTCTTCCACGTCTCCGCAACAGACCCCCTCGCTGGCCAAGTTCAACCTCCTCCTCCTCCTGTCATTGTTAACAAAGCCCTAGAGTGGGAAGTTGAAGATATTCTTGACTCCAAACTTGTCCGACGTCAACTCAAGTACCTTGTCCGTTGGGTTGGATACGATCATCCTACCTGGCAACCAGCAAGCGACCTCGAAAACGCCCCAGCAATTGTTAGGTGCTTCCACACAGCTTACCCATAAAAAGCCAGACCAGAATACCTTCCCGCACCATGAGTGGATCTTGGTATGACCCGATCATCATCAATGACGACCTTGAACCAATCCAAGAAAGATCGCTGGAGCTCTCCTCCAGAAGGGGGGCTACTGTCATGAACTGAGTTTCCAGCCTGACCCAAGACTACCCCGCACCTAGCTACCGCCGGCACCAGCCTCGCTATCAGCCACAGTGGATCCATATTTACCTGATCCTGACCCCAGCCGAGTTCAGCTTACTACTAGCAATACTCCAACTCGCCATGTACCTAGTCCACGTCCCAGTTCGTTCCTGGTAACTGTTGCAACACAACAGCCCGCATCCCTGTCACTGCTCAACTTCATAGTTCGGAATCCAGAAGAAACCACCAGAAGGTTCTAGCATCACGAATCTTTACTGCGCAATAGGTTTCCATATGTTTCCGTCAGTTTCCATTAGGTTCTAGTTGTTTCTATTGCGCAGTTGATTTGTAATTCTCTTTGACTCATGTACCTTGTGCAGCCGCGGCGCAGCCGCGGCGCTGCAATTTTATTCATGTCTTTCTAGTTCCATAGCTCGAGAAGGATCTCTATATAAGGAGTCCTTTCTCCCTCTTGTCTTGTCTTCTTTTCCTTTTCCTCTTCACGCAACAACTTCTCTCTTTCCCTTAGTTGTATCTAACAAGTTGTTATTGGAATATACTTTATACTCTCCTCTTCCCTGGCCTAGACAGCGCCTCTTGATCCTGCCTTGACCAAGTCCCATGCCCAGTACCTTGACCACTCGCCGCTCAGTTATCCTTCCCGGCGGTGCCCCAGAACCTGCTCCTGTGCACCCTCTCGACCAAGTCAACACCTATACTCTCGCCATCCTCAACCGCTGCTACCCCTCTCTGATCCACGCCTATCGTCCCCCTTGGCACGGACACAACGGTACCTTCTTCGGCCCTCGAGATCCTGTCACTGGGACCTGGTCATCATAACTATCAACTCACTTCGAAAACACTTATACAACTCTCTCACACTTTAATTTCCCACTTTTCACTTCAAAAACACTTTCACAACGCTGTCCTACTTCAATTTTCCGCTTTTCACTTCAACGTTACTATCAACTCACTTTAAAAATACTTCTACAACTCTCTCACACTTTGATTTCCCACTTTTTACTTCAAAAACACTTTCACAACGCTGTCATACTTAAATTTTCCGCTTTTCACTTCAGAAACACTTTCACAACACTGTCATACTTCAATTTCCCACTTTCTCTTCAACGTTACTATCAACTCACTTCATAAACACTTTCACAACGCTGTCACACTTCAATTTCACACTTTCACTTTAACATTATTATCAACTCACTTCACAAACACTTTCACAACGCTGTCACACTTCAATTTTGCGCCTTTCACTTCAAAAACACCTTCACAACGCTGTCACACTTCAATATCCCGCTTTTCACTTCAAAAACACTTTCACAAAGCTGTCACACTTTAATTTCCTGCTTTTCATATCAAAAACACTTTCACAACGCTCTCCCACTTCAATTTCCCGCTTATCACTTCAAAAACACTTTCACAATGCTCTCACACTTCAATTTTCCGCTTTTTACTTCAAAAACAGTTTTACAACGCTGTCACACTTCAATATCCCGCTTTTCACTTCAAAAACACTTTCACAACGCTGTCACACTTCAATTTTTTGCTTTGCACTTCAAAAACACTTTCACAACGCTGTCACACTTCAATTTCCTGCTTTTCACTTCAAAAACACTTTCACAACGCTGTCACACTTCAATTTCCTGCTTTTCACTTCAAAAACACTTTCACAACGCTGTCACACTTCAATATCCCGCTTTTCACTTCAAAAACACTTTCACAACGCTGTCACACTTCAATTTTGCGCCTTTCACTTCAAAAACACCTTCACAACGCTGTTACACTTCAATTTTCTGCTTATCACTTCAGAAACACTTTCACAACACTGTTATACTTCAATTTCCCACTTTCACTTCAACGTTACTATCAACTCACTTCACAAACACTTTCACAATGCTGTCACACTTCAATTTCCTGCTTTTCATATCAAAAACAGTTTCACAACGCTCTCACACTTCAATTTCCCGCTTATCACTTCAAAAACACTTTCACAACGCTCTCACACTTCAATTTTCCGCTTTTTACTTCAAAAACAGTTTTACAACGCCGTCACACTTCAATATCTCGCTTTTCACTTCAAAAACACTTTCACAACGCTGTCACACTTCAATTTTTCGCTTTGCACTTCAAAAACACTTTCACAACACTGTCACACTTCAATTTCCCGCTTTTCACTTCAAAAACACCTTCAGAACGCTGTCACACTTCAATATCCCGCTTTTCACCTCAAAAACACTTTCACAACGCTGTCACACTTCAATTTTTCACTTTGCACTTCAAAAACACTTTCACAACGCTGTCACACTTCAATTTCCTGCTTTTCATATCAAAATCACTTTCACAACGTTCTTACACTTCAATTTCCCGCTTATCACTTCAAAAACACTTACACAACGCTGTCACACTTCAATTTTCGGCTTTTCACTTCAGAAAGCCTTTCACAACACTGTCATACTTCAATTTCCCACTTTCACTTCAACGTTATTATTAACTCACTTCACAAACACTTTCACAACGCAGTCACACTTCAATTTCCCACTTTCACTTCAAAAACACCTTCACAACGCTGTCACACTTCAATATCCCGCTTTTCACTTCAAAAACACTTTGACAATGCTGTCACACTTCAATATCCCGCTTTTCACCTCAAAAACACTTTCACAACGCTGTTACACTTCAATTTTCTGCTTATCACTTCAGAAACACTTTCACAACACTGTTATACTTCAATTTCCCACTTTCACTTCAACGTTACTATCAACTCACTTCACAAACACTTTCACAATGCTGTCACACTTCAATTTCCTGCTTTTCATATCAAAAACAGTTTCACAACGCTCTCACACTTCAATTTCCCGCTTATCACTTCAAAAACACTTTCACAACGCTCTCACACTTCAATTTTCCACTTTTTACTTCAAAAACAGTTTTACAACGCCGTCACACTTCAATATCTCGCTTTTCACTTCAAAAACACTTTCACAACGCTGTCACACTTCAATTTTTCGCTTTGCACTTCAAAAACACTTTCACAACGCTGTCACACTTCAATTTCCTGCTTTTCACTTCAAAAAACACTTTCACAACACTGTCACACTTCAATTTCCCGCTTTTCACTTCAAAAACACCTTCAGAACGCTGTCACACTTCAATATCCCGCTTTTCACTTCAAAAACACTTTGACAATGCTGTCACACTTCAATATCCCGCTTTTCACCTCAAAAACACTTTCACAATGCCGTCACACTTCAATTTTTTACTTTGCACTTCAAAAACACTTTTACAACGCTGTCACACTTCAATTTTTCGCTTTACACTTCAAAAACACTTTCACAACGCTGTCACACTTCAATTTCCTGCTTTTCACTTCAAAAAACACTTTCACAACACTGTCACATTTCAATTTCCCGCTTTTCACCTCAAAAACACTTTCACAACGCTGTCACACTTCAATTTTCCGCTTTGCAATTCAGAAACACCTTCACAACGCTGTCACACTTCAATTTCCCACTTTCACTTCAACGTTACAATCAACTCACTTCACAAACACTTTCACAACACTGTCACACTTCAATTTCCCACTTTCACTTTAACGTTACTATCAACTCACTTCACAAACACTTTCACAATGCTGTCAGACTTCAATTTCGCGCTTTTCACTTCAAAAAAACCTTCACAACGCTGTAACACTTCAATTTCCCACTTTCACTTCAACGTTACTATTAACTCACTTCACAAACACTTTCACAACGCAGTCACACTTCAATTTCCCACTTTCACTTCAAAAACACCTTTACAACGCTGTCACACTTCAATTTTCCGCTTTGCAATTCAGAAACACTTACACAATGCTGTCACACTTTAATTCCCTGCTTTTCACTTCAACGTTACTATCAACTTACTTCAAAAACACTTCCACAACCCTCTCATTAGAAAATTTCCTGCTTTTGTTCAACACTACCTTCAACTCACTTCAAAAACACTTTCAGAACGCTCTCACACTTCAATTTCCCACTTTTCACTTCAAAAACACTTTCACAACGCTGTCACACTTCAATTTTCCGCTTTTCACTTTAGAAACACTTTCACTATGCTGTCACACTTTAACTTCCTGCTTTTCACTTCAAAAATACTTTTACAACGCTGTCACACTTCAATTTTTCACTTTGCACTTCAAAAACACTTTCACAACGCTGTCACACTTCAATTTCCTGCTTTTCATATCAAAATCACTTTCACAACGCTCTTCCACTTCAATTTTTTACTTTGCACTTCAAAAACACTTTTACAACGCTGTCACACTTCAATTTTTCGCTTTACACTTCAAAAACACTTTCACAACGCTGTCACACTTCAATTTCCTGCTTTTCACTTCAAAAAACACTTTCACAACACTGTCACACTTCAATTTCCCGCTTTTCACCTCAAAAACACTTTCACAACACTGTCACACTTCAATTTCCCGCTTTTCACTTCAAAAACACCTTCAGAACGCTGTCACACTTCAATTTCCCGCTTATCACTTCAAAAACACTTTCACAACACTGTCACACTTCAATTTCCCACTTTCACTTTAACGTTACTATCAACTCACTTCACAAACACTTTCACAATGCTGTCAGACTTCAATTTCGCGCTTTTCACTTCAAAAAAACCTTCACAACGCTGTAACACTTCAATTTCCCACTTTCACTTCAACGTTACTATTAACTCACTTCACAAACACTTTCACAACGCAGTCACACTTCAATTTCCCACTTTCACTTCAAAAACACCTTTACAACGCTGTCACGCTTCAATTTTCCGCTTTGCAATTCAGAAACACTTACACAATGCTGTCACACTTTAATTCCCTGCTTTTCACTTCAACGTTACTATCAACTTACTTCAAAAACACTTCCACAACCCTCTCATTAGAAAATTTCCTGCTTTTGTTCAACACTACCTTCAACTCACTTCAAAAACACTTTCAGAACGCTCTCACACTTCAATTTCCCACTTTTCACTTCAAAAACACTTTCACAACGCTGTCACACTTCAATTTTCCGCTTTTCACTTTAGAAACACTTTCACTATGCTGTCACACTTTAACTTCCTGCTTTTCACTTCAAAAATACTTTTACAACGCTGTCACACTTCAATTTTTCACTTTGCACTTCAAAAACACTTTCACAACGCTGTCACACTTCAATTTCCTGCTTTTCATATCAAAATCACTTTCACAACGCTCTTCCACTTCAATTTTTTACTTTGCACTTCAAAAACACTTTTACAACGCTGTCACACTTCAATTTTTCGCTTTACACTTCAAAAACACTTTCACAACGCTGTCACACTTCAATTTCCTGCTTTTCACTTCAAAAAACACTTTCACAACACTGTCACACTTCAATTTCCCGCTTTTCACCTCAAAAACACTTTCACAACACTGTCACACTTCAATTTCCCGCTTTTCACTTCAAAAACACCTTCAGAACGCTGTCACACTTCAATTTCCCGCTTATCACTTCAAAAACACTTTCACAACGCTGTCACACTTCAATTTTCGGCTTTTCACTTCAAAAACACTTTCACAACGCTGTCACACTTCAATTTTCCGCTTATCAGTTCAGAAACACTTTCACAACACTGTCATACTTCAATTTCCCACTTTCACTTCAACGTTACTATCAACTCACTTCACAAACACTTTCAAAACGCTGTCACACTTCAATTTCCTGCTTTTCATATCAAAAACAGTTTCACAACGCTCTCACACTTCAATTTCCCGCTTATCACTTCAAAAACACTTTCACAACGCTTTCACACTTCAATTTCCCGCTTTTCACTTCAAAAAAACCTTCACAACGCTGTCACACTTCAATTTTTCGCTTTGCACTTCAAAAACACTTTCACAACACTGTCACACTTCAATTTCCTGCTTTTCACTTCAAAAACACTTTCACAACGCTGTCACACTTCAATTTTTCGCTTTACACTTCAAAAACACTTTCACAACGCTGTCACACTTCAATTTCCTGCTTTTCACTTCAAAAAACACTTTCACAACACTGTCACACTTCAATTTCCCGCTTTTCACTTCAAAAACACCTTCAGAACACTGTCACACTTCAATATCCCGCTTTTCACTTCAAAAACACTTTGACAATGCTGTCACACTTCAATATCCCGCTTTTCACCTCAAAAACACTTTCACAATGCTGTCACACTTCAATTTTTTACTTTGCACTTCAAAAACACTTTTACAACGCTGTCACACTTCAATTTTTCGCTTTACACTTCAAAAACACTTTCAGAACGCTGTCACACTTCAATTTCCTGCTTTTCACTTCAAAAAACACTTTCACAACACTGTCACACTTCAATTTCCCGCTTTTCACCTCAAAAACACTTTCACAACGCTGTCACACTTCAATTTTCCGCTTTGCAATTCAGAAACACCTTCACAACGCTGTCACACTTCAATTTCCCACTTTCACTTCAACGTTACAATCAACTCACTTCACAAACACTTTCACAACACTGTCACACTTCAATTTCCCACTTTCACTTTAACGTTACTATCAACTCACTTCACAAACACTTTCACAATGCTGTCAGACTTCAATTTCGCGCTTTTCACTTCAAAAAAACCTTCACAACGCTGTAACACTTCAATTTCCCACTTTCACTTCAACGTTACTATTAACTCACTTCACAAACACTTTCACAACGCAGTCACACTTCAATTTCCCACTTTCACTTCAAAAACACCTTTACAACGCTGTCACACTTCAATTTTCCGCTTTGCAATTCAGAAACACTTACACAATGCTGTCACACTTTAATTCCCTGCTTTTCACTTCAACGTTACTATCAACTTACTTCAAAAACACTTCCACAACCCTCTCATTAGAAAATTTCCTGCTTTTGTTCAACACTACCTTCAACTCACTTCAAAAACACTTTCAGAACGCTCTCACACTTCAATTTCCCGCTTTTCACCTCAAAAACACTTTCACAACGCTGTCACACTTCAATTTTCCGCTTTGCAATTCAGAAACACCTTCACAACGCTGTCACACTTCAATTTCCCACTTTCACTTCAACGTTACTATCAACTCACTTCACAAACACTTTCAAAACGCTGTCACACTTCAATTTCCTGCTTTTCATATCAAAAACAGTTTCACAACGCTCTCACACTTCAATTTCCCGCTTATCACTTCAAAAACACTTTCACAACGCTCTCACACTTCAATTTCCCGCTTTTCACTTCAAAAAAACCTTCACAACGCTGTCACACTTCAATTTTTCGCTTTGCACTTCAAAAACACTTTCACAACACTGTCACACTTCAATTTCCTGCTTTTCACTTCAAAAACACTTTCACAACGCTGTCACACTTCAATTTTTCGCTTTACACTTCAAAAACACTTTCACAACGCTGTCACACTTCAATTTCCTGCTTTTCACTTCAAAAAACACTTTCACAACACTGTCACACTTCAATTTCCCGCTTTTCACTTCAAAAACACCTTCAGAACACTGTCACACTTCAATATCCCGCTTTTCACTTCAAAAACACTTTGACAACGCTGTCACACTTGAATTTCCCACTTTCACTTCAACGTTACTATCAACTCACTTCAAAAGCACTTCCACAACCCTCTCATAATAAAATTTCCCGCTTTTGTTCAACACTACCTTCAACTCACTTCAAAAACACTTTCAGAATGCTCTCACACTTCAATTTCCCACTTTCACTTCAATGTTACTATCAACTCACTTCAATAACACTTTCACAACGCTGTCACACTTGAATTTCCCACTTTCACTTCAACGTTACTATCAACTCACTTCAAAAGCACTTCCACAACCCTCTCATAATAAAATTTCCCGCTTTTGTTTAACACTACCTTCAACTCACTTCAAAAACACTTTCAGAACGCTCTCACACTTCAATTTCCCACTTTTCACTTCAAAAACACTTTCACAACGCTGTCACACTTCAATTTCCTGCTTTTCACTTCAAAAATACTTTTACAACGCTGTCACACTTCAATTTCCCGCTTTCGCTTCAACATTACCATCAACTCACTTCAAAAACACTTTCACAACACTGTCACACTTCAATTCCTACTTTTACTTCAACGTTACCATCAGGTTACTTCAAAAACACTTCCACAACCCTCTCATAATTCAATTTCCCACTTTTGTTCAACACCACCTTCTACTCACTTCAAAAACACTTTCAGAACGCTCTCACACTTCAATTTCCCGCTTTTCACTTCAAAAACACTTTTACAGGGCTCTCACACTTCAATTTCCGCTTTTCACCTCAAAAACACTTTCACAACGCTGTCACACTTCAATATCCCGCTTTTCACTTCAAAAACACTTTCACAACACTGTCACACTTCAATTTTCCGCTTTGCACTTCAAAAACACTTCCACAACCCTCTCATAATTCAATTTCCCACTTTTGTTCAACACCACCTTCTACTCACTTCAAAAACACTTTTAGAACGCTCTCACACTTTAATTTCCGGCTTTTCACTTCAAAAACACTTTCACAAGGCTCTCACACTTTAATTTCCCACTTTTCACTTCAGAAACACTTTCACAACGCTGTCACACTTCAATTTCCTGCTTTTCACTTCAAAAATACTTTTACAACGCTGTCACACTTCAATTTCCCGCTTTCGCTTCAACATTACTATCAACTCACTTCAAAAACACTTTCACAACACTGTCACACTTCAATTCCTACTTTTATTTCAACGTTACCATCAGGTTACTTCAAAAACACTTCCACAACCCTCTCATAATTCAATTTCCCACTTTTGTTCAACACCACCTTCTACTCAGTTCAAAAACACTTTTAGAATGCTCTCACACTTTAATTTCCCGCTTTTCACTTCAAAAACACTTTCACAGGGCTCTCACACTTCAATTTCCCACTTTTCATTCCAGAAACACTTTCACAACGCTGTCACACTTCAATTTCCTGCTTTTCACTTCAAAAATACTTTTACAACGCTGTCACACTTCAATTTCCCGCTTTCGCTTCAACATTACTATCAACTCACTTCAAAAACACTTTCACAACACTGTCACACTTCAATTTTCTGCTTTGCACTTCAAAAACACTTCCACAACCCTCTCATAATTCAATTTCCCACTTTTGTTCAACACCACCCTCTACTCACTTCAAAAACACTTTTAGAACGCTCTCACACTTTAATTTCCGGCTTTTCACTTCAAAAACACTTTCACAGGGCTCTCACACTTCAATTTCCCACTTTTCACTTCAGAAACACTTTCACAACGCTGTCACACTTCAATTTCCTTCTTTTCACTTCAAAAATACTTTTACAACGCTGTCACACTTCAATTTCCCGCTTTCGCTTCAACATTACTATCAACTCACTTCAAAAACACTTTCACAACACTGTCACACTTCAATTCCTACTTTTATTTCAACGTTACCATCAGGTTACTTCAAAAACACTTCCACAACCCTCTCATAATTCAATTTCCCACTTTTGTTCAACACCACCTTCTACTCAGTTCAAAAACACTTTTAGAATGCTCTCACACTTTAATTTCCCGCTTTTCACTTCAAAAACACTTTCACAGGGCTCTCACACTTCAATTTCCCACTTTTCATTCCAGAAACACTTTCACAACGCTGTCACACTTCAATTTCCTGCTTTTCACTTCAAAAATACTTTTACAATGCTGTCACACTTCAATTTCCCGCTTTCGCTTCAACATTACTATCAACTCACTTCAAAAACACTTTCACAACACTGTCACACTTCAATTCCTACTTTTACTTCAACGTTACCATCAGGTTACTTCAAAAACACTTCCACAACCCTCTCATAATTCAATTTCCCACTTTTGTTCAACACCACCTTCTACTCACTTCAAAAACACTTTTAGAACGCTCTCACACTTTAATTTCTGGCTTTTCACTTCAAAAACACTTTCACAGGGCTCTCACACTTCAATTTCCCACTTTTCACTTCAGAAACACTTTCACAACGCTGTCACACTTCAATTTCCTGCTTTTCACTTCAAAAATACTTTTACAACGCTGTCACACTTCAATTTCCCGCTTTCGCTTCAACATTACTATCAACTCACTTCAAAAACACTTTCACAACACTGTCACACTTCAATTCCTACTTTTACTTCAACGTTACCATCAGGTTACTTCAAAAACACTTCCACAACCCTCTCATAATTCAATTTCCCACTTTTGTTCAACACCACCTTCTACTCAGTTCAAAAACACTTTCACAACACTGTCACACTTCAATTCCTACTTTTACTTCAACGTTACCATCAGGTTACTTCAAAAACACTTCCACAACCCTCTCATAATTCAATTTCCCACTTTTGTTCAACACCACCTTCTACTCACTTCAAAAACACTTTCAGAACGCTCTCACACTTCAATTTCCCGCTTTTCACTTCAAAAACACTTTCACAACACTGTCACACTTCAATTTTCCGCTTTGCACTTCAAAAACACTTCCACAACCCTCTCATAATTCAATTTCCCGCTTTCGCTTCAACATTACTATCAACTCACTTCAAAAACACTTTCACAACACTGTCACACTTCAATTCCTACTTTTACTTCAACGTAACTATCAGGTTACTTCAAAAACACTTCCACAACCCTCTCATAATTCAATTTCCCACTTTTGTTCAACACCACCTTCTACTCACTTCAAAAACACGTTCAGAACGCTCTCACACTTCAATTTCCGCTTTTCACTTCAAAAACACTTTCACAACGCTGTCACACTTCAATATCCCGCTTTTCACTTCAAAAACACTTTCACAACACTGTCAGACTTCAATTTTCCGCTTTGCACTTCAAAAACACTTTCACAATGCTGTCACACTTCAATATCCCGCTTTTCACATCAAAAACACTTTCACAACGCTGTCACACTTCAATTTTCCGCTTTGGACTTCAAAAACACTTTCACACCGCTCTCACACTTCAATATCCCGCATTTCACTTCAAAAACACTTTCACAACACTGTCACACTTCAATATCCCGCTTTTCACTTCAAAAAAACCTTCACAATGCTGTCACACTTCAATATCCCGCTTTTCACTTCAAAAACACTTTCACAACGCTGTCACACTTCAATTTTTCGCTTTGCACTTCAAAAACACTTTCACAATGCTGTCACACTTCAATATCCCGCTTTTCACCTCAAAAACACTTTCACAACGCTGTCACACTTCAATTTTTTGCTTTGCACTTCAAAAACACTTTCACAACGCTGTCACACTTCAATTTCCTGCTTTTCATATCAAAAACACTTTCACAACGCTCTCCCACTTCAATTTTCCGCTTTTCACTTTAAAAACACTTTCACAATGCTGTCACACTTCAATATCCCGCTTTCACTTCAACGTTACTATCAACTCACTTCAAAAACGCTTTCACAATGCTGTTACACTTCAATTTCGCGCGTTTCACTTCAATAACACTTTTACAACACTGTCATACTTCAATTTCCCACTTTCACTTTAACATTAACATCAACTCACTTCACAAACACTTTCACAACGCTGTCAAACTTCAATTTCCCGCTTTTCACTTCAAAAACACCTTCACAACGCTGTCACACTTCAATATCCCGCTTTTCACTTCAAAAACACTTTGACAATGCTGTCACACTTAAATATCCCGCTTTTCACCTCAAAAACACTTTCACAACACTGTCACACTTCAATTTCGCGCTTTTCACTTCAAAAACACCTTCACAACGCTGTCACACTTCAATATCCCGCTTTTCACTTCAAAAACACTTTCACAACACTGTCACACTTCAATTTTTCGCTTTGCACTTCAAAAACACTTTCACAACGCTGTCACACTTCAATTTCCTGCTTTTCACATCAAAAACACTTTCACAACGCTCTCACACTTCAATTTCCCGCTTATCACTTCAAAAACACTTTAACAACGCTGTCAGACTTCAATTTTCCGCTTTCACTTCAACGTTACTATCAACTCACTTCAAAAACACTTTCACAACGCTGTCACACTTCAATTTCCCGCTTTTCACTTCAAAAACACTTTCACAACGCTGTCACACTTCAATATCCCACTTTTCACTTCAAAAACACTTTAACAATGCTGTCACACTTCAATATCCCGCTTTTCACCTCAAAAACACTTTCACAACGCTGTCACACTTCAATTTTTCGCTTTGCACTTCAAAAACACTTTCACAAGGCTGTCACACTTCAATTTCCTGCTTTTCATATTGAAAACACTTTCACAACGCTCTCCCACTTCAATTTTCCGCTTTTTACTTTAAAAACACTTTCACAATGCTGTCACACTTCAATATCCCGCTTTCACTTCAACGTTACTATCAACTCACTTCAAAAACGCTTTCACAATGCTGTTACACTTCAATTTCGCGCATTTCACTTCAATAACACTTTTACAACACTGTCATACTTCAATTTCCCACTTTCACTTTAACATTATTATCAACTCACTTCACAAACACTTTCACAACGCTGTCAAACTTCAATTTCCCGCTTTTCACTTCAAAAACACCTTCACAACGCTGTCACACTTCAATATCCCGCTTTTCACTTCAAAAAGACTTTGACAATGCTGTCACACTTCAATATCCCGCTTTTCACCTCAAAAACACTTTCACAACGCTGTCACACTTCAATTTCGCGCTTTTCACTTCAAAAACACCTTCACAACGCTGTCACACTTCAATATCCCGCTTTTCACTTCAAAAACACTTTCAGAACGCTGTCACACTTCAATATCCCGCTTTTCACTTCAAAAACACTTTCACAACGCTGTCACACTTCAATATCCCGCTTTTCACTTCAAAAACACTTTCACAACGCTGTCACACTTCAATATCCCGCTTTTCACTTCAAAAAAACCTTCACAATGCTGTCACACTTCAATATCCCGCTTTTCACCTCAAAAACACTTTCACAACGCTGTCACACTTCAATTTTTTGTTTTGCACTTCAAAAACACTTTCACAACGCTGTCACACTTTAATTTCCTGCTTTTCATATCAAAAACACTTTCACAACGCTCTCCCACTTCAATTTCGCGCTTTTCACTTCAAAAACACCTTCACAACGCTGTAACACTTCAATCTCCCGCTTTTACTTCAACGTTACTATCAACTCACTTCACAAATACTTTCACAACGCTGTCACACTTCAATTTCGCGCGTTTCACTTCAATAACACTTTACAACACTGTCATACTTCAATTTCCCACTTTCACTTCAACGTTACAATCAACTCACTTCACAAACACTTTCACAACACTGTCACACTCCAATTTCCCACTTTCACTTCAACGTTACTATCAACTCACTTCACAAACACCTTCACAACGCTGTCACACTTCAACGTTACTATCATCTCACTTTAAAAACACTTCCACAACCCTCTCATAATAAAATTTCCCGCTTTTGTTCAACACTACCTTCAACTCACTTCAAAAACACTTTCAGAACGCTCTCACACTTCAATTTTCCGCTTTTCACTTTAAAAACACTTTCACAATGCTGTCACACTTCAATATCCCGCTTTCACTTCAACGTTACTATCAACTCACTTCAAAAACGCTTTCACAATGCTGTTACACTTCAATTTCGCGCGTTTCACTTCAATAATACTTTTACAACGCTGTCACACTTCAATATCCCGCTTTTCACTTCAAAAACACTTTAACAATGCTGTCACACTTCAATATCCCGCTTTTCACCTCAAAAACACTTTCACAACGCTGTCACACTTCAATTTTTCGCTTTGCACTTCAAAAACACTTTCACAACGCTGTCACACTTCAATTTCCTGCTTTTCATATCAAAAACACTTTCACAACGCTCTCCCACTTCAATTTTCCGCTTTTCACTTTAAAAACACTTTCACAATGCTGTCACACTTCAATTTCGCGCTTTTCACTTCAAAAACACCTTTACAACGCTGTAACACTTCAATCTCCCGCTTTTACTTCAACGTTACTATCAACTCACTTCACAAATACTTTCACAACGCTGTCACACTTCAATTTCGCGCGTTTCACTTCAATAACACTTTTACAACACTGTCATACTTCAATTTCCCACTTTCACTTCAACTTTACAATCAACTCACTTCACAAACACTTTCACAACACTGTCACACTTCAATTTCCCACTTTCACTTCAACGTTACTATCAACTCACTTCACAAACACTTTCACAACGCTGTCACACTTCAATTTCGCGCTTTTCACTTCAAAAACACCTTCACAACGCTGTCACACTTCAATTTCCCACTTTCACTTCAACGTTACAATCAACTCACTTCACAAACACTTTCACAAGACTGTCACACTTCAATTTCCCACTTTCACTTTAACGTTACTATCAACTCACTTCACAAACACTTTCACAATGCTGTCACACTTCAATTTCGCGCTTTTCACTTCAAAAACACCTTCACAACGCTGTAACACTTCAATCTCCCGCTTTTACTTCAACGTTACTATCAACTCACTTCACAAATACTTTCACAACGCTGTCACACTTCAATTTCCCACTTTCACTTCAACATTACAATCAACTCACTTCACAAACACTTTCACAACGCTGTCACACTTCAATTTTCCGCTTTTCACTTCAGAAACACTTTCACCATTCTGTCACACTTTAACTTCCTGCTTTTCACTTCAAAAATACTTTCACAACGCTGTCACACTTCAATTTCCCGCTTTCGCTTCAACATTACTATCAACTCACTTCAAAAACACTTTCACAATACTGTCACACTTCAATTCCTACTTTTACTTCAACGTTACTATCAGGTCACTTCAAAAACACTTCCACAACCCTCGTATAATTCAATTTCCCACTTTTGTTCAACACCACCTTCTACTCACTTCAAAAACACTTTTAGAACGCTCTCACACTTTAATTTCCCGCTTTTCACTTCAAAAACACTTTCACAGGGCTCTCACACTTCAATTTCCCACTTTTCACTTCAGAAACACTTTCACAACGCTGTCACACTTCAACTTTCCGCTTTTCACTTCAGAAACACTTTCACAATGCTGTCACACTTTAACTTCCTGCTTTTCACTTCAAAAATACTTTCACACCGCTGTCACACTTCAAGTTCCCGCTTTCGCTTCAACATTACTATCAACTCACTTCAAAAACACTTTCACAATACTGTCACACTTCAATTCCTACTTTTACTTCAACGTTACCATCAGGTCACTTCAAAAACACTTCCACAACCCTCGTATAATTCAATTTCCGACTTTTGTTTAACACCACCTTCTACTCACTTCAAAAACACTTTCAGAACGCTCTCACACTTCAATTTCCCGCTTTTCACTTCAAAAACACTTTCACAGGGCTCTCACACTTCAATTTCCTACTTTTTACTTCAGAAACACTTTCACAACGCTGTCACACTTCAATTTTCCGCTTTTCACTTCAGAAACACTTTCACCATGCTGTCACACTTTAACTTCCTGCTTTTCACTTCAAAAATACTTTCACAACGCTGTCACACTTCAATTTCCCGCTTTCGCTTCAACATTACTATCAACTCACTTCAAAAACACTTTCACAATACTGTCACACTTCAATTCCTACTTTTACTTCAACGTTACTATCAGGTCACTTCAAAAACACTTCCACAACCCTCGTATAATTCAATTTCCGACTTTTGTTTAACACCACCTTCTACTCACTTCAAAAACACTTTCAGAACGCTCTCACACTTTAATTTCTGGCTTTTCACTTCAAAAACACTTTCACAGGGCTCTCACACTTCAATTTCCCACTTTTCACTTCAGAAACACTTTCACAACGCTGTCACACTTCAATTTCCTGCTTTTCACTTCAAAAATACTTTTACAACGCTGTCACACTTCAATTTCCCGCTTTCGCTTCAACATTACTATCAACTCACTTCAAAAACACTTTCACAACACTGTCACACTTCAATTCCTACTTTTACTTCAACGTTACCATCAGGTTACTTCAAAAACACTTCCACAACCCTCTCATAATTCAATTTCCCACTTTTGTTCAACACCACCTTCTACTCAGTTCAAAAACACTTTCACAACACTGTCACACTTCAATTCCTACTTTTACTTCAACGTTACCATCAGGTTACTTCAAAAACACTTCCACAACCCTCTCATAATTCAATTTCCCACTTTTGTTCAACACCACCTTCTACTCACTTCAAAAACACTTTCAGAACGCTCTCACACTTCAATTTCCCGCTTTTCACTTCAAAAACACTTTCACAACACTGTCACACTTCAATTTCCTGCTTTTCATATCAAAAACACTTTCACAACGCTGTCACACTTCAATTTCCCGCTTTTCACTTCAAAAAAACCTTCACAACGCTGTCAGACTTCAATATCCCGCTTTTCACTTCAAAAACACTTTCACAACGCTGTCACACTTCATTTTTTCGCTTTGCACTTCAACGTTACTATCAACTCACTTCAAAAGCACTTCCACAACCCTCTCATAATAAAATTTCCAGCTTTTGTTTAACACTAACTTCAACTCACTTCAAAAACACTTTCACAACGCTGTCACACTTCAATTTCCTGCTTTTCATATCAAAAACACTTTCACAATGCTCTCACACTTCAATTTCCCGCTTATCACTTCAAAAACACTTTCAGAACGCTCTCACACTTCAATTTTCCGCTTTTCACTTCAAAAACACTTTCACAACGCTGTCACACTTCAATTTTCCGCTTTGCATTTCAAAAACACTTTCACAACGCTGTCACACTTCAATTTCCTGCTTATCACTTCAAAAACACTTTCACAACGCTCTCACACTTCAATTTCCCGCTTTTCACCTCAAAAACACTTTCACAACGCTGTCACATTTCAATTTCCCGCTTTCCACTTCAAAAAAACCTTCACAACGCTGTCACACTTCAATTTCTCCCTTTCACTTCAACGTTACAATCAACTCACTTCACAAACACTTTCACAACACTGTCACACTTCAATTTCCTGCTTTTCATATCAAAAACACTTTCACAATGCTTTCACACTTCAATTTCCCGCTTATCACTTCAAAAACACTTTTAGAACGCTCTCACACTTCAATTTTTCCCTTTGCACTTCAAAAACACTTTCACAACGCTGTCAAACTTCAATTTCCTGCTTTTCACATCAAAAACACTTTCACAACGCTCTCACACTTCAATTTCCCGCTTATGACTTTAAAAACACTTTCACAACACTGTCACACTTCAATTTTCCGCTTTGCACTTCAAAAACACTTTCACAATGCTGTCACACTTCAATATCCCGCTTTTCACCTCAAAAACACTTTCACAACGCTGTCACACTTCAATTTTCCGCTTTGGACTTCAAAAACACTTTCACACCTCTCTCACACTTCAATATCCCGCTTTCCATATCAAAAACACTTTCACAACGCTGTCACACTTCAATTTCCTGCTTTTTATATCAAAAACACTTTCACAACGCTCTCACACTTTAATTTTCCGCTTATCACTTCAGAAACACTTTCACAACACTGTCATACTTCAATTTCCTACTTTCACTTCAACGTTACTATCAACTTACTTCACAAACACTTTCACAACGCTGTCACACTTCAATTTCCTGCTTTTCATATCAAAAACACTTTCACAACGCTCTCACACTTCAATTTCCCGCTTATCACTTCAAAAACACTTTCACAACGCTCTCACACTTCAATTTTCCGCTTTTCACTTCAAAAACACTTTCACAACGCTGTCACACTTCAATTTTCCGCTTTGCATTTCAAAAACACTTTTACAACGCTGTCACACTTCAATTTCCCGCTTATCACTTCAAAAACACTTTCACAACGCTGTCACACTTCAATTTTTCGATTTGCACTTCAAAAACACTTTCACAACGCTGTCACACTTCAATTTCCTGCTTTTCACATCAAGAACACTTTCACAACGCTCTCACACTTCAATTTCCCGCTTATCACTTCAAAAACACTTTAACAACACTGTCACACTTCAATTTTCCGCTTTCACTTCAACGTTACTATCAACTCACTTCAAAAACGCTTTCACAACGCTGTTACACTTCAATTTCGCGCGTTTGACTTCAATAACACTTTTACAACACTGTCATACTTCAATTTCCCACTTTCACTTTAACGTTACAATCAACTCACTTCAGAAACACTTTCACAACACTGTCACACTTCAATTTCCCACTTTCACTTCAACGTTACTATCAACTCACTTCACAAACACTTTCACAACGCTGTCACACTTCAATTTTGGGCTTTTCACTTCAAAAACACCTTCACAACGCTGTCACACTTCAATTTCCCACTTTCACTTCAACGTTACAATCAACTCACTTCACAAACACTTTCACAACACTGTCACACTTCAATTTCCCACTTTCACTTTAACGTTACTATCAACTCACTTCACAAACACTTTCACAATGCTGTCACACTTCAATTTCGCGCTTTTCACTTCAAAAACACCTTTACAACGCTGTAACACTTCAATCTCCCGCTTTTACTTCAACGTTACTATCAACTCACTTCACAAATACTTTCACAACGCTGTCACACTTCAATTTCGCGCGTTTCACTTCAATAACACTTTTACAACACTGTCATACTTCAATTTCCCACTTTCACTTCAACTTTACAATCAACTCACTTCACAAACACTTTCACAACACTGTCACACTTCAATTTCCCACTTTCACTTCAACGTTACTATCAACTCACTTCACAAACACTTTCACAACGCTGTCACACTTCAATTTCGCGCTTTTCACTTCAAAAACACCTTCACAACGCTGTCACACTTCAATTTCCCACTTTCACTTCAACATTACAATCAACTTACTTCACAAACACTTTCACAACACTGTCACACTTCAATTTCCCACTTTCACTTCAACGTTACTATCAACTCACTTCACAAACACTTTCACAACGCTGTCACACTTCAATTTCGCGCTTTTCAGTTCAAAAACACCTTCACAACGCTGTAACACTTCAATCTCCCGTTTTCACTTCAACGTTACTATCAACTTACTTCACAAACACTTTTACAACGCTGTCACACTTCAATCTTCCGCTTTTCATATCAAAAACACTTTCACAACGCTCTCACACTTCAATTTCCTGCTTTTCACTTCAAAAACACTTTCACAACGCTGTCACACTTCAATTTTCCGCTTTGCACTTCAAAAACACTTTTAGAACGCTCTCACACTTCAATTTCCCGCTTTTTACTTCAAAAACACTTTCACAGGGCTCTCACACTTCAATTTCCCACTTTTCACTTCAGAAACACTTTCACAACGCTGTCACACTTCAACTTTCCGCTTTTCACTTCAGAAACACTTTCACAATGCTGTCACACTTTAACTTCCTGCTTTTCACTTCAAAAATACTTTCACAACGCTGTCACACTTCAAGTTCCCGCTTTCGCTTCAACATTACTATCAACTCACTTCAAAAACACTTTCACAATACTGTCACACTTCAATTCCTACTTTTACTTCAACGTTACCATCAGGTCACTTCAAAAACACTTCCACAACCCTCGTATAATTCAATTTCCCACTTTTGTTCAACACCACCTTCTACTCACTTCAAAAACACTTTTAGAACGCTCTCACACTTTAATTTCCCGCTTTTCACTTCAAAAACACTTTCACAGGGCTCTCACACTTCAATTTCCCACTTTTCACTTCAGAAACACTTTCACAACGCTGTCACACTTCAATTTCCCAATTCCACTTCAACGTTACTATCAACTTACTTCACAAACACTTTTACAACGCTGTCACACTTCAATTTTCTGCTTTTCATATTAAAAACACTTTCACAACGCTGTCACACTTCAATTTCCCACTTTCACTTCAACGTTACAATCAACTCACTTCACAAACACTTACACAACACTGTCACACTTCAATTTCCCACTTTCACTTCAACGTTACTATCAACTCACTTCACAAACACTTTCACAACGCTGTCACACATCAATTTCGCGCTTTTCACTTCAAAAACACCTTCACAACGCTGTCACACTTCAATTTCACTCTTTCACTTCAACGTTACTATCAACTCACTTCAAAAGCACTTCCACAACCCTCTCAGAATAAAATTTTCCGCTTTTGTTCAACACTACCTTCAACTCACTTCAAAAACACTTTCAGAACGCTCTCACACTTCAATTTCCCACTTTTCACTTCAAAAACACTTTCACAACGCTGTCACACTTCAATTTCCTGCTTTTCATATCAAAAACACTTTCACAACGCTGTCACACTTCAATTTCCCGCTTTTCACTTCAAAAAAACCTTCACAACGCTGTCACACTTCAATATCCCGCTTTTCACTTCAAAAACACTTTCACAACGCTGTCACACTTCATTTTTTCGCTTTGCACTTCAACGTTACTATCAACTCACTTCAAAAGCACTTCCACAACCCTCTCATAATAAAATTTCCAGCTTTTGTTTAACACTAACTTCAACTCACTTCAAAAACACTTTCACAACGCTGTCACACTTCAATTTCCCGCTTATCACTTCAAAAACACTTTTAGAACGCTCTCACACTTCAATTTTCCGCTTTTCACTTCAAAAACACTTTCACAACGCTGTCACACTTCAATTTTCCGCTTTGCATTTCAAAAACACTTTCACAACGCTGTCACACTTCAATTTCCCGCTTATCACTTCAAAAACACTTTCACAACGCTCTCACACTTCAATTTCCCGCTTTTCACCTCAAAAACACTTTCACAACGCTGTCACACTTCAATTTTCCGCTTTGCATTTCAAAAACACTTTCACAACGCTGTCACACTTCAATTTCCCGCTTATCACTTCAAAAACACTTTCACAACGCTCTCACACTTCAATTTCCCACTTTTCACCTCAAAAACACTTTCACAACGCTGTCACATTTCAATTTCCCGCTTTCCACTTCAAAAAAACCTTCACAACGCTGTCACACTTCAATTTCTCCCTTTCACTTCAACGTTACAATCAACTCACTTCACAAACACTTTCACAACACTGTCACACTTCAATTTCCTGCTTTTCATATCAAAAACACTTTCACAATGCTTTCACACTTCAATTTCCCGCTTATCACTTCAAAAACACTTTTAGAACGCTCTCACACTTCAATTTTTCCCTTTGCACTTCAAAAACACTTTCACAACGCTGTCAAACTTCAATTTCCTGCTTTTCACATCAAAAACACTTTCACAACGCTCTCACACTTCAATTTCCCGCTTATGACTTTAAAAACACTTTAACAACGCTGTCACACTTCAATTTTCCGCTTTCACTTCAACGTTACTATCAACTCACTTTAAAAACACTTCCACAACCCTCTCATAATAAAATTTCCCGCTTTTGTTCAACACTACCTTCAACTCACTTCAAAAACACTTTCAGAACGCTCTCACACTTCAATTTCCCGTTTTTCTCTTCAAAAACACTTTCAGAACGCTGTCACACTTCAATTTCCCGCTTTCACTTCAACGTTACAATCAACTCACTTCACAAACACTTTCACAACACTGTCACACTTCAATTTCCTACTTTCACTTCAACGTTACTATCAACTCACTTCACAAACACTTTTACAACGCTGTTACACTTCAATTTCGCGCTTTTCACTTCAAAAACACCTTCACAACGCTCTCACACTTCAATTTCCCACTTTCACTTCAACGTTACAATCAACTCACTTCACAAACACTTTCACAACACTGTCACACTTCAATTTCCCACTTTCACTTCAACGTTACTATCAACTCACTTCACAAACACTTTCACAACGCTGTCACCCTTCAATTTTTCGCTTTGCACTTCAAAAACACTTTCACAACGCTGTCACACTTCAATTTCCCGCTTTTCACTTCAAAAACACTTTCACAACGCTGTCACACTTCAATTTCCCGCTTTTCACTTCAAAAACACCTTCACAACGCTGTCACACTTTAATATCCCGCTTTTCACTTCAAAAACACTTTGACAATGCTGTCACACTTCAATATCCCGCTTTTCACCTCAAAAACACTTTCACAACGCTGTCACACTTCAATTTTTCGCTTTGCACTTCAAAAACACTTTCACAACGCTGTCACACTTCAATTTCCTGCTTTTCATATCAAAAACACTTTCACAACGCTGTCACACTTCAATTTTCTGCATTTCACTTTAAAAACACTTTCACAACGCTGTCACACTTCAATTTCCCGCTTTCACTTCAACGTTACAATCAACTCACTTCACAAATACTTTCACAACACTGTCACACTTCAATTTCCTGCTTTTCATATCAAAAACACTTTCACAATGCTCTCACACTTCAATTTCCCGCTTATCACTTCAAAAACACTTTCAGAACGCTCTCACACTTCAATCTTTCCCTTTGCACTTCAAAAACACTTTCACAACGCTGTCAAACTTCAATTTCCTGCTTTTCACATCAAAAACACTTTCACAACGCTCGCACACTTCAATTTCCCACTTATCACTTTAAAAACACTTTAACAACGCTGTCACACTTCAATTTTCCGCTTTCACTTCAACGTTACTATCAACTCACTTTAAAAACACTTCCACAACCCTCTCATAATCAAATTTCCCGCTTTTGTTCAACACTACCTTCAACTCACTTCAAAAACACTTTCAGAACGCTCTCACACTTCAATTTCCCGTTTTTCTCTTCAAAAACACTTTCAGAACGCTGTCACACTTCAATTTCCCGCTTTCACTTCAACGTTACAATCAACTCACTTCACAAACACTTTCACAACACTGTCACACTTCAATTTCCCACTTTCACTTCAACGTTACTATCAACTCACTTCACAAACACTTTCACAACGTTGTTACACTTCAATTTCGCGCTTTTCACTTCAAAAACACCTTCACAATGCTCTCACACTTCAATTTCCCACTTTCACTTCAACGTTACAATCAACTCACTTCACAAACACTTTCACAACACTGTCACACTTCAATTTCCCACTTTCACTTCAACGTTACTATCAACTCACTTCACAAACACTTTTACAACGCTGTCAGACTTCAATTTTCCGCTTTTCATATCAAAAACACTTTCACAACGCTGTCACACTTCAATTTCCCGCTTTCGCTTCAACATTACTATCAACTCACTTCAAAAACACTTTCACAACGCTCGCACACTTCAATTTCCCGCTTATCACTTTAAAAACACTTTAACAACGCTGTCACACTTCAATTTTCCGCTTTCACTTCAACGTTACTATCAACTCACTTTAAAAACACTTCCACAACCCTCTCATAATAAAATTTCCCGCTTTTGTTCAACACTACCTTCAACTCACTTCAAAAACACTTTCAGAACGCTCTCACACTTCAATTTCCCGTTTTTCTCTTCAAAAACACTTTCAGAACGCTGTCACACTTCAATTTCCCGCTTTCACTTCAACGTTACAATCAACTCACTTCACAAACACTTTCACAACACTGTCACACTTCAATTTCCCACTTTCACTTCAACGTTACTATCAACTCACTTCACAAACACTTTCACAACGTTGTTACACTTCAATTTCGCGCTTTTCACTTCAAAAACACCTTCACAATGCTCTCACACTTCAATTTCCCACTTTCACTTCAACGTTACAATCAACTCACTTCACAAACACTTTCACAACACTGTCACACTTCAATTTCCCACTTTCACTTCAACGTTACTATCAACTCACTTCACAAACACTTTTACAACGCTGTCAGACTTCAATTTTCCACTTTTCATATCAAAAACACTTTCACAACGTTCTCACACTTCAATTTCCTGCTTTTCACTTCAAAAATACTTTCACAACGCTGTCACACTTCAATTTCCCGCTTTCGCTTCAACATTACTATCAACTCACTTCAAAAACACTTTCACAACGCTCTCACACTTCAATTTCCTGCTTTTCACTTCAAAAACACTTTCACAACGCTCTCACACTTCAATTTCCTGCTTTTCACTTCAAAAACACTTTCACAACGCTGTCACACTTCAATTTCCCGCTTTCACTTCAACGTTACAATCAACTCACTTCACAAACACTTTCACAACACTGTCACACTTCAATTTCCCACTTTCACTTCAACGTTACTATCAACTCACTTCACAAACACTTTCACAACGTTGTTACACTTCAATTTCGCGCTTTTCACTTCAAAAACACCTTCACAATGCTCTCACACTTCAATTTCCCACTTTCACTTCAACGTTACAATCAACTCACTTCACAAACACTTTCACAACACTGTCACACTTCAATTTCCCACTTTCACTTCAACGTTACTATCAACTCACTTCACAAACACTTTTACAACGCTGTCAGACTTCAATTTTCCACTTTTCATATCAAAAACACTTTCACAACGTTCTCACACTTCAATTTCCTGCTTTTCACTTCAAAAATACTTTCACAACGCTGTCACACTTCAATTTCCCGCTTTCGCTTCAACATTACTATCAACTCACTTCAAAAACACTTTCACAACGCTCTCACACTTCAATTTCCTGCTTTTCACTTCAAAAACACTTTCACAACGCTCTCACACTTCAATTTCCTGCTTTTCACTTCAAAAACACTTTCACAACGCTGTCACACTTCAATTTCCCGCTTTTCATATCAACAACACTTTCACAACGCTCTCACACTTCAATTTCCCGCTTTTCACTTTAATAACACTTTGACAATGCTGTCACACTTCAAGATCCCGCTCTTCACCTCAAACACACTTTCACAACGCTGTCACACTTCAATTTTCCGCTTTGCACTTCAAAAACACTTTCACAATGCTGTCACACTTCAATATCCCGCTTTTCACCTCAAAAACACTTTCACAACGCTGTCACACTTCAATTTTTCGCTTTGCACTTCAAAAACACTTTCACAACGCTGTCACACTTCAATTTCCTGCTTTTCATATCAAAAACACTTTCACAACGCTGTCACACTTCAATTTTCTGCATTTCACTTTAAAAACACTTTCACAATGCTGTCACACTTCAATTTCCTGCTTTCCATATTAAAAACACTTTCACAACGCTCTCACACTTCAATTTCCCGCTTTTCACTTCAAAAATACTTTCACAACGCTCTCACACTTCAATTTTGCGCTTTTCACTTCAAAAACACTTTCACAACGCTGTCACACTTCAATTTTCCGCTTTTCACTTCAAAAACACTTTCACAATGCTGTCACACTTCAATATCCCGCTTTTTACTTCAAAAACACTTTCACAAACGCTCTCACACTTCAATTTCCCGCTTTTCACTTCAAAAACACTTTCACAACGCTGTCACACTTCAATTTCCCGCTTTGCACTTCAAAAACACTTTCACGACGCTCTCACACTCCAATATCCCGCTTTTCACTTCAAAAACACTTTCACAACGCTGTCACACTTCAATTTCCTGCTTTGCACTTCAAAAAAACTTTCACAACGCTGTCACACTTCAATTTTCCGCTTTTCATATCAAAAACACTTTCACAACGCTCTCACACTTCAATTTCCTGCTTTTCACTTCAAAAACACTTTCGCAACGCTGTCACACTTCAATTTCCCGCTTTTCATATCAAAAACAATTTCACAACGCTGTCACACTTCAATTTTCCGCTTTTCACTTCAAAAACACTTTCACAACACTGTCATACTTCAATTTCCCACTTTCACTTCAACGTTACTATCAACTCACTTCACAAACACTTTCACTACGCTGTCACACTTCAATTTTCCGCTTTTCATATCAAAAACACTTTCACAACGCTCTCACACTTCAATTTCCTGCTTTTCACTTCAAAAACACTTTTACAACGCTGTCACACTTCAATTTCCCGCTTTTTACTTCAAAAACACCTTCACAACGCTGTCTCACTTCAATATCCCGCTTTTCACTTTAAAAACACTTTGACAATCCTGTCACACTTCAATTTCCCGCTTATCACTTCAAAAACACTTTTACAACGCTGTCACACTTCAATTTTTTGCTTTGCACTTCAAAAACACTTTCACAACGCTGTCACACTTCAATTTCCCGCTTTTCACTTCAAAAACACTTTCACAACGCTGTCACACTTCAATTTTCCGCTTTTCATATCAAAAACACTTTCACAACGCTCTCACACTTCAATTTCCTGCTCTTTATATCAAAAACACTTTCACAACGCTGTCACACTTCAATTTTCCGCTTTTCACTTCAAAAACACTTTCACAACACTGTCATACTTCAATTTCCCACTTTCACTTCAACGTTACTATCAACTCACTTCACAAACACTTTCACTACGCTGTCACACTTCAATTTTCCGCTTTTCATATCAAAAACACTTTCACAACGCTCTCACACTTCAATTTCCTGCTTTTCACTTCAAAAACACTTTCACAACGCTGTCACACTTCAATTTCCCGCTTTTCACTTCAAAAACACTTTCACAACGCTGTCACACTTCAATTTCCTGCTTTGCACTTCAAAAAAACTTTCACAACGCTCTCACACTTCAATTTCCTGCTTTTTACTTCAAAAACACTTTCGCAACGCTGTCACACTTCAATTTCCCGCTTTTCATATCAAAAACAATTTCACAACGCTCTCACACTTCAATTTCCTGCTTTTCACTTCAAAAACACTTTCACAACGCTGTCACACTTCAATTTCCCGCTTTTCACTTCAAAAACACTATCACAACGCTGTCACACTTCAATATCCCGCTTTTCACTTCAAAAACACTTTCACAACGCTGTCACACTTCAATTTCCTGCTTTTCATATCAAAAACACTTTCACAACGCTTTCACACTTCAATTTCCCGCTTTTCACTTCAAAAACACTTTCACAACGCTGTCACACTTCAATTTCCTGCTTATCACTTCAAAAACACTTTCACAACGCTGTCACACTTCAATTTCCTGCTTTTCACTTCAAAAACACTTTCACAACGCTCTCACACTTCAATTTCCCGCTTATCACTTCAAAAACACTTTCACAACGCTGTCACACTTCAATTTCCTGCTTTTCACTTCAAAATCACTTTCACAACGCTCTCACACTTCAATTTCCTGCTCTTTATATCAAAAACACTTTCACAATGCTGTCACACTTCAATTTCCTGCTTTTCACATCAAAAACACTTTCACAACGCTCTCACACTTCAATTTCCCGCTTTTCACTTCACAACACTTTCACAACGCTCTCACTGTCATGAACCGAGTTTCTAGCCTCACCCAAGACCATCCTGCACCCAGCCACCAACGGCCGCAGCCTCGCTACCAGCCACAGTGGATCCATGTTCACCTGATCCTGACCCCAGCCGAGTTCAGCTTACTACTAGCAATACTCCACCTTGCCATGTACCTAGTCCACGTCCTAGTCCGTTCCTGGTAACCGTTGCAACACGACAGCCCGCATCCCTGTCACTGCTCGACTTCCTAGTTCGGAATCCAGAAGAAACCACCAGAAGGTTCTAGCATCACGAACCTTCACTGCGCAATAGGTTTCCATATGTTTCCGTCAGTTTCTATTAAGTTCTAGTTGTTTCTATTGCGCAGTTGATTTGTAATTCCCTTTGACTCATGTACCTTGCGCAGCCGCCGCGCAGCCACTGCGCAGCCGCGGCGCTGCAATTCTATTCATGTCTTTCTAGTTCCATAGCTCGAGAAGGATCTCTATATGAGGAGTCCTTTTTCCCTCTCGTCTTGTCTTCTTTTCCTTTTCTCTTCACGCAACAACTTGTCTCTTTCCCTCAGCTGTACCTTAACAAGTTGTTATTCAAATATATTTTATACTCTCTTCCTCCGTGGCCTAGACAGCCCCTCTTGACCCCGCCTTGACCACGTCCCATGCCCCGTGCCTCGACCCCTCGCCTCGCCCCAGGATTCACTCTTCCCACCCGCCGCACCTTCATCCTCCCAGGCTCAGAACCCATCACCGACGCCCGCCACCTTCTAGACCAAACCAACGAGTACGTCGTTCGCGCCCTCAACTCCTCATACCCCGCCTCCATTCAGCCTACCAACTGTACCCACCACCTCTACGGCTACAATACCCGCTCCTGGTTCCTGTCCACCGGGACCTGGTCATTACACTTTGTTGCGTCGACATAACTGTCTCCGCCACACACTCCCACAATGACCGACCGCGCACAAACCCCCATTCCCCCAGCGACCCCCTGGAACGACCTATTCCGATGGGTTCAGAATACACTCCCCGAACCATCATTCGTCCCAGATTACCCTCCAAACATGGACCCCGATCTCATTGCACCAGTCTTGGACTCCCACCTAGTCGGAGTCAACAGCGGAAATACAGGCGTAATCGCCCACCCAGTGATTCCCTAGATCCCTAACCCACACGAGAGCCAAGCTGCCAACAAGGCACTCTACTTCTATTTCCTCTCGGGATATAGATACGGTGCCTCCGAGCGCCTCAAAGCCCTTACTCCTCAACCTGTTGCCCGAAACCTGGCCCCAAAGATTGCAGATCCAACTGCTTTTGATGGAACTAGGGACAAATACCGGCAATTCATCATGCAATTGCAGCTTGTCTTCTCCTCCAACCCAACCCGATACAGCACCGATATCTCCAAGATCTCCTACGCTGCTTCACACCTGTCCGGAAGTGCCCAATCCTGGTTCAACCCCCATATGGATCCAGTAACTGGCCAAGTCCAGTTCCAATCCTATGAGGGCTTCATCAGCGCCCTCCAGGCAGCATTCGACGACCCAGATGCTGAAGCCACAGCAAGAGAAAAACTTGACAAACTCCGGCAAGGCACGAGAGATTGTTCCTCTTATGCCGCCGAATTCGTCACCATCTCCACCAAGCTCTCAATGAATCAAAAGGAGCAGATTGCCAGATTCCGCTCTGGCCTCAACAAAGACACTGCCACAGCACTGTCCTACCAACTCAATGTCCCTGACACCCTCGCCGCTGTTGCACAAATGTGCATTCAGCTCGACAACAACATTAGGCGTGTTCAAAGCCAACACCACATGCCCTCCCATAACACCACTGCCCCCCGTGCCAGTGCGCCTGCCAGCTCCTCCACAGCTACAGGTTCACACGCGGGCCCCATGGACCTCTCTGCCGTTGAGGTCAAGAAGAAGCGCGGACCTCTCACCCAGGCTGACAAAGACTACCGCCGTGCAAACGGCCTCTGCCTTTATTGTGGCACAAAAGGACATTTCGCCAGTGTCTGCCCCAACAAGAGCCAGAAAGCCAACAGCACCCTCGAAACCGCTGCCCCCGCAGCACCAGCAACTGTGGTCCTCTACACCACCTCCGAGACTGCCACTCAGGCAAAAAACTAACTGCCCCTTTGAAGACCGAAGACCCTTCAAGGAGTGCCAGGATGCAACCTGGTGTCTTCTCTCTTGAACCCTCTTGTGTTTGTTTTTCGCCTTTGTGCGCCTCTTGTTCCCCTATGTTTTCTGTCAATTCTTTTTCTGTTTTACCATCTGTTGATTTGCCTGGTTCAGGCTTTGTTATTCCTGTTGAGTCGCGATCTGCTCGCAAGAGTAGGTTGCGAAGGTATCGAGTTTCTGCTGCTTTGCGTCTATCTTCTGTTTCTCTTTCCGGTGATCTCGGCTCCGAGTCACCCATGACTCTCAATGCTTCAATCAATAACTCTTTGTCTGCAACCTGCATGATCGACTGTGGAGCTACCTCCCAGTTTATCGACCTTGACTTTGCCTTGTCCTTGAACCTAAACCTTGATCTGAAACCGAAACCAGAGGACCTTGTCGTCGTTGACGGAAGGTGCTCAGTTGCCGGACAGATAACCCACTCCTGTACCTTGAAACTCACCGTCGACCAGCACGAAGAAGTATTAACCTTCCAAGTGACAAAACTGGCCGGATGGAACCTCATCCTTGGAAAAACATGGCTTCGACGCCATAACCCAATAATTGATTGGAAAAAAAACACCTTGACCTTCGCTTCAGGATATTGTCAAGCCCACTGTCTCCCAGTTCGACAAACCACTATTACCAGCAATCCGCCATCACCAACTAACCATAAGATTGCTGTGATTTCCCGTGCCGCCATGAGAATTGCTACCAAACAACCTGGTTCCATGATCTGTATTCTCGCCTCACTTCCAGAGGAAACCCCAAGTACTGAACCAGCCGAAAAGTTGGTCCCCACCGAATACCATGATTTCCTCCCCTTGTTCTCTAAGAAGGAAGCCTCGGTCCTACCTCCACATCGCTATGTGGATCACGAAATACCGCTTCTCCCTGGTGCAAAACCCCCTCTCGGACGCATGTACTCTATGTCCGATGCAGAACTCAAGGAAGTGCGAGAATGGCTTGACGAAAATGTCGCCAAAGCATTTATTCGACCAAGCTCCTCTTCCAGTGCCTCACCTATCCTGTTTGTCAAGAAAAAGGACGGTTCCTTACGCCTTTGTGTCGACTACAGAGCCCTAAACGACATCACACACAAGGACAGATACCCCCTTCCCAGAATCGAGGAAACCTTAAACCAGATCCGAGGATCAAAGTACTTCACAAGATTGGATCTTCGAGCAGCCTTCAACCTTATTAGGATTAAGGAAGGTGACGAATGGAAAACGGCCTTTCGAACCCGATACGGCCTCTTCGAATTTATGGTCATGCCTTTTGGCCTCACCAATGCCCCAGCAACCTGCCAACGCTTTGTCAACGACACCCTCCGTGAATTCCTTGATGTTTTCTGTGTCGTCTATCTTGACGATATTCTGATATACTCCAAGAACCGTAAAGAACACCAAGAACAAGTCCGGAAAGTCCTGGCCAAACTCTCCGAAGCAGGACTCTTTGTCAAACCAGAAAAATGCGAATTTACCGTGACCAAGACTACCTTTCTTGGATTTGTTATATCCTCCGAAGGCATTGAAATGGACCCAGGAAAAGTCAAGGCTGTTATCGAATGGGAAACACCAAAATCCGTAAAGGATATACAATGTTTCTTAGGTTTTGCTAACTTCTACCGACGTTTCATCGAAGGATACTCCCGCATTTGCCAACCATTCTTCCGACTATTGCAAAAGGATACTCCCTTTGCGTGGTCTTCAGACTGCGACCTGGTATTATCGAAACTAAAGAGAGCCTTCACCACAGCCCCAGTTCTTCGCCACTTCGACCCCAATCTCGAAACCATCCTGGAAACCGATGCCTCCGACTATGTGGTCTCCGGCATCCTCTCACAGAAAATCCCAGAAAACGGCAAGACGGTTTTACACCCCATTGCTTTCCTCTCTGAGAAAATGTCACCAGCCGAATGCAATTATGGCATAGGTGATAAGGAACTTCTTGCAATTGTGGTCTGCTTGGATAAGTGGCATATGTACCTTCACGCCCTTCCCAAGCCATTCACAATCCTAACCGACCACCACAACCTCGAATCCTTTAAGACCAAGACTCTTCTGAACCGTCGGCAGGCACGCTGGGCCGGGGAACTTGCACAATATGACTTTACTATTGTGTTCCGACCTGGCGAAAAGAATGGAAAAGCCGACGCCTTGACACGTAGGTCTGGAGACCTCCCTGAAGAGGGGGATGAACGTGCACAACCTGTGCGCGCCCTTATTCCAGCCTCTAAATTTTCCGAATACTCTCTCTCCGCAGCATCAATTGGCTTCAATGACGAAATCCGGAACCTTCTACCTTCCGATGCCCTAGGAAAATCAATTCTCCTCGCACTCGAAAACTTTGACAACAAACACCCAACAGTTCTCCTTGGAGAATGTACCTATGATGACGGACTCCTTTATGTCAATAAACTCCTGTACATCCCAGACAACGAACTGCTCCAGTCAAAAATCCTCAACTCTTGTCATGAACATCCTGCCGCAGGACACCCCGGAAGAGCCGCCACTTACGAGCTGGTATCTCGCAATTACTGGTGGCCAAAGATGCGTAAAACCATTGCACGGTACATTCAGAATTGCGATACCTGCATGAGAATCAAACCAGCTCGCCATGCACCCTACGGTCTTCTGAAACCCCTCGAAATCCCAGTCAGACGATGGAGTTCCGTTTCAATGGACTTTATCACAGGACTCCCCATGTCAGGAGGCTTCGATGCAGTCCTGGTTGTTATTGATCGTCTGTCCAAAATGGCACACTATATTCCTACGACAACCGAATGCAATTCAGAGACCCTGGCACGCCTTTTCATGGACAACATCTTCCGGCTTCACGGCCTCCCAGACTCTATTGTCACTGACAGAGGAACCCAGTTTACTTCCGAGTTCTCCCGATTCCTATGCAAGCTGCTAGGAATTCAACAGAAGCTCTCAACTAGCTTTCACCCGCAGACCGATGGCCAGACCGAAAGGGTCAATGCAATCCTGGAACAATACCTCCGCGCCTACTGTAACTACCAACAGGACAACTGGTCTGAGCTATTGACCATGGCCGAATTTGCATATAACAATACCTTGTCAGCTACCACTGGAATTACTCCCTTCTTTGCCGTCTATGGACAACAACCCCGCTATGAAATCCTTGCCAACCCCGCAGTCCCTCAGCCCACCCCAGAAGCACTCAAGGATTATGCCGAACGCCTGTCGTTTCTGGATAAACACCTGCAGGCTGAGATATCCTGGTCCCAAGCTATTCATGCAGAACAAGCCGATCGTCACCGAATCCCACCACCTGCATACAAGATCGGCGATGAAGTTTGGCTCTTGAGGCGACACATCCACACCACCTGCCCCTCGACCAAGCTGGATTTCAAATGCCTTGGGAAATTTCGAATCATCCAGAAAATTTCCAGCCATGCATATAAGCTTGAACTCCCCGCCACCATGAAGGTTCACCCAGTCTTTCACGTCTCCCTCCTCGAACCAGTCGCCCAAGACCCTCTCGCAGGCCAAGTTCAACCTCCTCCCCCTTCAGTTATCGTTAACGAAGACCTTGAGTGGGAAGTTGAAGACATCCTTGACTCTAAGTTAGTCCGAAGACAACTCAAGTATCTTGTCTGTTGGATTGGTTACGATCACCCCACCTGGCAACCCGCAAGCGACCTTGAGAACGCCCCAGCAATTGTTAGGCGTTTCCACACTGCTTACCCAACTAAACCAAGACCCGAAAACCTTCCCGCACCATGAGTGGTTCCTGGTACGACCCGATCATCATCGACGACGACCTGGAGCCTATCCAAGAAAGATCGCTGGAGCTCTCCTCTAGAAGGGGGGCTACTGTCATGAACCGAGTTTCTAGCCTCACCCAAGACCATCCTGCACCCAGCCACCAACGGCCGCAGCCTCGCTACCAGCCACAGTGGATCCATGTTCACCTGATCCTGACCCCAGCCGAGTTCAGCTTACTACTAGCAATACTCCACCTTGCCATGTACCTAGTCCACGTCCTAGTCCGTTCCTGGTAACCGTTGCAACACGACAGCCCACATCCCTGTCACTGCTCGACTTCCTAGTTCGGAATCCAGAAGAAACCACCAGAAGGTTCTAGCATCACAAACCTTCACTGCGCAATAGGTTTCCATATGTTTCCGTCAGTTTCCATTAAGTTCTAGTTGTTTCTATTGCGCAGTTGATTTGTAATTCCCTTTGACTCATGTACCTTGAGCAGCCGCCGCGCAGCCACTGCGCAGCCGCGGCGCTGCAATTCTATTCATGTCTTTCTAGTTCCATAGCTCGAGAAGGATCTCTATATAAGGAGTCCTTTTTCCCTCTCGTCTTGTCTTCTTTTCCTTGCCTCTTCACGCAACAACTTGTCTCTTTCCCTCAGCTGTACCTTAACAAGTTGTTATTCGAATATATTTTATACTCTCTTCCTCCATGGCCTAGACAGCCCCTCTTGACCCCGCCTTGACCACGTCCCATGCCACGTGCCTCGACCCCTCGCCTCGCCCCAGGATTCACTCTTCCCACCCGCCGCACCTTCATCCTCCCAGGCTCAGAACCCATCACCGACGCCCGCCACCTTCTAGACCAAACCAACGAGTACGTTGTTCGCGCCCTCAACTCCTCATACCCCGCCTCCATTCAGCCTACCAACCGTACCCACCACCTCTATGGCTACAATACCCGCTCCTGGTTCCTGTCCACCGGGACCTGGTCATCACACTCACACTTCGATTTTCCGCTTTTCATATTAAAAACAATTTCACAACGCTGTCACACTTCAATTTTCTGCTTTTCACTTTAAAAACACTTTCACAACGCTGTCACACTTCAATATCCCGCTTTTCATATTAAAAACACTTTCACAACCCTGTCACACTTCAACATCCCGCTTTTCACTTCAAAAACACTTTTACAACGCTCTCACACTTCAATTTTTTGCTTTGCACTTCAAAAACACTTTCACAACGCTCTCACACTCCAATATCCCGCTTTTCACTTCAAAAACACTTTCACAACGCTGTCACACTTCAATTTTCCGCTGATCACTTCAGAAACACTTTCACAACACTGTCATACTTCAATTTCCCACTTTCACTTCAACGTTACTATCAACTCACTTCACAAACACTTTCACAACGCTGTCACACTTCAATTTCCTGCTTTTCATATCAAAAACACTTTCACAACGCTCTCACACTTCAATTTCCCGCTTATCACTTCAAAATCACTTTCACAACGCTCTCACACTTCAATTTCCTGCTCTTCATATCAAAATCACTTTTACAACGCTCTCCCACTTCAATTTCCTGCTTATCACTTCAAAAACACTTTCACAACGCTGTCACACTTCAATTTCCCGCTTATCACTTCAAAAACACTTTCACAACGCTGTCATACTTCAATCACCCGCTTTTCACTTCAAAAACACTTTCACAACGCTCTCACACTTCAATTTCCCGCTTATCACTTCAAAAACACTTTCACAACGCTGTCACACTTCAATTTCCTGCTTTTCATATCAAAAACACTTTCACAACGCTCTCACACTTCAATTTCCCGCTTATCACTTCAAAAACACTTTCACAACGCTGTCACACTTCAATTTCCTGCTTTTCATATCAAAAACACTTTCACAACGCTCTCACACTTCAATTTTCCGCTTATCACTTCAGAAACACTTTCACAACACTGTCATACTTCAATTTCCCACTTTCACTTCAACGTTACTATCAACTCACTTCACAAACACTTTCACAACGCTGTCACACTTCAATTTCCTGCTTTTCATATCAAAAACACTTCCACAACGCTGTCACACTTCAATTTTCCGCTTATCACTTCAGAAACACTTTCACAACACTGTCATACTTCAATTTCCCACTTTCACTTCAACGTTACTATCAACTCACTTCACAAACACTTTCACAACGCTGTCACACTTCAATTTCCTGCTTTTCATATCAAAAACACTTTCACAACGCTCTCACACTTCAATTTCCCGCTTATCACTTCAAAATCACTTTCACAACGCTCTCACACTTCAATTTCCTGCTTTTCATATCAAAAACACTTTCACAACGCTCTCACACTTCAATTTCCCGCTTATCACTTCAAAAACACTTTCACAACGCTGTCACACTTCAATTTCCTGCTTTTCATATCAAAAACACTTTCACAACGCTGTCACACTTCAATTTTCCGCTTATCACTTCAGAAACACTTTCACAACACTGTCATACTTCAATTTCCCACTTTCACTTCAACGTTACTATCAACTCACTTCACAAACACTTTCACAACGCTGTCACACTTCAATTTCCTGCTTTTCATATCAAAAACACTTTCACAACGCTCTCACACTTCAATTTCCCGCTTATCACTTCAAAAACACTTTCACAACGCTCTCACACTTCAATTTCCCGCTTATCACTTCAAAAACACTTTCACAACGCTCTCACACTTCAATTTCCCGCTTATCACTTCAAAAACACTTTCACAACGCTGTCACACTTTAATTTCCCGCTTATCACTTCAAAAACACTTTCACAACGCTGTCACACTTCAATCACCCGCTTTTCACTTCAAAAACACTTTCACAACGCTGTCACACTTCAATCACCCGCTTTTCACTTCAAAAACACTTTCACAACGCTCTCACACTTCAATTTCCCGCTTATCACTTCAAAAACACTTTCACAACGCTGTCACACTTCAATATCCCGCTTTTCACTTCAAAAACACTTTCACAACGCTCTCACACTTCAATTTCCCGCTTATCACTTCAAAAACACTTTCACAACGCTGTCACACTTCAATCACCCGCTTTTCACTTCAAAAACACTTTCACAACGCTGTCACACTTCAATCACCCGCTTTTCACTTCAAAAACACTTTCACAACGCTCTCACACTTCAATTTCCCGCTTATCACTTCAAAAACACTTTCACAACGCTGTCACACTTCAATATCCCGCTTTTCACTTCAAAAACACTTTCACAACGCTCTCACACTTCAATTTCCCGCTTATCACTTCAAAAACACTTTCACAACGCTCTCACACTTCAATTTCCCGCTTATCACTTCAAAAACACTTTCACAACGCTCTCACACTTCAATTTCCCGCTTATCACTTCAAAAACACTTTCACAACGCTCTCACACTTCAATTTCCCGCTTATCACTTCAAAAACACTTTCACAACGCTCTCACACTTCAATTTCCCGCTTATCACTTCAAAAACACTTTCACAACGCTGTCACACTTCAATTTCCTGCTTTTCATATCAAAAACACTTCCCCAACCCTCTCATAAGAAAATTTCCCGCTTTTGTTCAACACTACCTTCAACTCACTTTAAAAACACTTTCAGAACGCTGTCACACTTTAATATCCCGCTTTTCACTTCAAAAACACTTTCACAACGCTGTTACACTTCAATTTTTCGCTTTGCACTTCAAAAACACTTTCACAACGCTGTCACACTTCAATTTCCCGCTTATCACTTCAAAAACACTTTCACAACGCTCTCACACTTCAATTTCCCGCTTATCACTTCAAAAACACTTTCACAACGCTGTCACACTTCAATTTCCTGCTTTTCATATCAAAAACACTTCCCCAACCCTCTCATAAGAAAATTTCCCGCTTTTGTTCAACACTACCTTCAACTCACTTTAAAAACACTTTCAGAACGCTGTCACACTTCAATCACCCGCTTTTCACTTCAAAAACACTTTCACAACGCTGTCACACTTCAATCACCCGCTTTTCACTTCAAAAACACTTTCACAACGCTCTCACACTTCAATTTCCCGCTTATCACTTCAAAAACACTTTCACAACGCTGTCACACTTCAATATCCCGCTTTTCACTTCAAAATCACTTTCACAACGCTCTCACACTTCAATTTCCTGCTCTTCATATCAAAAACACTTTTACAACGCTCTCCCACTTCAATTTCCCGCTTATCACTTCAAAAACACTTTCACAACGCTGTCACACTTCAATTTCCCGCTTATCACTTCAAAAACACTTTCACAACGCTGTCACACTTCAATCACCCGCTTTTCACTTCAAAAACACTTTCACAACGCTCTCACACTTCAATTTCCCGCTTATCACTTCAAAAACACTTTCACAACGCTGTCACACTTCAATTTCCTGCTTTTCATATCAAAAACACTTTCACAACGCTCTCACACTTCAATTTCCCGCTTATCACTTCAAAAACACTTTCACAACGCTGTCACACTTCAATTTCCCGCTTATCACTTCAAAAACACTTTCACAACGCTGTCACACTTCAATCACCCGCTTTTCACTTCAAAAACACTTTCACAACGCTGTCACACTTCAATCACCCGCTTTTCACTTCAAAAACACTTTCACAACGCTCTCACACTTCAATTTCCCGCTTATCACTTCAAAAACATTTTCACAACGCTGTCACACTTCAATTTCCTGCTTTTCATATCAAAAACACCTTCACAACGCTCTCACACTTCAATTTCCCGCTTATCACTTCAAAAACACTTTCACAACGCTGTCACACTTCAATTTCCCGCTTATCACTTCAAAAACACTTTCACAACACTGTCACACTTCAATCACCCGCTTTTCACTTCAAAAACACTTTCACAACGCTGTCACACTTCAATCACCCGCTTTTCACTTCAAAAACACTTTCACAACGCTCTCACACTTCAATTTCCCGCTTATCACTTCAAAAACACTTTCACAACGCTGTCACACTTCAATTTCCTGCTTTTCATATCAAAAACACTTCCCCAACCCTCTCATAAGAAAATTTCCCGCTTTTGTTCAACACTACCTTCAACTCACTTTAAAAACACTTTCAGAACGCTGTCACACTTTAATATCCCGCTTTTCACTTCAAAAACACTTTCACAACGCTGTTACACTTCAATTTTTCGCTTTGCACTTCAAAAACACTTTCACAACGCTGTCACACTTCAATTTCCTGCTTATCACTTCAAAAACACTTTCACAACGCTCTCACACTTCAATTTCCCGCTTATCACTTCAAAAACACTTTCACAACGCTGTCACACTTCAATTTCCTGCTTTTCATATCAAAAACACTTCCCCAACCCTCTCATAAGAAAATTTCCCGCTTTTGTTCAACACTACCTTCAACTCACTTTAAAAACACTTTCAGAACGCTGTCACACTTTAATATCCCGCTTTTCACTTCAAAAACACTTTCACAACGCTGTTACACTTCAATTTTTTGCTTTGCACTTCAAAAACACTTTCACAACGCTGTCACACTTCAATTTCCTGCTTTTCATATCAAAAACACTTCCCCAACCCTCTCATAAGAAAATTTCCCGCTTTTGTTCAACACTACCTTCAACTCACTTTAAAAACACTTTCAGAACGCTGTCACACTTTAATATCCCGCTTTTCACTTCAAAAACACTTTCACAACGCTGTTACACTTCAATTTTTCGCTTTGCACTTCAAAAACACTTTCACAACACTGTCACACTTCAATTTCCCGCTTATCACTTCAAAAACACTTTCACAACGCTCTCACACTTCAATTTCCCGCTTATCACTTCAAAAACACTTTCACAACGCTGTCACACTTCAATTTCCTGCTTTTCATATCAAAAACACTTCCCCAACCCTCTCATAAGAAAATTTCCCGCTTTTGTTCAACACTACCTTCAACTCACTTTAAAAACACTTTCAGAACGCTGTCACACTTTAATATCCCGCTTTTCACTTCAAAAACACTTTCACAACGCTGTCACACTTCAATTTCCCGCTTATCACTTCAAAAACACTTTCACAATGCTGTCACACTTCAATTTCCTGCTTTTCATATCAAAAACACTTTCACAACGCTCTCACACTTCAATATCCCGCTTTTCACTTTAAAAACACTTAGCAGATCTTTCCGATTTTTCTGGGGCAAGTTGAAGGATCTGATAAGATTTTGTACAATCAGATCATCATGGTGACAGATGTCGGCTGAGGGTAATTAACGTGAAGTAAACGTACCGTGAGCGGGGCCTTTGAGTGTGGTGGCCATCGAGCAAGCGTACGTTGACCGGCACGGTTGAGGGTAACCCCCGTCGTCGCAAGGTTGCTGTGACCTGCGCGGTTGAGGGTAACCCCCTCTATCGATCAAGCAGGTAGTAACCGGCGCGGTTGAGGGTAACCCCCTGTCTTCGCAAGCGTCGAACCGTGCAAGAAAGGATTTCATGGCACGGCGGTAATCCTCATGCTTTCCACAGTGTGCTCGATCCAAGGGACTATCAAATATCCATACTCAATCGATCCTCGCCCCTCCCTCTGGCACCTCCCTCACTCACGCCTCGACTCCTCCACCCAGACCACATGCTCCACACAGGCGTGTGTCAGGGAAGAGCAAGACAAGGAAGTATACAATCCATGTATAGATCACTCGCGTCGGCACGAGACTACGAAATATGTAATTTATCCCAATAACGAGAGGCACTCTTGCCGTAAATACGAAAAAGTCGGGGACGCACGCAGCCTCTGTATATATATATGCATGCATGCATGACTAGAATATATACTTGTATATCGTTTATGCTTATAACGGGAGTAATCTATCTATTCAAGAACATGGGCGGCAATCGCCACCGCTGTCGAGGATGATATTACCCCACTACTTAGCCTATTACCCCACCCACCCGACACTGAACCGAGTACCCAACAGGGAGGGTCACAGGGCGGGGGTCCCTTGTTTAGTCTGTGAGCCCGATCGGGTTTGGAATTAGTGTGGTGCCGAGTGTATCTCGTTTGGGAACGGGCAAAGCAACCGCGCACTAACTGACGGGCTACTCCAGCCCATTGCAGTGTGTGTACTTGGACGTTCCGCCTCACTCACCTTCCTCACCGAGGGTATGCCCGTTTGGCCTGGTCTGGGATGCGTTGCTGCGGGGGACATACATTGCCATTTGTAGGAAACACTGATTGCAAACCCCACTGAAACAATACAAGTAGCACAACGCTATTCCCCAGCTGTTTTCGGAACTGCGCACGGACTAGCTATAGCAAAATACGGAACGAGACCAATGAATGCCGTCCCATCCAACCGGAAATATATATGTACCCCACTCCTGGAATTCTCGCACTAGGCCAAGTACCTCGTCTTGCCAGATTAAACTACCTCCAATGTGTGCCACCACCAATACCTAGCTGTAAGCCGAAACCCTTCGCCGTCTCCAGGACGGTTGACTTTCAGGGAACCACCCCTCCCTCCCGCCCTGGCAACCACTCTTTCTTTCTGTAGATGTACATATGAACCGCCCACCGAACGAGAGTAGAAGCCAGCCACCCGGCACTCTCGGGACCCATCATCTAGGATATGAATATGGCGGTGGGCAACGTCTCCCTGTGCGCTGGCCACCCATCTCGTGCCGGCGATCCCCATGACTACCTACATCGGTAGTAGGCGGAGCCATCTCACTTCATCTTCCGGAAACGGAGCACAGGGGGTGATGACAACATGTACCGCCCACCTTGTTCCCTTCCGGGAAAGAAACTTCCCGCCCAACTGCCAGTCATTGGGTACCGGTGAATTCGTACCCGGTAGCAGCTTGTTTGCGGGGCAAGGACATCTGGCCGGCAACATCACCCACCATGCGAATCCTACCTATTCCAGGAAATGGCGTCGCCTCGTCTCGCCCCTTCTGCTCTCAGGGGGGGGCGACCCACCAAGGACTGCCCACGCGGGATACCGCTTTCGGAACGTGTTGACGTGAGTGCCGGGAAACAAGGCCGAGAGGCAGGTGTGCTGGGAAAACGTGTCAGTCACGAAGTACGCTAACGGGGAGGATACAACCAGTCCCCTCCCCTCTGCAGCGGTCTGGAGATGGGCCCAAGTATGTACTTACTATACCTACTTGATCCGCTCCATCATCCACTAGCAAAGCCCGCTTGTGGCCATCCCTCCTGTCGGCCGAGGCGTGACAAGAAGAAGTACATGTGTAGCCAAGGCTACATTGAGGAAAGTGCCGGAAAGCGGTCATTGCCCTTTGCAGCACCACCATACCTCTCACGGGGTGTATCTTCATTCCTACCAGGGATGGTTGCCAGCGGCCGCGTTTAATAGTAGTCGTGCCGTGTGTGAATAAGGAAGTAAGTAGGTTGGGACGCCCGCCATTCCCCTTTGCGGTACCACCAGCCCTCGTACTCACTTTACCGATTTCATTGTGCGGACGGCGGGGGGATGGGAAATACGATGAGATGGAAATATCCTCGAGGATCAGGGATAGTTGGCTACACAGGTAGAGGATGGAAATGTATTCAAATTGATGCGCTGCCAGACTATAACCGGTCGCCTAGCCATATTACAGACGTGGCCCGGGAGGGGGCTTTTAGGACTTGTACAAAACAAAAGTACAAAGTCGATTACCATGTCTTTGAAAACATTACAAAATAACAAACAAAAAGAAAAGAAGAAAAACAAAAAAAAAACGGCATTTTGAAATCACGGAAGCCAATCTGGATCATCATCAACATCATCATCATCATTGTGCACCTTCTTCTCCGCGTCGTTCTCATCTGCTTCTCCGTCTTCTCCTTCTTCCGAGGTTTGCAGCTTTGCCTTTTTGTAAGTTGCCCATGTCTCGTTTTTGCTGGTGCGCGGGTGTGTCGTGCTCGCAAGTCTCTTGGGCCGTAGATTATGTTTCCCGTCTCCACGTACAGTGTTATCCGTGTTATTAGAGACTTGTGAGAGTGGTAATGCGGAGAGAGGGGGGCGTGGTTGTGAGAGTGGTGACGAGGAGAGAGGGGGGCGTGGTTGTGGTTGTTGTTGTATCACTGCTGCATGCTGTTGGTTACGCAGCTCCCCCGTCTGAATATGCCATCGCTCCATGATACCCGCCGCTATATACTTTGCGCGCCAGACCTCCATGTGTGGGCGCCTGCGATTGATGTGCTTCGCAAGGGCCAGAAGGTCGAAGGTGATGATGCCACTGCTGTTGGAGCCGAGGACGGGATCTTGCTGGTTGTGGAAGGCCAGGCTGGCCGGGGCCCTGAAACCAGCTTCTGCGGGATGAAGAACAGCCAAGGGAAAGGTCAGAACCCAGGGCAGCGGTGTATCTGTGTCGAGGGCTTGCTCCGAACCTGCCACGGCGTCCACGCCGGCGGGAATGTCGTCTGTCATGAAGGTGTAGCGGTATACACACGCGATGCCGGGACAGTCCGCCTCTTCGGCAACGGCCACGGCAGGTGTGCCCGGGGCAAGAGGACGCATCGCGCTGGAGATGAGCGCGACGTCCGCCAGGCGGGTGTACACCGCCGCCTCGCCCGTGATGGCGCCCACGAGCGACGCCACGTGCGCCGTGTCGAGGAGGTGGTCCTGCAAACGCGCTTCCACCGCCTCCTTCACAGCCACCGACGCCTCCACAGGCGGCACCGCCACGTCGGCAGGCCACGGCATATCTGCGTGCGCCGCCGCAGCCCCCTCGTAGAGCTTCACAACCACCACGACCCGTGTCGTCTCCGCGGTGCCCAGGAGGAGCAGGCCCGCGTCCTGGACAAGCGCCGCAAAACTCTCCGCAAAGCCCACCTCGACCGCAAGGCCCGGGAACTTTGCGCGGAAGCCCAGCAGCAGCGCAAAGTCCGGCACCTTGCGGCTCCGGCCCGACAGCCCCGGGAGGCCGCAGAAGCCCGTGACCTCTGCGCCCATGGTCAGCGCGACGCCGTGCGCGGCGTAGGACACGTCCGGGTCCAGGGTCGCGACGAGCGAGGCGTGCGCAGAGTCGTAGAAGAAGGTGCTGGCGGCATCGTGGAGGGGGCTGGGCATGCATTTGACGATGAAGGCGTTGCTGCGCTCGTTGTACTCGTAGGGCAGGCGCGCGTCTGTGCGGTGGGCGAGAGCGCGGATGTTGTGGCGGTCCTCCCAGGCTGCGACCTCGGCGGCGGTGACGGGGATCTGGAGCGGCACGTTGCAGCGCAGGTGCCAGAGCGTGGCGGGGTCGAGGCCGTGTAAGCTGGCGGGGGCGGGGCGGGGGGCGTGGCCGGGCATGTGGGGGGGAGCGTGGGCGGGCGTGTTGGCGGGGGGACGCGGCTGCTGCGGCTGTTTCACGGGGGACGGCGGGGATGTTTGTCTGGCAGGCTGGCGGGCGGGCCGTTTCCGCGACCATGACAAGACTGCTGCCGGCGGTGCGTCTTCCGAATCCAGTCGGGACTGCTCTGCATCGTGTCTACCGGCAGTGCCATCGTTGGCGGGCACAGGTGCATTGTGATGAGCGCGAGAAGGCAAGACAGGGCTCGCGGGCCTGCCAACCACGATGGCGAAGCGCATGGCAATGGTAGTCTGTAAGAGGACGGTGCTGGGCTGGTCTGCAAGAGGACGGTGCTGGGCTGGATATCACTGGCTTGCGTAACCGGTATTGTGGTGGAACCAAAGAAACTCTGCTTCGACGTTTGAGCGTTGTGGCTGTAGGTAGTGTTGTCGTTGTTGCTGGAGAGTTGTGCTGGCTGGGACGGAGATTGAACTCGGATTTTATGAACGATGCAAGGCAGCCAAGCCAAAACTGCCGCCAACTTGCTCACCCGCCGATGCTGACATTGCACTTGCACAAGGTTACCATTCCAGAGGCCAGGCGAGCAATAGGGCCATTCGTGGATTACCGACGCTTTCAAGTTCGCAACGTTCGATTTGGCGGGCAGCTCAGCTGGTATTGTGTCCAGACAGACCCTTGTATGAGGGCTTCTGCAACAGGGCTCCCCAATCGTAGCTATTCGCCAGTGTGTGTACAACCAAACCTTGTGGTTCCATGGCTCATGCCTCATACGTCCCTCATTCCCAGAAAATCTGCAACACAATCTGCAGGTATTCTGAGCAATCCGGCAAAGGTCATCATTATCGCAGCGAAGCTTTTGTCAATGGTAAAAGCTATCGAGCAAGATTGCTGGGAAGGTTGACGCATACCCCGGTATTCAACGCCACCCTCTACCCCTCACGGTCCAGCACCGTCCATGGATTGCAGTAATTGTTGCGCACGTACTTCCCGTTTCTTTGCGTCTAAAGACTACAGGAACATCCATATCAACACCGACACCAACAGTCCTCCTCAAAGAATCTTACACCCCCGGACCAAGATACCAACTCTTCAAGTAGTGCAAGTGGTATCTTACAAGTACCCTAACCCCCCCCGCCCAGTCTCGAACCCCACCCCCTGCCTCAGCAAGTAGTTGGTGGCAGATCTTCCCGATCGTGCCTATCGGCGCTGTAGCAACACAAGCTCAGGTACTGGCGCATCAGTGACCCATCCTCAGGGTAATACCACTGCAGCAACAACCTGATCGACGATTGGCACTGTCCGATGCTAGGGACGAGGCCAACTACGATGGTCTCTATCGCCGCACGGCAACGATTGAAGCTTAACAGATACCCAGCAACGCAATCCTTCACTATCTTTACAAATCCTACCCGAATTTTTAATTTGCAAGTGTTGGTGCCTGGAGCGAGGGTTGTGGGGGGGACTTTGGAAGGTGAGTGCCGAGCCGACGACGCCTTTTTGGAGTAGAACGTGACTCACGCGCACAGATTTAGACCTGAGGCCCAGGCTGAACATGATTTGTTACCCTGCGTGGGTATGCACTGGATGGATTGATCCTACATAACTACAAAAGACTAAAGTACTCAATTTTGCTGCCACGGTGTCTTGGGTTGCTATAGCCACCTTCAAAAGTGTTGTCATAGACTCGTGCACAATTTTGTTCCCCATGTTATCCGGACTTAAGCCGATATTGCTCCATAGTTGCAGATAGCCCTTCCCGCAATAGCCTCCTGCGTCCTTCCGAAATAGCCTCCATATTCTCTCCCACCACAATAGCAAGCTCATCCACCCCGCCCCAGCCCTCTCTCCATACCATCTCCAAAGTAACCATGGGGAGGAAGGTTACCGAGGCGTACGTACCATTTAAACTTCGTGAACGTTTCCTGGAACGCAAACTCCCAACCGAAACAGCCACCCACGGCCATCAGCCCGTCTAAGCCTCCACATGATTCACCTGCCGCCAGTCTACCCGCGGCAACAACGGCCTCACCCCTGCAGCCCCGCCTTGCCCGCACACTCTCCCACACCTACTACCGCCACACGCCGCCCACAACACAGGCAGAATATAAAAACGCCACCCAGCCAGCCACAGGCATTGGGGTGGCCAGCGGCGGGAGGTGGGCATGAGGTGGGCGTGCTTCTGCGGTTGGAGGGGGCGGTGGGGCCGATGGCGTATGAGCGGGCGGCGATGGTCTGGAGGATCTAGTGTCAGGGGTGGGGGGGGTATATTTATCTTCTTGCAACCCATCATCATTTGTTTTTCAGACGTTGGCCTAATCCCACAAGAACTCAAATGTGATGCGATGATATATCACGCACGTTCTCGAGAGTTATATCTAGATCCAGGATCAGGCTAGGGAATTTCGACGGCGAGACTCGGGCATTTAGCTCTTCCCCCGATCAAGTTGTCTCTGATTAGGAGGACGCAAGCAAAAGGCATTTCGTCCAAAAAAACTCTTTCCGTGCACACATTCTTGGCATAGTACACGTATGTATAGGATCTCTACAATCGTGCCAAGAACCTCTTGTACCAAGTCAATACTGGCGGTCAAGTGTAAAGTGATGACGCAATTGCTGCCACGAATTATGCTCCCCATTCATTTTACCATAAACAGTCTTCTTTGTGCCTCAATCGATCACATACTTTCCCGGCCACTGCTGCTATACGGAATTATGGGAATTTGAAGGGTACGCACATCCGTCGCCAACAGTGCAGAGCCCGACCTTGCATCATTGTCGTCTCTACTACACCCAGGTGCATGCACGGTAACGTTCTTGATACCTCGAGAGTCCATGTCAATGGCTATGATTATGGGGCGCCGTGAGCGCCGTACTGTAATATAACACAAAACCATGGTCCTTGGGCGGTGGGCTTTGATGGCGAGATAGTGTTGCGCACTTCTCGGTGATATCCTTTACGTGTTTCCTTGAACCATGTCCGCCTGGGCATGGACTTTGCACTACCCCCCGAGCATGAAGACGTCGTATCCGGATATCCTTCCAGCCGCCAATATCTACCCCACCAAGGGCAGAAGAGTTGCAGAATGGGAACAACGACGAGGACGCCGACGCAGACGTGGGCGATGAACGTGGTACCCCCACCCATCCCTACATATAGTACCCTCCCGCCCGCTCCGACTCAAGGAAACAAGACCAGCCAGCCTCTCCACCCCGCGGCCTGGGCTTTGGAGGCATATATATATCCATCCATCCATGTTCCATCACGTGGGCTAAATCCAAACCACACCACACCTCTAGGCAGCCTTCTAACCTGCTGCACGGACACACAATATCATATTAACAACAGTCCCGTCGGCAGCCCAACTCTGCACGCCCATATACCATACATAACGTACCCACCCGCACAAGCGGACCATGACCACCTCGGCCTTCTTGGGCACATGATCAATGTGCTTGGGGGGCAGGATCCCCAGGGCCGGGGCCGCGGCGGGTGCAGGAGCAGGCGCGGGCATGGCGGCGTTGGAAGCTGCGTCTTGCCGAGTTGCAACACGTACGGCGGCGCCGTGACGAGAGAAATGATGATGATAACAATGGAGAGGAGAGGGGGCTACATGCCCTGCAGGCTCGATATTCGCGCCTGGGCGAGCAAGTCGAAAGACTTTCGGCGGAGGATGACAACAACAAGCGGGCGATGGCCGCCCTTGCTGAGGGGGCCACGGCAAAGTAGGATTCTATGAAGGAGCAGCTGGAGACAACATCAAAGACGGCTGGTGCCAACACAACAGCGATAGCCACACTGACAGCGGATGCCTACGGCGAGAGAGCCGCCCGAGAGCACAAAGAAAGAGGCCTTCCACAGCACATCATGACTGCACTTGCCCTGACCGGGACACCGCCAGAAACATTCACGGCGAGCAATCGAATCGCGGCGACGACGACGGTGACGGGGACGGTGACGCTGGGTGGCCGGCGCTGGCCAGTTTGTGCACCCGGAGATCAACGTCATTGCCATATATCGGCGATCCAGCAGCACACCGTCGCCGCCCTCGAGCCCTTCTCCACTGCTGCGAGCGCAAGCACTCCTCTCGCAGCCACACGTCACGCCCACTGCCGCCACCTCTTCCACTACACCACCACCACCACCACCACCACCACCACCACCACAGCCATTCCTATCCGATACGACATGTTTGCAACAAACCACCCGAGCACGGCAAGCGTGGCACACCTGCCCAGCCGCATTCATCGCATCCACAAGTACCCACTCCAGCTTCCCCACGCTCCACGCAGCAAGGGCCATCTGGACGAGGGTGCACAAACGCTCCCGCACCAGCCGTAGGAACTCGAGCACGCCGGCCCTCAGCGTGCAACAGCTGGAGCCGGTGGCAACAATAACAACACCATGGCATCCGTTGCAATCGTGACAGCAACAACTGCCTCCGCTGCAATGGAGATCGATCTTGCAGGAGCTGCTGCCAACGCTTCAAAGGAGGCATGTGAGGTCCTGTAGAGGACAGGCTAGTTAGTACAAAATTTGACATTGACAGTGTATTCAAAAGTGGATTCCGTGTGGATTTGACGTAGATGTGATGTTGGATTCGGGGGGGGTAATTTATGCGAGGATTTGGCGATAATTTTGCAGTAGATTAGATTGTCAATTTCTCAGTGGTTTCGCCGGTTGGGAATTCAAGGTCATGATTGCGTTTGTGGCAGCGTTGTAATGATGGGCAAGAATATATCCACCCCCTCCAAGAGAAGAACTTGGGGATGCAAGATGTTGCAAACCAGACGCTGTCCGTGCTGAGATGAGAAGGTGTCAAAGGAATGAATGGGAAGGGAGGAACGATATTCATTGCGGCCTATCATGGAGCGATGATCGTCCATGACGTGGACTTCATGATATAATCGCCCAATGGCATGCATGCGTTTGATTTGAATTTGCAAGGAAAAGCAGCAAAGTATTGATTCCCAACGAGCATAAACAACGGAAGCAACTGAATCGAAGCGAGAACCCAGGTGAGGGATCGTCTCCTTCATCGGGGGAAGAAGTGTAGAAGCCAAGCGGGGGGGGGGCAGAAAAATAATGGAAAGACGAAAGTTTAATGAAATAAGGGAAACAATGCCGATGGATTAATTGCAAGGAAGCAGGCAATCACGTTGTCAGCACTTACCTACTGAACCTACTGCGCCTCTCCTCCTCTTCCGCACATCCCTCATCAATATACTTACTTCTAGTCATTCGCAATCATTGTTGCCTTCACAACTGTCACATATAGCCGTGCCGAAGATTGCTGCTGGACGACCGGCTGCATTGTGTCTTTGTTGGTGACTACGTTTCAAATGATCCAGCCCCGATGTCGGGGGTACACAGGCCGAATTGTTGAGCCATCTTTTCGTAGTGCCAGTCAGACTTTACCGGGTGGTGTGAAATCTTTGCCATGGCGTTGGCCAAGCTGTGGGCAATGTACATGCAGGGTATTTTGTGAAACTGTTTCGAAGGGCCGGGTGTGAACCCGCGCAGCGCGGCGTTGCTTGTGATCGGCGTCTGTCGGCGTCTGTGGCGGGCACTGCAAGCGCCGGCCCAGGCCGTGGAACTCGGACACGGTGTGTGTAATCTCGCCCGTAAGTGTCTTGTGCACCATGGGATACTCTACGTGGTCATCGAGTTGGATCAGCATGTCACTTGATGTGTCGGCCATGACACTGCCGTCCCTGGTGTCAGCTACTGCCGTGAAGGTGTGAGTCCTGGTGGCATGGTGCTCGAACGTGTCTACAAAGTTGGTGAGGGGACTGACGGGAAGGACCGTACTTCTTGCCATCCCCGTCGCCGCTGCAGAGCTCCGGGTGCAACGCCGTGGCTGCCAGCCCGTCATATGTCTGTGCTTCAGCACATGCTGCACCCGCCTTAACGTCAGGGTGGCGTTTTCGCCGCATGCCATTTCATGGGGGAGCTGCTACTCCAGAGATGCATCGGAAAAGCGTCGCAGTGTTGTGGGAGCAACAGTGGGCTGATGACGCCAAGGTGGTGTGGGCAGTCCGCTCAGGCCTGCGGACTGGTTCGAGCGACTTCCTTCGGCCTGCGTTCAAAGTGGCCACCCTGGAAGACTGGGCGGCAGGTGGCGAACCTTTGCCAATGCATGGCACACATGTCGGTGGTGGGCCACTCACGAGGCAGGGGAACGGAGGACATTATACTTGCTTTGCGGAGCTTTGGATGGTACTGATTCGCTGGTGGTCCGGCAGAGAGAGGGATGGACGAGTGATATGATGTCTGCTAGTGACTGACTGGTTGCAGGAATTTCCAAGCAAATCTTGTGCTCTCACATTCCGTGACTGGGCCCATTGGTGTCCTTGTGAGGTTGCCGTTTGAGGCTGTTGATAATGGTGCTGTTGTTAATGTTGTTGCGCTATTGTTGGTTCGTTAGGGCCATATTCTTGCCAATATTCTGTTCACCATGCGTTTGAGTCAATGGACCATATACCTACTACCTAGGCCAGCGACCGCAGCTACATATGTACAATATAAGTATCTGTGGGAGTGAGTTGCAGAGCGGTTACGGAAAAGATATTGTTGTGTTGAGTTCGGAGGTTCAAATTTACGCCCTCAGAAACTGCCTCGGCGCTCAAGTGTATCTCTGAATTCCGGATCTTGCCTGCAGATTGGCGACACGCATAATCCATCACACACGCAGTTATAAACAGCTCTGGCGACTGAAAGGCTACAAGCCGGCAAAGCCAAATCTAAAGGGGAAACCCTGCACAAAAGAGATAGAAATGTAATCGACCCTTCCATTCGTTCCTGGTCAATCCTGACCCAGCTGGTCATGGGTTGTCAAGGCGTCTCCCAGGTGGAATTTGCTTGAAACTTTCGACCTCCGACCTCCGTGGAATATCCGTTCATTATGCTTCAGTTCCGCTGCCCCCTGAACCCAGACCAGAAGAGCCCACGATCAAAACAAAAAGCCCGACCTTGTGAGGATAGGAAATTCAGCCAAGATCAGCTTTTCACTGATACTAAAGAAATCCCATGGCTGAGGAACAATACCCATTATTCTCCACTCTTGTTACAATCTAATAATGTTATTTCATTACTGTGTTTAAATTATTTTGAAAAGGAATGTTGGTATTAACTAACATACCTGTATTATGGTTAGGAATAGGTAAGGGATATTTATGGTATATTTCAGCCTCAACTCATTTTCAGCATCTTACAATATCTTTCAACGGGCGCTATCGGCGCCCATCGGGGGTAGTCTACCGCTACAGCAACAACCAGCGGCCAGCATGGCGCTGTGGCGACAACGCTCAGGGTGATGGCGTTGTAGCAACAATTGGCAGCGAACGTGTCGCTACAGTGACAAATCGCAGTACGCTGTCCCTACCGCGACAGCTCGATTGACACAGAGCCTCGTGTAAGCCCCGAAAAGAACGTTCTACAAGGTTCTGTGTCGATTGATTCCTCGCTACAGCAACACGTTCGCTGCCGGTTGTCACTACAGCGCCATGCCTGCGCCGACAGCGCCGAATGGGGGCTTGTAGCGCTGCAGCGTCAATGACGATTTGTTCCATGGCTGATGGGCGCGCAAGCTGTTGTCCTTACTTTTGTTATTGTCGGGGAGGGGGTGGGGGGGGGGTGGGTTGCATGTGCGCTGGCCATTCACGTCCTTCCCAGTATTTCACAATGCTTGTATTGGAAATGTAATTCCGGCAAATGGGGCCAGTGAGTTTTCCTGCTGTTAATTAGAGGGGGACATAATCAAAACAAAAGAGGTGGTCACCATCGATTCCGATCACTGGTATTCTCATGATTCGGGGACGCCGTGAGATGCTCAGAGTGAAAAGCTCCGAGACTAGAGTTGAAAAGATTGTTTGATAACGAGGTTGACAAGTTTTAGTTTGTGAGGGGGTCAAAATGGCGACTAGTTTATCTTGGGTTGAATGGATCGGGAGCTCGAGGCACAAGTCGAGGGCAATTTTCCGTTGGTGCAGGTGGGCGTCCTTGCCTCCCAACGGATCGAACACTTCCGCCGTGTCTGCGTGCTTTTGTGGCATTAACTGCAGTCTGAGGCAAGTTGAGATGTGGTCTGATGGTCTGCGGGGTGGGACTACCAGCGTTGCAAGTCTTCAGGCTGCCCTGACTGTGATGCGTTATGTAGCCTTTCTTCTCCTTGAGCTGCACAAACTTCCGCCTTCAGGTTTTTGATTCCTTCTTTTATGCCAGTCCACAGACAGGGCTTTCGCCAGGTCTTCCAAGCAGCAAACAGGGAAATCTGTGTGGCGTGGGTGCGTGATCCTAATTCTCTCCAAGATTGATTTAAAATCCGTCATTGTGTATCCATCTGTGGTTTTGGAATTGACCGCATTGAGATATCTGTTGGTGCGTTTAATAGGCTGATGTGACGGAGGGTGCGGTCCCGTGGCTTCCTAGATGCACCTGTCGAGGAACATCCATCTGCCCTGGCCGGGTTCTCTCCTGCATTTCTTAATCACTGCTAATTGTTTCCTTCTCTGTTGTTTCTTTCTCTGTCTTGTCCTTTCTGCCCTGGTTCCTTGCTTTCTCTTGCATGAGCTTTTGTCATGATGTATGCGCAGATGCTCACTCTTTCCTGCACACTCTCCGCTTTTATCCGCTCCAACCAGGCTGGCTAGGATGAGATTCGATTGTGTGAGGCCTGGAGTACTTCCGCCTTCCCGCTTTCAGCCCGCGGAGCGTCTTTGCCATTGAGGCTTCCTGGTTCTCCCTTTGCCAGCTTTGCCGTGAGCCATACGTTTCCCTTGTAGTATTGCGGCGAGATGTTTCAGAATCGCCGTTGGTACGTCGAGGGACCAAAGGATTGAAGGACCACAGTGAGGACCACACCGCCTTCCCGACAGAATCCTGGGGAGGCATCGCCCAGAGTTCGTCTCTTACTTGGACTCCCGTGGAGGCCCCCAGGGCTCTCATGTCCTTTACCCCCCTGACGCAGGGCGGCCCAGGCCAGCCAACAGCATGACTTGCTCGTTTGTGTGGGTCAGAGGGCAGACCTTCCCAGTCTGCGAATCCCGCCGTCTTGTTGCCAGGTGGAAAAGTGCGAACGTTATACATGGCATTCTCGTCCTTTCTCTCTATGAGGAATTCGAGCCCAGCAGTGTGGATATGAGCTAGATATCTCGTAATAATGTGCTGTAAGGGGTGTCGAATGACTTGGCCTTCAGAATCACCACCGGGGATAATCGAAACAAGGGTCTGTGCACGTTGCAAACATCAAACAGAAACTTGAAAGTACGATTATCCACTCAAACCAGCCCATGCAGTTAGGGGGTGACGCTCAATTGGCCAACTGTCTTGCAATGCTTCCATGGCTCAAGAAAACATTGCCCAGCCAGGTTGAGGGTCACCTCTAATGCAGTAAACCTAGTCTGGTCAATTGGACAGCTGAGGTTCTATGGCTCAGGGAGGACGTTACCCCCAAACATGCCATAAATTTGCAGTTTAAGTGTAAGCGTAAACACGGGTGTGTAGTATATACCATGCAAGTTGCCAGCGTCCAAGTGGGAAAAGAGATGCAACCCAATGGAAACGATACTATGGTATTTTCAGTGTATAGTGAAATTGGATATGAAAAATGAACCGCCCTTCCCACCCTCTTGTGTATGATAAAATTAAGGGCCTGTTCGAGGGACACTTTAAACCAATGTGACTTACCACGGCCAACAAGGAATACTCATAGCAAGATGTTTATGCTTCCAGAGGGATAGCAAACATTGGATCAAACAAATCACCAGTCGATATATCTAGACCACCCCGTATCGCTTGTGAAGGTCAGGCGTTCAGCAAGGCGCACGTGGGGTATCATGACCATCATGAAAATCCTCAATAATCCATTCCTGCCGCTGGTGTCACATTATGAATTAATGTCTACACAACTTTGGGGCTTTCCATAGCCACTCACAAGTCCGTCGAAATTCACAAGGGTATATGCAAAAAAGTTGTATATCTTGTACCCTATATTGGGCTATTGCGCTTAATCGTTATTTGTTAGTCATAGCCAATGTGTAAAACTACGAAACAACTCTAGGGTTTTGCGTTTATTGATACCTCTGAACTCCGCCAAAGAAACTCGGAGTACTTTGCGTATATCTCTGCGAATCAGTACTAATCGGTTCAAATTATCCAAGAATGTTTCCTTCCGCACATGCAGTAACACTAGCATAATAATTTACTCACACATGATCATTTTTGCAATACGCTTCAAATATTTTGTAACAGGCAGCATTTTTTATTCATCATTAGCAAAGCTATGAAGGCTTCTTCGGAAGAGCACAACAATGTCTGCCAATAACCCTGTATTCAAGATTTTCTAGGAGGTTAATGCAATCTCCTAGCAAATCCCTGCCCCTGATTGATACGTGGGGGAGGCCTGGGCTAGAGATTTGCGTCTAGTTGGGTACCAGGCCAGGAGCGCGCTTGAGCATCGAGTGCAGTATGTGATAGTCAAATGAAGCCAGCTGGGCCATATTTTATGGGAAGGCCGGAGGCAATAGCAAACAATTCATACGAGAATGGAAATTGAATTATAAACATCAGGCATCTTGAAATAGTGGTCATACCTTTCGGGCACAAGAGACTAAATGTTGTTAATTACAAGGCAATAAAAACAACCAGAGAGGTTACATATGCATACGATTTCGGCAGGTGAAAATGTGGTGGATAATTTGAAATGATGTATGTATCAAATATTGCAAAGTGCTTGTGGTTAAGTTTAACACTGTTGGGAATATTTATTGCATGTATCAATGTGGTATTTAATACGATTGAGGTGGCTTCATAGCATGCCTACAATGTCTTTGCAATGCAAGCACGACCTTCATCACAACCTCCCCAGGTACCATTGTCGCTTGATTACAAAATTTTGTAGATTTAATATATCTAGGTTGGCTTGTCAGGTACGATAACACTGCCCCGGCCTGATATTTGGCTGTGGAGCCTTTTAGAGACTTCACCAACCCATTTCTTGTCTCATAGACCTGCCTTTCCGTAATATGTAGAAAATAGAACCTGTGTTGTGGGACACCTTTGATTTGCGGTGGTTCACCTAGTTACATCCATACAAAATAGCCTTCTGAAACCGTATAATGCATGGGGTCGCTGCATCAATCTTCCTGGTTCGATTCCTATTAGGGTTAGCAAAGAGTCCTGGCCCCGCTGTGTACTGTTTTACAAACTTCTTGAGATTCCTTAGTGCCCGTCGATTGGAATGCTACATGATCAGACTTAATATCGGAGAGGTTTAGGAATACCTTTTGTCCCCAAGTATTGGTGAATTCATATCTGGGACACTGACGATACGCAATTTTATTTTCTGTGAATGCAGATATTATCTTGCGTGTCCTGATATCCTGCCCTTTTGACAAAGAAGGTTACGTCTAGTTTTGGTGAGTTGGTGTAGGGCTCATAATTACGTATGCGTTAGGGTGCATATATGCCTCAGCAATAGGCTGCAGTCAATACACCCCCTGGATATTATACAGATTCAAGGTTAAACGAGTGATAATAGGGGAAAACTCTGGCATTAAAACAATTACACAAAATACATGAACTAATGAATTGCTTGGTAACCCTGCGGCGGCCAACAATCCCATCATGGAGTCACGCCGTGTAGGAAAGCGTGCCTGCAAGATCTTGCCCAGCGAAGGTAGCACAGCCTTCACGCTGCCAGCCACTGCCCAGGCGAAGGGCACTTGAGCCGGGTATATGGAAACAGCAATTGGAACTGGGTAGCGCTTTCACGCTGGCCTTGGCCAGGATAGTTGTCCATCCCGGTTGCACAAAAGCAGATTGATCCCACAATGGTCCTCCATTGTATCCGGATCCATTGTCTCTAGCTTCATTTACAATACTCCTCAATTAAAGCCCTTCGGCCTCTATCCTTCCACATACCGTAAAAACTTGCGGGTAGGAAAGTACTCAAGTATGGGAAAGTTTCCGTGTTTAGGAAAGCCTTATATGCATATTTACTCTGGTTTAGATATAAAAAGGGCGCTTAAACCTCAGAATCTGATGTTTGTTTCATGTAAAGGAATGCAGTCTTACTTGCGAGTTTTCGACGGTAAGTGGTTCCCACAAAAAGCCCTACAAGTGAATCATCTCTCCATTAAAGATTGATGCATGGCATCCATGGGCTTTACCTCCAACAAATCATCCTGTAAAACATGATTGCCAAATACTTCTAGTCTGAAAGGACGTGTGAGTACTATCGTTCTCTGGCTGGGTATCAATATTATGGGAGCGGGTTAGTATGGTATGCATAAATCATTGTTTGATGTGCAGCAATTTCGTGGATGTTGGTGAGCAGCCTTAATAACTAGGGCGGGGATCCTAGACCCATTGTGTGTGCAGGGTGTACCTCATAAATTCTGTCTCGGATGAAATCTATCATGGGATTTTGTCAATCTAGATTCAACGTGAGCGCTAAAAGACAGTCTTGAATAAAAAATACTGTCCTGACACACTCACCCTCTTTCCCGAGGGTACCGATTGCTTATGGTGGGTCTGTGCATCTCAATGCCATAGGACATGTATAGCGTCAATTTAGTGCCCTCCAATGACTACATATAAGCACATCAATAGTTGGCAGGTCAATGATGGTTGTGTACAGCTTGGTGGCCTTAGTTGCGCGGTGTTAAACGTGATTTGGTTGCAGCACTTAGGTCTTTGTAAGGTGGTTTCATGTATATACTTGTTGTCCGCTGATGGAGGGCCGCAATCACGGGTGGGTCGTGCTTTGAAGTCGGCTATGGCAGACAACCTCATAATTCCGCGGATTAAAGGTAGCTTCGGGGCAGTTGTACGACAATTCTTTGGATGAAATGCGGAGAACCATACGTAGGAAATTTAAGTATGTATGTCATATTGGGTAGGTAGGCTACTTAGCTAGCATTGCCTTGACTCTGTAAATAGCAACCTGCTCAACGCTGGTTCGAACTCCGTCTCACCTCTAGCTATCATACCGACACCCCGCGGTATAAGGTTGAATAACAATTTCTTTCCATACACGTATATTCTATGTAATTATTTGTGGATGTTACGTTTGGCAAAGTTGTTGCGCCGCACTGCTCTGCGTCAGTTTGGGCTAAAATGTACCCCCTTAGTGCAGGATTTAGCTTCCGACGTCGGAAGTGTATAGAGTACGCAAACCCTTTATCCGAGTTTAGCAACACTTAGCGTATGCATGTTGTCATAACTAATTAACTTAATCCATCACTTCATAGGTAGTGTGCGCAGGTGCTTAGAATTGGACTAGTTACCATAATGGGAATTTAATATTTCTTTCGGAGTTTTCAAATATACATTTGCGTCTATATATTAATTACTAAAACTATTTCATTGAATTCAATAGTGAAAAGAATGGTGACTTGTCAATTGAAATGGTAATTGTCGCAATGTTGTCAAGAAATTTCGGCAAGATTACATACATGCACAAATTCAAATGGTCCAATCCATCTTCAACTTCCAAATTCCCCTCTGCCACCATCTGCTTAACTATTCCTAAAATTTCACTTTTCGCAACACTTACAATATGCGATATCAGCAACAACATTGGCGACGCTGAAACTGACATGAATATAATATTCATGGAAGAACAAACACGACCATCATTATCACCAAGATCCAACCCAGGGATATCAAGATTTGGAAAGTTTTTGAAACACTTAGAGAAAATAGATTTACTTTAGGGGAATTTATCACAAAGGCATTTGAAACAGATGTGATCAAAATAAAGCGACAGGTCAGGAGATTCATGGGGGACTGGAGGATTTGTACCACAATGCAGATGATGATGGTGGGGGGATCACTCATTGAAAATTCAGCTTTTAACAAAGGCGGGAAACTCGTCAGAAAATGGTTACTATGCTGGTGCCGTAGGTCAAGGAGCTGGTGGTAGAAAATACTACATGCGGAATTGGAAGCTTTCAAAAGAGACAACGAATCGAAAAAGCCAGCAACCAAAATGAGACCAGAGGATGCGTTAGAATTTACCTCAGCAAAAATTGATATGTGTTTCTTCAAAAACGCGCCGATCTTTCATTAAATGATGAGAGGTGTTGTGAAGAAGTTAAAGAGGAACAAAGAAACAGAAATGGAGAGCTCAGGCAAATCAAAAGGGTCCACCAGAAGAAAGAGGAGATTATGACGTGTGAATAAACATGGTGGCTCACTGTCATTTACGCGAAAGCGAATGAGTTCCAAACAAGGATGTGATACAATCTGCAAGGGCAAATGACTTTAAAAAGGGCTGCATGTGCACTTAATTATTTGGAGTTTTGCAATTCATACCAGACCACTGGTGTGGCAATGAAAGCGCTCGAATAAAACAACCTACAAGAAGTTTGGAATAGGGTGTCGATAGTTGAACCATTTGGAATTGCATGCGATATCAGGCAACTGACTACTGGAAAGGCTTAAGAAACACTGTTAAATATCCGCGGCTTCAGGCAGTTCACGGCGGGATTTGTATAGATACTGGAAATATCTGAGCCCGGTCCAGTTCCAATTAAATATCTGAGAACGTATCAGCAGCTCAAGCAAGCAATGGATGAAAACAGGCAGAGTGGAGATACAGGGCTAGGATTTCCTTTAAATCTGATGGTCAAGGAAGATGTAGTCTATTCAATGATCAATATATTAGATGTCCTCAACCCAGTCAGCATCACCGAATATTATCTACCAAAGTAGAAAGCAATCATTGCAAATATTCCAAGGATGTTTTTTGGGAAGGAAATGGTAGGGGCAGGAACAAACGATGGGGAAAGACTTGCTATTCCAACATTTGATCCGATCTACCAATGCCCCAAAATGACAGCAGCAAGGATATACCCCTTGATTACCATGGAGCTAAACGAAACAACAGTTGATGGGACGAGTAAGATTGTATCATGTATACAGAAAGCGATCGGGATTAGGGAAGGAAGGACAGCTGGAAAAGAGGTATTTCATGCTGGAGATCAGGCAACATTGATGAAAATGAATTCCTTAAAAAAGTTCAAGCTGCATCATTTCGACAATTTATGCTCGACAATTGACTGTGGATGAACGGGGCGTTGCACTTTGATATGGCCATGTTGGAGATGGTGTTCAGAGCGCAATGGTGTAAAATTGAAGATCCAGGCTCGTTATCGTAATTTGCGGAATTGCTAGGAAGAACAGCAAAAGTGAAGCAAAACATACCTGAGTTTAACTCATGCTATCGGTTGCTGGCGGTCATGGTATATGGATGCGTTTTCAGTGCGGTATGTGCGGTGACGAAATGTACAATCCAGGGGCCTGAAGAGAGGGGATGCGGAGTGATTATGTGAAGAAGATTATCACCTGATTGTGACCAATATTTTGCCCTTGAGAGTTACTGTCGGTCGCCTAGTACCGATCCGGCACCTAGCAACGATCTCTCATGGCAACCACTTTGAAATAATTTCAATAATTAATAACTCCACCAATATTAGTCCTATGATGATGGGAGTAGGTGCAATCAATTCAGCGTGAAATTCTGGTTTAGAAACATACTCAAAAGAAATAATTCCTCAAATGTGAAAAAAACATCACCAGCTCACCCCCCCCCACACTGCTTTCCATCTCAATTTTTAATAACTTCCTGAGTTTTGGTCCAATTAACCTAATCTTTTTTTTAAATAAAAGCCCTGTGTCTGTTTAGTAAAGTCTATGGGTGCTTCGGTTTCTCATTTGTCTGTGAAGAGTGTGGGGAAAGGTGCGCAATCTTTACCTCAAAATCTCGATATTTTTCACCCCCCCCAAAAAAAGGTAACCTTGCCAATAACAAATTGAATTCTTTCCCTGATACCTCCAAACTTTCTCCAGAGCTATTAGATACCTGTGTGGTGCTTATTTAACTCTCGCTTGAAGCCATGCTTTTCTTTCTAGCCTTTTGTACAGCCAATTTTTCCTTTTCTGCCTTCCTTTCAGCAGCAGCCTCTTGTTTGGCTCTATCTGGAGCAGCCTTCTTCTGCCCTCTTTGTACATCCTGCCTGGTAAGAACACGCCCCTTCCCAACATATTTCTTTCCTTCTTGTGCTCTTACCTTTCCACTCCTCAAAGCTTTTAATGTTTCAGCTTTTGGTGCAATATCTCTCCAAAGGGTCAATTTCTCCATTGCAAATTCAACCAGTTCATAGATTGCCTGGACCTGCGAGGGTGAGCTGGATGCTTTGAAGGCGCTTTGTGCAAGTGCTCTGAGCTTGTGGGGAGTCTGGGGGGCAATGGCTGCCATATTTGATTTTTGAGAGGCTGTTGCAGTACTGGATTTTGACTGATATATAACTGAATTTGGAGTTACTGGCCAACACCCACTGGATTTCCAAGCACTCTTAATATTTTGCACAGTGAATACCTCATCCCTTGCCTCCATCAATAGCTCCAAGAATGGTTTCTTTTGAATCTCCTTGATAGGTTGTCCATATCTCCAATTCCTCAAATTTCGTTTATAGGCTTTTGCCAGTAAACCAAAGCATCCCACATCTAATGGCTGCATAAAATGGGTAGAGTGTGATGAAAGACATATAACAGTGATGCCATGCGCCTCAGCATACTGTACAACCTTCCAATTGATGTGAGAGGTGTGTCCATCAACAATAAGCAGGCGATTTGGTGGCGATTTTGAGGGAGTTATTGCTGGAGTGGTATGAGCATCAAAATGCCTAGAAATATATTCTAGTCCCAGCTCATCATCCATATACCCACTGGGAGAGCAGCCAAAGCTAGCATCCTCATCATGCCGTCCTCCTTCTCCATAAAAGCTCTCTCTGTGAGTGATATTTTTCCAGATAATAAATGGCGGGATAATTGCTCCTGCAGCACTAACAGTCTCCAGCACAGATACAAATTCCCTACTACTTGATGCAGCTAATGTGGGGAGTTTAGCATGCGCTGGGACAATAACCTTCTCTTTCCCAGATGATTGGCTCATTATTATACCCTTCTCATCACAATTCCATAAATTTTCGGGCTTTATAGCCTGCCTTCTTATGGCTTTGGCAAGAAGGGTATAGAAATTTCTCTGGGTCTCCTCATTAGCTCCACTCTTCTGACGATTTTTCTCCATGTATTGAGCATAGGTTGACCTGAGATCAGGCCTTCTAGCCAAAAATCGAGTCACCCAATGCTCACCAACTCTGTGAACTACTCCTCTCTCATTTAGGATAGCTTGTGCCATACCACTCAGCAGATTTTGGGTAACTGGGAATCCAAGATTGCTCATGGTTATAAATCACTCTTCCATAGCTCGCTTCTCACCCACACTGAATAGAGCTTGATCTCTATGTCCTTCAGATCTGTCTTGTTGGGTCCCATTCAGCCTTCTCCTCAAAGTTGTAGCATTGACATTATATATCTTGGCGATTTGTGCTTTGGACCCATTTGGATGCTTTCTAGCATACTCAATTGCAAGCTGAAGGTTATCTGAGGTGTAGGGAGGCCTTTGGTATTTTCTACAATTTATTGGAAGTGTTTGTGATTGTTGGTTGTTGTTGTAAGTTGAAATCCGTACTGGTTGGCGGGGTTGGCGGGGTTGCTACGAGCACAGATCCCTTTCCTGCGGCAATCGCTACCCCGCGGCTGACAGTATGTCCCCCACAAGAAAGAAGGCGAACAACCAGGCGTTACAGGCATTGAAATAGTTAATATTGATTTTTAAGGTACGGCGCATGCCGGAGGATCATCCTTGGACAAAGGCAAGGTTTTTGAGGACCAAGGAGAGTAGTATAACGGATTTTGCGTCCGAAAAGTGGATAGGATTGCTGCACATTGGTAAGTCAGAGAAGGCAACAGCAGAAGGCCATTGAGGACAACAGAGATGGCGGCAGTAATTATTCTTGGTTACCAAAAGCTCCAATATGGCAAGGCAATGCTTGATGTGCAAATCGACCGTTTGACATGGTGGATGCCAGCGATGAACTATATCTACCTAAATAATATCCTTTTGTCAGTAAAAGGTAAATGTTTTATGGGAATCGACAGAAGTAATGAAATATTTGTGTAGAGACTCAAATTGGCACACAATGCTCGTGGCACCTGGCAGAGCAAACAGTTTTTTTTGGGCCCTGTGAGACACAACAACTTTTTATTTCAGAAGATAGCTAAAAGCATGCTTAAAGCGATAGGTGAGACAACCAGACCCAACTCCAAAGAAAAATGCATAGGATGGAGAGTCTTCCAACAGCCTGCCGCAACTTTTGCAATTGCGACAGGAATCAAGTAAAGATAGGAATAGAAACTAACGGACAAGCATAGAAAAAGAGGTGCAACGGAGCCGGGAAAAAACACATTGAGGTTGACGTCAAAAGTTATGCAAAATTTAGTATAGAGACAATTATTTTTGACGGTGGCCACAACTTTCAATTAGGGCATTGGAATTCTGGAACGAAACATAAGGTAATAGAAACTAAAGAGATCTATATATAAGGGGCCAGCATGAAATGGTGCACTGCTAGAAGAAAATGAAGCGGAGTGTATGCGGAAAGTGGGGAATATGGCAACAAAAGTGGGGAGGAGGAGGACTTCCACAAGGAAATGCAAGAGGGGGGGCAAAGGGATTGGTGACCTGGGGTTGGATGAAGAATGGGAAAGTGAGCACGAATGGGGAAGGGGAGATGAGGGCATTGATTGGTGAAAAAATAGATTTTATGAAGAAGATTGCAATAATACAGCTGATGAATAGGGCTTCTAATTGCGAGGGTAAAAATAAAATTACAAGGAAATCACAACATGAAACAAAAAGTAAAAATTCATACGTATGATCGGAAAATCTTTCATTCAAAGGAAGTGGTTCAGGTATGTATTAACAAAAGTGTTGGTTTTGATTTGTCCCAATGGTTGTGGCATGCAACAATTTAAAGGCCCTCCTTGCAGCACCTGTGCTGTAAGAGCAGCCCCGGCCATTTCTGTATCCTTCAAAGCTTTTTTCTTTGCTACAATTGCACGCTTTACAGCCAGTGCCTATCTATTGGCCTCTGCGGCAGCATGTCCTTCTAGTGCAGCGACTACCTTTGCGGCCTTCTCCCTAACACGCCTTTGGGCTTCCTCTTGTTTCTGACGCTCGCCTGTGACTTAAGCTTGTAAAAGGTTGACTATACAACATCTCTCCCTCTGGTGGAATATTTCAGCCATTTGGTAAATTTTTGTGAATAGGGGTAAAACAATTCTGGTATAGGCTGTTTTCTGGATATTTGTAATGGGTTAAACTTTTGCCAACAGGCTTTCTGGGGCATACTTACACATTTTGTTATATCACTGACGGTGGTATCAATTTGTTTGTCCGTGATCAGAAGCTCTGAAACAAACACATTATACCTTTTGGACATGCCCATGTCGCTTCATGCCTTTTGGACCAGCTTTGTGATTTCCGCTTTTAATTCCTTCTTCGCACCGTTATCAAGCTCAATTTCAATCTCAAGTACTGTAGTAATTTTGACTGAAGAGATTGAATCTTGGCCGTTGATTTTATCCCATTGCGGATTGCCATTTCCGGTGTTGTTAGTAGGTAACATGGAAGCATTCTCTGGTTCAAGCTGGTCTATTGTGCAGTATTTGTTGTAACAATTCTTGAGAACATCTGGTTGTAAATTGTTGTTGTCCAGGCACCTAAGTATCTCCCACCTTTGATCCCCTGTAGTGTTGATGAGCCATAGCAGTGTGCGATGCATTTTTTGCGGATGTTATGTTTTGGTGTTTTGTGCAGGAACGCAAGCAATGGGATGGTTGATATCGCTTTCGTCGCCAGTGTTGTCAAGAAGGAGTTGCCCCATAGACATTCTTGCATATGTGCGTATTGCGCCGCCTGTATGTCGTGCTTTGTCACTTTCTGTAACACCGCGGTCGAATAACTCAATCTTTTGCAAAACCTTGTCTGCGTCCGTGCTTCTAGGATTACACTTGTGAATGTTGTACTGCTCTTTATAATTTTGCCCAACAATGCCGAATTAGTATGTATCAGAATGCAAACTCCTCTCTCTAAATTTTGGTCACATAGTCCTTACCCTAATCCCTGGGTAAGGCTGACCAGACTGAGATGAGTAAAGAGCCACTATCGGATGACCCTTGGTACACACATTAGCATATTGTCCTCTGTATTATGTAAAAAAGACTTACCGCTTGATGTCAGGTATGACTACGCCCATTGCGCAGCCCTCTATACAAATCAAGATTGTGCAAGTTCTTGAGGCGAATTGCCACAATTTGAACGCATGTCTCTCCAAACTTAATGCTGTAAAATATTTGAGAATTGCATTTTCATTTGTATTGAAAATTCTGGATGTTCTCAGCCTGAGTATAGATGTCATGGTGCAACCGTCTCCCCTATAGTCGCAAAATACTAAGGTTTTGACCAATTGATTGTTGCTTGTTGGATTTTTTGGCACCACAAAGAGGATCCCTTCAACAGAACTGCGATTCCCTAAAAAAACCTTCTTGTAGTAGACCTGGTGTGAGCCATTAAGATTTAATTTGTATAACAGAGTCGCGTGTGCCATTTGGGGGCTTCCGTAGACGAATTTTTGGATCAATCGAGGGGTGGTTTCCAACAATGCCATGATTGGCAACATTGGATAATGTACGTGGATATTTGGCAACTAGGCATTTTTCGGTCTGAATGTTTTCCCATAACATGTATGACTCAGTCAACCATCCATTTTCCTCAAAAGCTGTAACGTTTGAGTATAGCATAAAGGTGGCTATTAGTTAGATTACCAGAATCTAACTCATAACAGCTGCCTTAATATCTATATACAGAAGAGTCTAAATAGTTGTAATATCTTCAAGTCACTTGTGATTGTGGAGAGACTTAATTAACCATTGTAAACTCTTGTATTTGTTGCTAACTGCTAAGTTGCTTGCCCTTTCACTGAAGGGGGGGAATGGGCTTCTTTTATAGAAAGTCCCAAGCCTGTATGAGTCATAGTGACTCTTAAACTAAATTAACTATGATGTCAGAAGTGACTTATTTCCTATGAGTCAGTGGTGACTCCTTTCTTAATGTTGAGTCGCACCTGTGAGTCAGAGGTGACTCCTATCTAATTGTTGAGTCATACCTATAAGTCAGAGGTGACTCAATTTCTTGAGTCATACCTGTGAGTCAGAGGTAGGTGACTCCTACCTAAGTGAGTCATAGATGTTCTAGTAACATCTATGTTGATTAATAATAATAATAATGAGAATAATAATGAAAATAACTTTGTTCCTGCCTTGTCCTGTGTATTGATAGAATTTACATGTGTATGTAAGTTCCTATCCTTACATTCTCCCCAACTATCTTAAAAGATAGCCTGATTATCTCTCATTGCTAGAATTCTAGCCTTCTCTTTATTAATAACTCCTAGAGTCTTTGTCCTACTGGAAGTATTATTTCCAGGTCTCTTTCTAAAGGTCCTGGCCTTGTTTCCTGTCTCCCAATATTTTACCATCACTGGTAAGTTAATGTCCTCTGCATATACCCAACTATCATCTTTCTCATCATAACCTTTCCATCTGATCAGGTATTGGGGCCTTTGTGTTCCTGGTTCTGTCCTGTATTCTATTGCCTCTTGTACCTCATATCTGGTACCTTCAACAGCTGAAGGGTATTTGTCTGCTCTGCTAGGAAACCTTCTGTTGTTGTTGGGCTTGTGTCTTTTGAGGAGGCTGCTGTGGAATACTGGGTGGATTTTCTTGAAGTTTGCTTTCATGTGGACTTCATAATTGTCAGTGTCTGGAAATGCTTGCACAATACTGAAGGGTCCAATCCATTTTGGTTTAGTTTTACCTTTGAAGGAAAGCTCCAAATTTTTGGTGGATAACCAGACCAAGTCACCAGGGAGGTACTTCTCTGCCTTTTTTCTGAGTTTGTTGGCATAGTGAGTTTGGCTTTCCTTGGCTTTGGTGAGGTTTGTGATGGCTTGTTGTTGGAGGGTAGGCTTCATGAATGGTGCTCTGGTATTCATGGGGATTCCTAGCTCATTGACATGTGGGTTTTGTCCAAATCTTGAATTAGGGCCAAACATGATTTGGTAGGGGGAGAATTTCCTACTGCTATCATGTCTGAGATTCATAGCAATTTGGATTTTTGGTAACTTAACCACCCAGTTCTCTTCTCCATCCACTCTCATTGCAGTAGCCATTTCTATGATGACCTTGTTCATTCTTTCTGTTGCTCCATCAGTCTGAGGGTGGTATGCTGTTGAGAGGAGAAGGGTGATGTTGTGGAGTTTTGCCCAAGCTGTCCAGTGTGTAGAGGTGAAGATAGGGTCTCTGTCTGTGACAATATCTCCAGGGTAGCCAAGCATGGGAGTTATAAACCAATCATAGTACTTGGTCAGCCACTCTGCTGTGACATTTTCTAGTAGTAGGATAGGGATGGTGTATTTGGACAGCCTACATACAATTGGCCAGATTTTCTGAAAGGTGGTTGGCTGAATTGTATTGCTGTAGGAGTTCGGTGGATCTGTGATAACCTTTGGTAGTGTGAGGAAGTCCATGGTGATGCTCTGCCAGGGGAATAGGGGTACAGGCAGTGAGTGGAGTTCTCCTTGTTGTCTTTGAGTAGAGAACTTACTCTGCTGACAGGTAGTGCAGGTTTCACAATATTCCTTAATGTGGTTGCTCATCCCCTTCTAGAAATAGCTGTGCTGGCAGTGGAGTAGTGTCTCGAGGTATCCTGCATGAATTAGTTCTTCATGGCTAGATTCAATGAATTTCTCAATCAAATCATAAGGTGCCAGTTCTCCATCACTGTCTTTAGCATCTCTCATCCATTTGGTGGGTAGAATCACTCTCTCCTTGTGGCATTGTTTGTTGAGATGGATGTAATAGAACCCATTTTTGTATGTAATAGAATTGAATTTTAATGCACAACCTGAACTAGAAAATCTAGGGTCATGCATTAGTTTGTTGTATTCTTTGCATAGGAAGGTGTGAGTAGCAGGTTCTTCTCTAGGTGCACATACATCCAAAAATACAATAGGCCACTTGGATCCAACATCCAACTTGGCCTCAGCTTTCACATAGAAAGATTCTTTCCTAGAATCTACTTGTTTCCACCTTTCCTGCCCTTCATCACCCTCCCAGACAAAATTTTGGAAGACCCAGAAGAGGCATTCCTCCTTTGCTTATAGGGAGTAGATTTCTGGATCCAGAAAAGAGTAAGCTGGGTACCATTGTCTGAAAGTTTTGTATGTGTTGGTAGAATGTACCTTCTTCCTCCATTCTTCAACCAAGTCCTTTTCCTCCTCTTTCAATTCCTCTGGCCTCCTATGGTGCTTCCACTTGCAGTTGGGTACATAACACTTCATATAGTCCTTTAGGAGGTGGTGCTGTGGGTGGTTCTCATAGGTCTTGTACCAAAGCCAGGGTGGGTTTGGTGCAGGGCACAAAAGGATTTGTGGATGATAGATATCATCCTTGCTTGGCTTCCACCCAAACTCATCCACCTGCCCATGTTTCTGGCAATTCATGGCCTTGCATTGTCAGGAGGGAAGTAGGTGGTGTTCTGGGTGCCTTTTGCTGAGGGCAGCCCAGGGGACTCCTTTTGGCTGCACTGGTTTGTACCCCTCAGGAGAAGGGGAGATCTCCATGCTGAGGGGCATGGTGGTATCCAGAGGAGGGAGTTGTGCCAGCTTCTGGGGAAGCTGGGAGGAGGAGGAGGTGTAGGTGGGCATGGTGCCCAGTGATGCTGGTGGTGGTGGTGGCTGCTGGTGGGGGAGCACAGTGGTGGCTTTGCAGCCCACAGTTGCATCCCCAGGGGCCTTTGTAGCAGGTATCACTTGTTGGTTGGGGGAGTCCCAGGGGGGACAATCAGTGAAATTGCTGTCCCTGATTGCCTGTTCCTGGGCCCAGGAGATTCCATGGTGAGTGGGGTCCTCATTCCCATGGGAGCCAGTGGAGAGGGCAGGGGAGTTGGGTCCCCTGGCCTCATTGTAGGCCCTGTTAGCTCTCACCCTCTCCCAGTGGGAGAGGGTGGTCTGTTCCCACTCCTCATTGAGCAGGTCCAGTTCCTCCTGGGTTGGAAGAGTTGGCTCTTCCACTTCACTCCAGTCTTGCTCCTCCTCTTCCTCATACTGACTCTCCTCATAGTCATTGCTCCTCATCACCCATTGCTCCCACTCAGTTTCTGGGAACTTCTCATCCAGGAGTTCTTGGGACTCCTCCTGGAAGTCCCTGGTGGTGTTGTTGGGGCACCCAGTTTGGTGCCAGAGGATAGCCCTTGGGCCATTGATAGACCTGCAGTGGCAGGAGGAGGAACCTGCTGCTGCTGCTGGTGTTGCTAATGCTGCTGTCTGTGCATAAGACATTTTCTTGGCTGTGTTAGAGGGTTTCCTCATATCATTTGTAGACATTTGGAAACTTACTTCTGGGTTGGTTGGTTGGTTGGGTGTTGTGGGAGGAGTTGTAGTAGTAGTAGTAGAAGAGGGTTGGACTTGGGTAGCTGCTGTGTAGATGTGTTGCTTGAAGGGTTCTGGCTGATCTGCTGAATCTGAAATAAACTCTGAGAGAGGGTAGGGAGTGCCCTCTTTATACATTCTACTCAGCTGGTCTGCTATATTCTTGCTCTCTCCCTTAATACCTCCTAGATCTTTCTCTTCTGCCTGCTAGGTTGTTATTACTCATAATTGTGAGTAATGCACTGTGATCAGTCACAATTTTAAATTTTACCCCTGTGAATTCAGTGGCAAAATACTCAGCTCCAGCTACAATAGCAAGGAGCTCCTGATCTGTTGTTGAGTAACTGCTTTGTGCACTATTGAATTTTTTGCTAAAGTATTTAACAGGTCTAGCCTGTTCCAAGGTGGGTCCTTGGCCAATCCATCCACCCACACCTACTCTACTTGCATCACAGACAAGGTATATGGTGTCATTTGAATTGTAATCAAGTGGTCTGAGGATTGCAGGTGAGTCAAGTAACTTTTTAATTTGGGTAAATGACTCAGTGTGAAGTGGGGTCCATGACCAATCTTTAGTAGCCCCTGCTAGTTCAGAAAGTGGAGCCATGATGTTAGCTAATTTGTGAAGAAACTGACTCATATAGATGATCATGCCATTAAATTCCTGGAGCTCCTTCCTGTTTCCAGGGATTGGCAGCTTAGAAATCATTTCTACCTTGGTTGGTTCCACTTCTAGGCCTTTTTCTGTGAGTATAACTCCTAGGATCTGCATTACTTTGGGGTTAATCTGTGACTTTGATTTGTTGATGTAAAACTTCTCCTTTTTTAGGATGTTGTGTAACTGTCTCAGGTCTTTCACATGCTGATCCCAAGTATTGCTGTAGATAAAGATGTCATCTAAATAAATTGCAACTGATCTGCCTAGCATGGGTCTCAATATGTGACTCATGGTTTTTACCATAGTGGCAGGTGCATTGCAATCTCCTTGTTGCATGACTCTTGTTCTAAATTGTCCCATGGGGGTACTGAATGATGTGTACTTTTCATGGTCAGGGTTTATTCTGATGTTGTGATAGCCATCAGTCAAATCTATTTTTGATCTGTATTTGTGTGATGCTACTCTATTTCTAATCTCATCCTGGTTGGGAAGTGGTGTGTTGTCCTTAATGGTGTTGTTATTTCTATCAACCAGGTCTAGCAGAAATCTAGGCTGATCTGGTTTGTCATGCTTAGGAATTGTAAACATGCAGCATGATGATGGATCATTTGATGCTATGATTCTGCCTGATTTCAGCTCTGAGTCTATTTTTTCATGCAAGGCTTGCATGAATTTAGTATTCTGCTTTATTGGTCTAGGTCTCCAAGTAATTGACTCATCTTTGATATTAATGTTGTGATTAATATCTCTTAGTGGGGGTAATTCTGTTGGTTTCTCTGAGGGGTAGACTTCAGGGAACTCAGCCTCAATATCAAACTCTGACTCTACTGTAGTGGAATAGGAATGGATTTCCTTTTTCTCAGCATTGATGGTGGCTCTTAATCTGTGTATGTGATTGAAGGCAATGGTGATGCCATTGTTGAGTTGTGTAGGGAGAGTTTGGTATAGTGGGTGATATGTGGTTTGAAGCTCCAATAGAATTTGATACCAGTTTTCTATTACTGCTTTTTCTTCTATAGTTAGAAGATTGATTACTGATATGGTAGACTTCAGCTAATGATGTAAATCATTTTTAGCCTGTATGTAATATTGTCCACTCTCTGTGTAATCTATAACCTTGTTGTATGCCTTGTTGCAGGCTAAGGATGTTTGAGTGCTTGGAAATTGGTGTGATGTCATCACTTCCACCATGTATGAGTAATCTTGTACCCATGTTGGATAATGGTCTAGATCATTCTGGATAATTTTCCAAGCTAATTGTTGAATAATTATCCTTTCCTCATATGGTGTGAGTGAGCCTAATTCTTCCACATGTGTGGCTGCAGAGGTGACTCTTCTTTTGCTGATCTTTGTCTGAGGAGCTCCTCCAGTGCAGGGTTTCAAAGTGTATCTGAGTCCTTCCCTGCTTGTGAGAGTAGTCTGCATGATGCCAATATTGATCATGGCCTGATTAGCCTTCAGGGCTGGATGTCCTAGGATAACATCCCAGTCACTGAGGTTGGCTGCCCAGAAGGTTCTTTCTTCCTTATGCTGACCATAATTAATAATTACTTTGGCATATTGCTCACACTTACCCTTGCTTCCTTTGATGACTGTGTTGATAACAACTGGTTTTGTTAATTTCATCATAGGTATCTTATACAGTGTACAGAACTTAGTGCTTATTAGATCTGCACCTGTGGTCTGATAATCTATTAGGATGATTGCCTGATTTTTGTTGATAGTGGTGATAGCCATCAAGTGTTCTGTTGTTTTTAGCCTAGGATTGTAGCTTGGTGGTGTGTCCATAATTAATTTGTTGTTTTTGCCAACTGTTGGTACTTGTCTCACCTTGGTGGCATGGATATTAATTGCATCATAATCAGTTGAGTCTTTTTCATAGATTACTGATAAGGCATTAGATCCTATCTTTGGTGATTTGCAATCAAATGACAAATGACCCATTTTGCCACAATTGTAACACTTGGCATTTCTGTTGAGGCCAGCTGGAAGTGGTTTCTTTTTCAGTAAGCCGCAATTTGTTGGTGGGGGTCTTGCAGGAGGTGCAGGTTTGGTGTGTATCTTAATTCCTGCAGGTTTATTGTTGGAACCAGTGGGCTGATGTACAGGGGTTCTTTCAGGATTTTCTTGCATGGTTTTCCATGGCTTTCTTTGTGGCTTATCTTTTCTGTCAATATGTGTATGACTGTGCATATTAGCCTCAAATTTCTCCAGGGTTCTGATTAGTTTATCCCATGCAGTATCCACTGTGATGAAAGCTCCTGCAGCTGTGGTCAATTTCTGGTCTAATGCATTAATGAACTTGTGATACTTGACAGGGTGAGTAATTGTTTGATTACCCTCTGTATCTATGAGTAATAGTTGAATCCTGTCTAGTTCCTTTCAGCCACAAATCGATCGCCATGGAACCATGTAGAACCCCATAGAACCCTGCAGAAACCGCAAAAAGAACCGTCTACGGGGTGCCGTGTCGATCGATTTGTTGCTGTTGCAGTAGGCTACACCAATAGGTGCTGTTGTCACTGTAGCGCCAATAGCGGCAACGGACGTTTTGCTGATACTTATCCATACATGCAATGGAGCATATTATTGCGTTGAACTGCAACTCTCCACAACAATTGGAAAGATTCTGCTACCACACAGTTTAGGTACATGCAAACGCTGAATTCCAAAAACGGAAAAAAAAAAAAAACATAATTGCAGAGATTGAAAATTCGCATAATATTACATACCCCCCATCGAAATTAAAAGAACACCTGTTCTCAATATGTGATGTTTCAATTTATCTATTGTAAAAAAAAACTAATCATGTATTCCAACGCACTCGGGTAGATCTCTCAACATGCAAACTTAATAACCCCCTCACCCCCCCCATCTTCATTGCCTGTCCATTGTGGTACCCTCGTTTGATTCGGGATTCAAAAAGAGTTTCCCCACGCCTCCGCACCCCTACCACGCTTAGCACAATTCAAATTCTTTAAACGGTTTGAGTAGGATGAGGACATGATGTATAAAAAGAAATTGTGACAACAAAACAAAAAAATGAGAAACATATCTATACAATAATAAGCATGTATGTGATAGAAAAAAAAAATGAAATTAAACACTGCCACCCTGCCGGCACGAGACCAACACCTCGATTAAACGGCAGATAAAGGTTATGGATAGAATAGATCGACAAGATGGGGAACATAGGGATATGAAAGGTATGGCCTAGCAAAATGGGTGACATACAATACATGTATACAGAGAAATGAAAAAAAGGAAAAAGAAAAAGAATGAGGTTATTTAGACGGCAACACTAGAGGGGAAGATTTGAAGGCATGCATACATTATAAGAATATTAAGGATAAGACTCCTCCGCCCAGTGGCCGCGCGCGAGGTTGTCCACGCCGGCGGTCCTGTCGCCCACCAACAGAGCGCTGAAGCCCGTGCCCTTGCGGGCCTTTTCGAGGACGAGCCTGGCCGCCAGCACCGCGTTGGTGCCGGCGCGGCTGGGAGACATGCCGCCCCTGGACGCGGGCGCCGAGGCCGGCGGCGTGACAAGTGACAGCGTGCGGAACGTGAGCTTGGTAGGCGAGGAAGTCAGGGTGCCGTGCGGGTGGTCCCACAGGCACACGTTGGTGATTATAGCGCCGCTGACGCCGGCGGACGCCGCTGACGCCGGCGGACGCCGCTGACGCCGGCGGACGCCGCTGCGTACTCGCGGTATTCCGGCGGGGGCAATGATGGCAGCGAATACAGGGTGCCCGCAACGGACGGCGGCCGCGAGCGACTAGTGTCATGTACACCTTTCATGGACTATGAATTAACTAAGCAATCTAGGGAGATCTCGGTTTTTTTTTTTTGGAAGTGTTACTTTGGGGACCAAAGTCCTTGGAAGGGGGGGTAATGTCACGGAGTCAGGTAAGCTAGTCCTATTCCGCTCTATTGCATAAGACCGGGGACTAACCGTGACACGGACTGATCATCCACACACTAGTCAGGCAGCTATATTTAGAGTTGGATTTCTATAAAGTTCTAGCCCCATCTCTAGTTGGATTTGTCAGGCAACTACCCCGCTTTGTGGCTGAAGCCGTAAGCGAGGTAGCTACGGTTTTTAGAGTTAAATGGACTCCCCGTGTTTAATTCTTATTTCCTTTCATGTATTTTGTTTAGCAGCCAGTCGGCTATATATACCTGACCGCCCACTTAGTTTAGAAGGACAAGCGAATAGCGTTGTTCTAAGTATCTATCTACTTTACACTTATATCGGATTATCGCATCTTTAGTACTTTGTACTTAGTGAATATCTTGCCGCACCTCTTAATACTTAGTACTTCCGCGAATAAGTTGATTCATCAAGTGAATGGTAACACCTGGTTGCGTGTGCCCCGGAAAACTGCCTCTTGCTGTCTGCCAATCAAGATGCACAACTCCTTCCACTGTTGATAAGTGGCGTTGTTGAGGACTTGAGAGGCAAGAGCGTGCTGGAGGTTAATGCAGAGGTTTGGCATCAACGTCAATCGGAGGTTTCCGATGGGAATCTTGGCTTCTAGGTTAAGCTCTTCAACCTTGATGAAGAAAGCCGAGATACTTCCTGTCTGTTTGAGAGCTTGAAGCTCTGCTGTTGCTCGCTGCTGGGCCTGGTGGTCCCCATAGGTTTGGTGGAGCCCATGGGTGGCGTCGTCCCAGCTGCTGATTTTCCCATTGTTTTCTCTCCACCATGTCAGCGCATCCCCTTTAAATTGGGAGATCATAAGGGTGATGTGGTCCTTGTCCTCTGTAATTCTCTTGGCTCTGATGTAATTGTTCATGGCGAACAGGAAATTCTCCAACTCGGTTTTCTTGCCGGAAAACTTTGGTATTGGGTCCAGCTTAAACTCTGGTCTTTGTTCCTTGTATCTGCATGGAGGGTTGGTAGGTTCAAAGACCTGTTTTTGGGCTAGCAATGGTCTCCTTGGTGGTGGTAGTGGCGGTGCCAACGGGTGTTAGGATAGGCAATGGCCCCGGCTGGAACCGCTGTATCGCAGGGAAGAGACCCGAGTTCCCCAAGAGTCCTTGTTGGCGGAGTGGGAGTTTCGGGAAAGGCGCTGGTGCTACTTCTGCTGGTGTCTCTGCTTCTGCGGGTGGTACTGCTCTTCCCTTCCCTTTATCTTGTGCTCCGCTCATGGTGACATTGTCAACCCAGGAGGCGACGAACTTGTGCTAGGAGCTCTCCTCCATGGCATCAATGCGCTTGATGACCTGCTTCAATGATTCTGCGAGTTCATTGACCTGCTCCCTTCAGCTCTTTTTTTCTCTGATCAAACTTTATTTTACCGCCCCAATTGCCCTCTCGAGTTTGCCAGTATTCTCAATTTGTTGCCTGGTGAGCTCAGTGTTAACCTGGTGAATTTTTTGGTGTAATTCCGGGAGGGAATCATCGAATCTCGGTTCCATTTTGTTCATTTGCATTGCAATAGCTCCTAGCATGGATTTCTGTAGTTGTTCCAATGCACCTTCTATGGTGGGCTTTATTGACGCAGAAATCTCTTGTTTTAGGTTGGCTCTGTCGGTCATTCGCTCGGTTTGCAGAGTTGCCGCCAAACGTTCGGCTTGTTCCACTGTAATATTGCATCGTCGAAGGGGAGCGGAGCGGGTGAAGCCTGCCCTGGAGATACGGTTCCTGTTCTTTATTCTTGTGAGTGCTAAGGGGGCGCAAGATTCGGGCCTTGGGATTGGGGTGTTTGCTGCTGCCCCTGAGTGGATGATGGTATCGCCATCTTGATCCTTTGCTTCTTCTTCCTCCATTGAGGTGCTGTATACTGGGCTGGGTGCGTTCTCAATCAAGGGGTAAGGGCGCCTGGCTTGTGGACGCTTTGGCTGTGGGTAGGGGATGGCCACCATTGCCTACGGGTTTCCCATTTGTTCATCTCCTCCCATAAGAAGTCCCGAGCAGTGGGTGGCGGGGAGCGGTCGGTTGCGGGAAGACGTCCGTGGTTTGACATCTTCTGATGTTAATGATGATGTCATAGTAGGTGTAAGATTTCAGCGTTGTAATGTTACGTTTCACTTGATAAATCAACTTATTCCCGGAAGTACCAAGTACAGAGAGTCGCGATGAGATATTCACTAAGTACAAAGTACTAAAGATGCAATAATGCGATATAAGTGTAAAGTAGATAGATGCTTTGAACAAAGCTATTTGCTTGTCCTTTTAAACTAAGTGGGCGGTCGGGGATATATAGCCGACTGGCTGCTAAACAAAATACATGACAGGAAATAAGAATTAAACGCGGGGAGTCCATTTGACCCTGAAAACCATAGCTACCTCACTTATGGCTTTAGCCACAAAGCGGGGTAGTTTGCCTGACAAATCCAACTAGAGATGCGGCTAGAACTTTATAGAAATCCAACTCCAAATATAGCTGCTTGACTAGCGTATGGATGATCAGTTCGTGTCACGGTTAGTCCCCGGTCTTATGCATTAGAGAGGAATAGGACTAGCTTACCTGACTCCGTGACAGCGCACCCATGCATGTGGCAATGAAATATATCCCGTTGGCAACGGTCAACATGACGGTATTCCATGTTCAAGATGGATCTTGGAATATAAAGAGTGTTTGCGACTTGAAGTATAACGTGTTTGTGACATTTGAATTTCCTTGTTGGTTAATTCGAAGCTTACATACCGATGTGAATATCAAATACAACATGGGCGCCTTGATTGATATTCTTTTAAAGGAAGGAGTATTTAAATGGACAAGCGCAAGGTTGTTGATATGTTCTTTTGCTAGCAAAATAAACATCAATGATGATGGCGTACCTCCCAATGCAAGAGCCACTGGAGGTACAAGACCTGGTGACAGAATTGAACCAACTGTGGATTGCTATTATAATGGTTCAATGAAAATACAAAGAACTACGGCCAAAGCGCTGCAAAAGAGGTTCGAGAATGAGTTGATGGACGAAGAGTTGATTGGCCTTGGACAGAAATAACTTCAATCCTGTTTGTTGACTTCATACTAAATGAAATCAAGAATCGGATGCGGAGGCATACAATCCGAATGACTTGGCAGATAATTATGATGAATTTAATGCTGCGCAAAGAAACAATGCGGAGTAAATAAGCACAAAATTTAACATGAAAGATCCTAAGGATAGTGGGAATGAGTCCGATTTTCAGTATTATGGCGATGATTGATTGGAAACTCATTCTTTATTTGAAGTGCTAAAGTTATCATGAAACAGTGCTCAGATGCAAAAATAACGGTTCAATAGACAATCTCCAGGTACATTTTTATAATATCCGTCGCTTGTTCAGAGTTGGATTGTGCTTGGGTTGCATTACTAAAAAATTGTGTTTGTTGAATTTTGTGCTGGAAATTGCTATTTCCACGTTCACTGTCCTTCTGTTGTATACAGTTCTTCTGCAAGCGCCGCTGTCCGAGTACCCTCTACCAGTGTTTCAGCTTCCTTATATAGCACTTATCCCCTCCGAGTCCCATTATCCTTTGTTATTCCAAATTTATGTTTACGTCCATGTCGAGTTGAAAAGAGTTGTGTAGACGCAAATCATTATATTGACAGTAGAGATTAAGGTTGATGGTAGTGTAAAGTCCAATAAGTAGTTTACATTTTGTATTGAAGTTTTAATCAAATCGATAATCTCCCATACATATAGGTATATATATACCTTTTTGGGAGCGGAAGATGATTTTTTATTATATCCCGTAATAAAGCCTTGATAGATGTCATGATACAAGTTTTGCGTGCTATATTACTGCAACTTCCAAGCCTAAGTTTGCTACCTACAGGAGCAAATATATATACTTGTATGGATAGTTGGTTGTTGGATTGTGGGAAATACGTGAACTATCCTATATTCCACAAGCGCTTGTATCACTAATGCCTTTGATTTATAAATAGAATAAACGTTCCTCTTGCGTGTATTTCCCTGACTCCAATTGATTGATATCCTGGATTATTACGTTGAGCTGAAAATCAGCCGGTGGAGATCATGTACTCTGGTAGAAGCACTTGTACGTCGGAAGGGATAGTGACACCGGAATGACGGTCACGATATCTTGGACCAAATTGTTTTTTGGTTATAGAAGATTGGTAGTTCAAACAAGCTATGAAACATTTTTTGATATAGATTGGTATATAAAATGCCCATAGGCTCCCTATACTCCGATCCATTCAAGGGTTGTTTTTTTAGAATGCTCATGCAATTTATCGTGTCCCCGCTGGTATTGTCAACTACACTAATGAGATTTTAAACTGTTACTTCATTGCCTTTATTAGCTACTCGTTCAGTATCAGCTAGTAACTCTTTGATCATGACTTTGAAATTTTTGGTAATTGGATTTTCCTTTGCAAGGTTCTTCAGGAGAGAAGGTCTCTATGCAATAATTTATCCGTTATAAATTTGTATAGAATCTAATAGCAACACCATGTATTGTTGATCGGGCACTATGTCAGTGTCGCTGCTAAAAAAGCAAGGTGAGTAACCCAAGTGCATAGCCTCTATTGGATAACCCACTGTACGTTAGGGAAGTCAACATCCCATTGCAGCCGCTTTGGTGACAAACTAGTAGTAGTATTTTACAGTTGCCTCCAGAAACTTTAAAATCTTTTAGCACATGAGCTCGTCTCTCCATACTGTAAATGGTCGAAGAATCCACTATAGTATCTGTTTACTGCCTGAGTACTGAATTGGTAACAACAAAGATTGAAGATAAGTGGTCAATACACATCCGGTCTACTGTACCAAAATAATCATTTCCGATATGTATGCACCATGGAGATATTTGCTTATGCCAGGCAGAAATCCTTCCAAGCATAAACCTAATGATACTTGTCCAGAACCATACACTCAAAACGTTTTTCAAATGGTCTTTTCATTTTGAAGCCATTGATCCCAATTATCATCACAAAACTTAAGTTTGCACCTGCTATGAATTCTAATCACATGTAAATAACCTAAAATACAGTTGACATAGTACTTGTCACACATCCCAAGGTCTTATGATTCCCTGATACTGCGTTTTTATTATAAGTTTCATTACCGCCAGTTCTAATTGAATCTGCTTAGTGCTCACATATACAGATTGTATATGCCATTTCGCATTAGAGTCCATCAGATCGTATATAAAAGATACTAAATGAGAGAGGACAACAATCAATCCTGGTAGTTGCATGTAACAGTAAGTCCGATAACATATTGTTTTTCCCCCTATTTTTCCTCCTCCTCTTGCAACATGTACTATTGTGTCTTGGCCCATGAGCGCATATGAGCATGCGTCCACGTGGAAATCCAAGGCCTTTATAGCAAAGTTCATAGACAACTCCACAACTCTTCTAATTTTGAATTCAACTTCTATGCCACATCTATAATGATATTTTGTCATAGAGGCATAACCGGATCTTTATTTACTTGGATGTTATGAAGTGGTTTTTGATGGTTTCGAAAAGTGTTTGCAGAATGTAAAGAAGATCCTAACAGATGTAGGGTCCCGCTTTGCAAGTTGGCTCCTGGGTTGCATATCCACAAAACCTCCCATTACTTCTTTACCGGTCGCATCAACATTTATGGTGAGCGATAGTCGCACCTATCTTCTCTAAGCATTGTGAAAAAGCAAGTGATTGTTGGTAATGTAGTATTAGGATGTTAACGCCGAAAAGAGGGTTGCGACGCTTGAGGAATCTGTACTGTATGGTTAATGCTATACAAAAGAGGTTAACAAGGCTGCTTAAACACAAGCAACGAGAAAAGAGCACACAAGGTGACCTCAAGGGAACAGAATCCAGGCAATAAGAAGCAACAAGAATAGGAGCGACAGACAGAATTAAAAGTTATTCCAATAATTGAACCAAGTTTTAAAACAGGATATAGCGATAATTCTATCAATATAAATACTGGATATTTATAAACGTTGATGCCAACTATACTAGAAATATGTCAATATACGGATCCATAATGTAATATAGCTAATTGATTCATTCGATTTAACTTTTCCAAATCATAATTCCTAGTATATCATAATGCTATGAGAAGGCGTATGATAAATATTAATGAAAGCCATTTTCTCAGCCCTACACACAAATACCCTTGGTGCTCGAACAATGTGTTTGCAGTCGTCTCATATGCTATGGTACCTCCTCCAACAGTCACATTATTCCCCCCAGAGCCCCTGATGCTGATACTAACATAACCTGCTCCAATGTCCGCCTCATCGTGAACCATAGTCAATTGACCTACGCCTGCACCTACATCCAGAGGTTGAGGGCTCGGCACTAGAACCTTGCTGGCATTCATAGCAGACTATCAAATCCTCTTTCAGGTTCATCTTTCTAAGAATCTTCTCCAGAACACGTTGAATGGCCACCAATGATGTTTGTATACGGTAATGGATTGCGGGGGAAGTTGTTATTGCTTGCAGGCTTCCTTTCTACACAATTTGTATCATAATTTGCTATCTCTGCCATCCATACTGCGTGTTTAAGGAGAGCTCATGAGCCTTGGTGTGGAAGGTATAATTATACTTCCCTGGCGCCTTTCATCTACATCTCCATCAAATGCAGTAGCACTTATCCTTGCAGACCAGACACACTGCTCTTGTGTTATAATAAATCCACCTTTGCAATGATAAGCATTTCGAAATCTCGGATAGCTAGTCCCCAGCAATTTATTCTTGCAATTACATGAGCTGCGTCACCCAACGGACCGAGCAATTAAGGCATTTCTCCATCACTGATGTAATCCTGCATCAGCTTTGACATGCTAAGTGGCGATGCCGGGGTATCCATCTTGTCTTTGATTGGTGAAACTGTACACCTCATACTTCTGTTTGGTCATGATATCTTCTTCAGCGTTAAGTATAGAGACTCAACTCTGGACGTATAACATCAATACAATATTCATTTTCTTTGTCATAATCATTGGCGCCGTTTTTCTCTGCATTTCCCATTGTCGTTGCTGGCGTTGCTTTCACCTTAAACAGCTACTGAATATGAGCTTTCTCAATGGCCCTGCTTCCTTTTGACAGTCTCTTTGTTTTTTTTACCTTTGGCCGTTGCTCTGTTGCAATGACCTGGAATTCAACTGCTTGCTCGTCAGGTTGCTTCTTATAGAACTGGATGATGACAGACCATGGGGGTACAAGCTTGTATGGTTGTGATAACTAAAGCACACCATGATATACTATATCTTGCGTCCATATCTTGCATGCATGTATAAATCGGCAGTTAAGAAGTATATTGGACAAAATAAAGTTTAGTATAGGCTAAGATATCTCCTATTTTGAGGACATATTTTTACCAACGCGTTGTTCTTTTTATCAGTAACAAAACAAACAAGTTTCTCGATTCAGGTCATGAGGCGACATCAACAAGTATCCAATTGCCAATCCCAGGACTCATCAACGGCAGCCGTGTGTTTTATAACTGGAAACTCCCAAAGTCATCCGAATTTATTCTTTCTTCAAGATAATGTCTTATAAAAAGAACAGATAAAGTATCCTTACATACTTGCTGACACCCTCGCCATCCTCAACCGCCGCTACCCCTCTCTCATCCACGCCTATCGTCCTCCTTGGCACGGATATAACGGTACCTTCTTTAGTTGTTGAGATCCTATTACTGGGACCTGGTCATCAAAATTCCACAGGATCTCTGACAAGAAGAAGGAACAGAAACATTATTTCACCTCAATTATCAAGTCATAAAACATTAGGGGGCCGTGAACCAAATTTGGGAGCACTTGTTGTAATCCTTGCAAAAACAGAATAGAACCAAGACAACGGCAACCACAGACACGGAGGTAGTATTTTTGTTGTCACAAAAGGCGTAGAGAACATGCCCTTAATGAAGAAAAGTAATTTGGCAAAAATTCATGAAAAGGGACTTGTAACCATATTCATTCACCATTGTATTTTAAAATTCAATTGAACCGATGAATAAACCTAGTTTAAGAACACACACAGGCCGTTGAAGAGCCACACATTATTGAATTAGTCAATTACAAGATTAAGAATAACATGATAAACTGAAATACCAAGTTAGAAAAGTAATCATTCAAGTCCGTCGCCAGCTGCCGTGAGGTTGAAGAGGATTCATGTTTGTGTAGGTTTAAGGTGTTAGTATGTTTCTTCTTTAATTGTTGCTCAAAGACAAACCTTGTTGAGCTAGAGAAGTTTAATGAGGGTTTGGATGGGTTCCTCTTTGAAAACAAGTTTATTGAAGGTAAGTTGTCTGATAATAGCCTTTCTGTTGTTGAGCTTTTGTGGGCATGATATAATCATATGTTGTTGGTTTGCGTCAGATGCGGTACACCAGGGGAAGTATTCTCAGGTTATGCCGATTTAGTGGAGGTATTATGGAAACAAGCCGTGGCCGAGTGGGACCCAGGTGGGCCATTGTCCCAGAAATCGTAGTAGTGGGCCTTTAGCCTCAGTATTGCGTTAGACTCTAGGTGGGTATGTATAAGAGGGGTTGAGGTAGTTGTTAAAGTCCCAGAGGCAGAAGTTTCAAAGTAATGCCAATAAAACAGAGAGATGAAATGGAAGCGTTAGATTGTTGTTGGCGTGGCTTTGCGTTTAATCACAAGGTGAGTAAATGTGGTTTGCTAATGTGTCAATGTAGATGTAGTATAATTTTGGGGCCTTGGAGTCTGCAGTCCATTTGGAAGGGTAATTTTTGGACCTAGGGGGTGGTTTGAACTTTGGACGGACCCAAAGAAGATGGTGTTATAGTAGATGGAGGGGTGTGAGTGCAGTAAGGGATTGGGCGCTCATGATTGCGCTCTCTTTGATGAGGGAGTTGGAGGACAGGATTCCGGCTTCCTTGCAAAGCGGTTGCATTTTTGAAGCTTGCCTTGCGCCGGTGATGCATTTTGCTGTAGCGCAGAGAGTTTTTTGGATTGATTCTATTTTGAGATAGTGGATGTGGCGGCCAGTGTATATTGCAAGGCCAAAAGAGAGAATGGGAATGATGAGGGCTTTTGGTAGCTTGGATGCCATTGCAAGACATAGGTGTTTGATGATGGGGGCAATTTGGGTGAGTGTAGTTGTAGCCTTGCTGCCATTTTGCTTTAGGTAGTAGCCTCCCTAGGGATTTTCCTGAAAGCAGATTCCAAGTCATTGAAGTTGTTTGGAGTGTTGGACAGTGTGTTGTCCCAGAGTGATGAGGGCTTGATTGTTGATGGGGGTGGATCTTTAGAAGGTGAAGTGGAAGGGTTCTGTTTTGCTTATGTCAAAGTGGAGCCCTAATGTTCGCGCTTGTTGTTGGAGCTCAAGCCCCAGCTGTTGTAAGTTGTTTGTGTCCTCTTTCTCTGACTCACTAGACGTAAGGAGGGCAAAGTCATTAACATAGCTGCATTTGGGTGTTGGGTGGTTCTCCTCAATATATTTGAAAAGGGGTGAGGGGTAGATATAAAATAGTAAAGGTGATAATGGCAATTCTTGTGGCATAGCCACATCTACTGCTGCAAAGTTTGCTTCGGTTGGTGCTGTCAGAATAATTGTTCTTACCCCCAATTGAGTCCTTTTTGTTTGTTCTATTCTTACATGCCTCGGATATACATGTCCCTCTGTTATATTCTATCTCCGTCATGTCTTTCTATTTTTACCACGATCTTTGCTGTTATATCCTGCTTTCATAATATATCAGCTTATATTGTCGCACTTCTTCTTCTACCTTCCTGTTTGAGATATCCATGACCTCGCTTATGCTCCCACATGTATCACCCACACCTGTCGTTGCACCCACACCTTTCTGTGGCAATCCACACTATTCTATAGTGTGACTCGCTTATTTCATTTGGCATAGACGGTGTAGCACACCCTCACGCTGGTATGCCATACCTATTTCTTTTGTCAATACTCTTGGTATTTCTCAGGGTCAACGCCATGCCCGAGGACTTTTTGCTGGACTTGCGTCAAGCTTTTCTGTTGCTCGTTTCCTTCCCTACTCATCTATATAACATTGCTCACTCCCCCACTTAGTTCTGCTCTTTAGAGAATATGTTTACCTTGAAACCGATAACTTGCTCCGCTGGCTACCGCCGTGCCCCGCTCCTCTCCAAAATCTTTGCACCCTCTTGTGCACATCTATCCCCTTTTGTCTCGACTCTCAATACCTACGGAGTATACCTTCCCACAGGTGGCCCGTCTGTGATGTTCACAGCAAGATTGGTAAGGAATAATTGAATCTATTGTACTAGGTAAGGCCCAAAGGCGTTGGTTGTCATCACTTCTCATAATTTAACACAATTGACCTTATTGAATGTTTCTTGCACATTCATCATTAGTACCCACGCTTTGGGTTCTTGGTGAGTGTCTTCTAACACACGTTGTAGAAGTATGTGCACTCATTTAATAGCTGAGTATCCTTTGCGTGAGCCAAATTGTTTAGAGGAGATAGTAAGATTTGTTTGACGTACTATTTGTTTTAGAATGCAATGTTCAATAATAATCAACAGTGTTGATAGGAGGGTGATCATGTGGTAGGACTTGGGAAACGAGTAATCATCTTTTCCGGGATTTGGGATCACTACTGGCAGTGTTTGTTTGAGAATGGTAGGTAGAGTTGAGTGGTAGATACTCCAGTCAACCATAGAGGTAAGAAGTGGTGGGTGAATGTTGTGTATTTTGAGCTAGATGCCGCAGGTGAGTTTGTCATCACCGGGGGCTAAGGCTTGAGGAATGGATTTGATTGCAGTTGTCACTTTAATGCTGGTGACTTGTGCAATGGTTGTGTGGTCGGGAGTTGCATAGTAAGAGGTGGGAGTAGGGTCAGGTGGGTGTGGGTAAGAAGTGTTCTCGTAGGGTATTTGCTTTGTAGGAAATGTTCTTGCATTATTGATGATTGGGAAGACAGCGGGTGGTTTTTGTAGCGCTGAGCGCATTTTTTTTCATATGTGTCTGAGATGAAGGTTTTCCAGTTTTTGGGTTCACCATAGTGAATTGGCCCGTTTAATGGAGCAGAGGTAGATGTTGCGGGCAATGTTTGCTTAATCATTTGTTCCAGTTCCATTATGTTTGTTTTTCTTTCCTGAGGCCGCAATCTTTTGTAGCTCTGCAAGGTCTAAGTTCCACCAAGAGCGTGACCAGCGGGTTGTTCGCTTTGTGGAGGCATTTTGTTGTAGGATTCGGAGGAGTTGGATGTATTGTTCATTGATGCGGGCACTGCTGTCAATTGTTGTTGGGAGGCAGGTGATTTATAGACCAATGTGGTCCCAGTTGGCTTTCTCCCACTGGTGGCCTTGGAGCTCAGATGTTGATACGTGCGTTTAGAGTGCAAGGGCAATAGGTTTGTGGTCTATGAGGGGGTTGTGGTGTAGGATTTCCCAATCTATTGGGCTAAGGAACTGTGATTGTACAAAAGTGAGATTAAGTACAGGAGCTTGGTTTCCATTGAGAGGGAATGAAGTGTGATCGTTTGGGATATTGAGAAGTGTATGGTTGTGCGCTGATGCACTATCAATAAGTTTTTGGCTGAACGGAGAACCTTGTTTGTTGGAATTCTAGCTGGGATGGTGTTTGTTGAAGTCCCCAGCAACAATGTCCGACTATGCAAATATGTTTGGAAGAAGGAGGTTGAGCAAGTTTGTGGGGTGATCAATACAATGGCTGTGCAATAAAAGTCCATTATAGATATTGGTGATTGTGAAGGGACTGGCTTTTGTACCATTGTTGTGTAGTGTGATTGACGACATGATGTAGTCCTGGTGGTTGGAGAAGTTGACTGAAACTGATTAAAAGCTATTTTGAAGGACATATCATGTTGTTCAAAGTTTGGCAGATAGGCTGCAAAATTGATGAATACCGTTTGCATCGGCAGAGTTGGGTGGTTCTTGATTGAGAAGTATGTTTGCACCCGTTTCGGCAGCTGCAATTAGTACTACAAGGAATGCTTGTAACAATTTACTTGTATTTGCTCGAAGAATTCAAACTAAGGTGGGGGGCGTTATCGTCATTGCGGTTGTTGTCTTCTGACTTGCATAATTTAGGATTCCATTTGTTTGTTGGGGGTGGTGTTTTAAGCCTCGGATGTGGCTTTTTCCACTTCAGTTGCTGGTTTGTGTTGTGGGTGTCATGGTCATAATGTGGTGGTGGCTGCGTGACCGGCTGCATAGTTGCAGTTTACACAAGATGGAAGTGTGTAGGAGCATATGCAATAAGTCTTTTTGCATACAGGTATGGGGCAATTGTGGTATGCGGTCTCGTGGTTTTCCGAACAGAGTGCACACCAGCTGGGCTTATTGCACGAGGCAAAGGGATGTCTAACTTAAAGATACATAGAGCAGAGGGTGTTTTGTTTGCCAGGCATCATGAGTTCCATGTTGCACACTCTGGTAAGGATGCGAGCGTTGGTTCTATAGACTATGGAGCCTACAATATTGAATGCACGTTTGGTGAATGCTACAACAAGTGCAGCCGTGCGGCCCCCTAACTTAAGTAATTGCCTGCATTGCTGGGTCCGGTTTGAGAAAGGGCACCTGGTTGGGAGTCGAGGAAAGCTGTTTCAGCTAGGCTGAAACTGTCTTGAGGTAGAAAAGTATCCTCAATAACGGAGACACCGTGGATGATGTGGGAGATTTTATCGCATGCTGGTACAAGTTTGATATGGCTGAAACCAGTGATGTGTGAGAGGTTGGGGAGGAGCGCTGTGGATTTGTCCCAGTTGGTGGCTGCTTGGCCAGGTCGGGCAGTTGTGAGGCCAATTGACCCGGTTAGCTTTATGCAAAGTTCAATAGGCAGGACGGATCAGTCCTTAACTAGTTTCTTGAATGGGAAAGCGTGGAGGGAGGTGCGAGTAGTTCGGAGTGTTTCCTTGTAGCGTTGACAGTGGAAATTACTATTTGAGGTTGGTCAAGGGGCTATGTAGATGGTGGAGTTGGTGGCGCTGTGGCAGCGGCATGAGCTGTGGCGTTGGTCTTTGTTGTTGGTGCTTTCTTCTTACCCCTCTTTTTCCTTTCTACTAGTGCAAACTCAGCAGGTTGATTGGGTTTGGGAGGGAGGGATGTATTAGTTAGTACCTTGGTGGTTGGTGGTGTGGGCTTTGAACCGGCTGGCGGGTTGGTTGCTACTCTATGCTGCTTGATATGCTGCATGACGTTGGCAGTCTTGAAAGTGTGGGATTGAATGGTATCAATATTGGAATTCATGGTTTGATGGGAGTGGTGGCAGATGTTCTCAAGTGCACTAATTCGGACAATAAGTCCACGTACAACTTTAAGGAGTGTGTGCATAATTGCCATCCTGTCGAATGACCAGAAACTGTTGGAACCCATTATCAAGTTGATGTGTGCGGTAAAGCTATGGTCATGCGAGAAACATTTCAATATATTGGAGGATATAACTAGGGGGATTCCACTTATGAATGGCTGGCTTTGGGCGGCCCTAGGGAATGCTTGTTTGAAAGTTTGGTGAGGTACCAATGATGGAATATGCTCACAATGGGACTTTCTTATAGTGCTTGTTGGGCGGGAGTATGATAGGCCTGTCAACTGCAAGATGTCAAAGGGGTCACTTTGTCAGGTACCTAATAGTTGCTTTACGTGGTTCACTTCTAGAAGGTACGCGTAGAGCGGATGGAGCAAAGAGTGGGGGGTTCATGGCATTTGGTGTGCCTAGAGATAGCTTGCGGTGGGTAGGGGTGGGGGCATGGTCAGATATCTTGACTTTAGATGTAGCCATTTTTGGGGTTAGAGCAGAAGATGTGGTGTGATGGTTTCATTAGGCTTCAATAGTGGGTGTGTAGTGGAAGTGTGAGGAAGAGAGAATGTATGTGCGTTGTTTCATTTGAGGTTAGGGCCAGTCTGTTTTTGCATTTTTCTAGCCATTGATTTGTAAAGATGCCCACCCCCCTGAATATATGGGGGTAGGTCCAGTTGTAGTTGGCTACTGGAGCTAAAAGATGGGGTCAAACTCAATTCCCACCTTGGGAAAAAATGAAAGAATCAAGTATTACCCAAAACCTTACCTTTAGAGAGGATGTTAGGGTTGATTTCTTTGAGGAGATGTGTGTAGCTTCCCGAGCCTTTAGAACAACTCACTGCAGGCGTCAGAAAGTAGTTCCTAAGCTTGCATAATTTTTTGCCACCAACGGTCAACCTTGTTCAAGGTATAGGTCACGTTTAGGAACAGAGGAGGGGGAGTATAGGTGAGCGGAAACTAATTCCACTTTTGCAGAGTTGTGTGGGCTCGGTTGTTGACCAATTGGGACAATGAAAGAGTTGCTGAGAAGCCCCGCGGGCTAACTTTTAAATAGCACCTTCGTCGTGTAAATAGGATGTTTGGTCGTGCAGAAATTCGCAATTGACGCAAAGGTGTCCGACGTGAGAACAGGAGATTGAGTTGAGGAGGGGGAATGGAGATGTGGTGATATGGAGTTAACGTCTGAGCAATGCCCGAAGGTCCGCTGCAAGGACAAATAAATCCAAAGAGCAGAGGGCCGAAGTTCCGGAGTGACGTAGTAGGGAAAGAGACAAGTTGTTGTGTGAAGAGGAAAGGAAAGAAAACAAGACGAGAGAGAGAAAGGACTCCTTATACAGAGATCCTTCTCTGACTATAGAACTAGAAAGATATGAAAAGAATAGCAGCGCCACAGCTGCGCAAAGGCTGCGCGGCGGCTGAACAAGGTAGATGATCAAAGGGAATTATAAATCAACTGCGCAATAGAAACACCTAGAACTAAATAGAAACTAACGGAAACACATGGAAAGCAATTGTGCAGTAATGGTTCATGATACCAGAACCTTCTGGTGGTTTCTTTGGGGTTCCAAACTAGGAAGTCGAGCAGTGACAAGGATGCGGGCTGTCATATTGCAACTGTTGCCAGGAACGGGCTAGAACATAGGCAAAGTACATTGCAAAGTAGAGTAGCGCTAGTAGTAGGCTGAACTCATCGGGAGTCAGTATCAGGCAAACATGGATCCACTGTGGCTGGTAGCAAGGCTGAGGCCGATGGTGGCTGGGTGAAGGGTAGTCTTGGGTAAGGCTAGCAACTCGGTTCATGACAGTAGCCCCCCTTCTAGAGGAGAGCTCCAGCGATTTTTCTTGGATAGGTTCCAGGTTGTCGTCAATGATGATCGGGTCGTACCAGGAACCACCCATAGTACAGGGAAGTTATTGGGTCTTGGTTTGGTCAAATACACAGTGTGGAATTGCCTTACAATTGCTGGGGCGTTCTTGAGGTCACTTGCAGGTTGCCAGGTAGGGTGATTGTAACCGATCCAACGGATGAGATACTTGAGTTGTCTTCGGACTAACTTCGAGTCAAGAATGTGCTCAACTTCCCAATCAAGGTCTTCGTTAACAATAACTGGAGGGGGAGGAGGTTGAACTTGGCCTGCAAGAGAGTCTTGAGCAATAAGTTCAAGCAGTGGGACGTGGAAGACTGGGTGAACCTTCATGGTGGCGGGGAGTTTAAGCTTATATGCATAACTGGAAATTTTCTGGATGATTTGAAATTTCTCAGGGTGTTTGTAATCCAGCTTAGTTGAAGGTTGAGTGGTGTGGATGTGTCACCTCAAGAGCCAAACTTCGTTGCCGATCTTGTATGCAGGAGGTGGGAATCGGTGGCGATCGGCTTGTTCTGCATGAATTGCTTGGGACCAGGATATCTCAACTTAAAGGTGTCTATCCAGGAGCGACAAGCGCTCGGCATAATTGTTGAGTACTTCCAGGGTTGGCAGTGGTACTGCGGGGTTGGCAAGGATTTCATAGCGGGGTTGTTGTCTATAGACGGCAAAGAGGGGTGTAATTCCGGTGGTTACCGAGAGAGTGTTGTTGTAAGCGAACTCGGCCATGGATAGCAACTCAGACCAGTTGTCTTGTTGGTAGTTGCATTAGGCACGCAGGTATTGTTCCATGATTGCATTAACTCTTTTGGTTTGGCCATCGGTCTGAGGGTGGAAGCTGGTGGAAAGCTTCTGTTGGATTCAAAGAAACTTGCAGAGAAACCTAGACAACTCGGAGGTGAACTAGTTACCGTGATCGGTAACAATGGACTCTGGGAGGCCGTGAAGGTGGAAGATGTTGTCCAGGAAAAGTCTGGCCAGGGTTTCGGAGTTGCATTTGGTTGTAGTTGGAATATAGTGGGACATCTTTGAAAGTCGGTCAACCACAACCAATACAGCGTTGAACCCGTTAGACAGAGGTAGGCCTGTGATAAAGTCCATTGAAATTGAGCTCCATCGGCGGACTGGAATTTCTAAGGGTTTCAGAAGTCCATAGGGTACGTATCGTGCGAGTTTAATTCTCATGCAGGTGTCACAGTTCTGGATATAACGTGCAATGGTCTTGCGCATCTTTGGCCACCAGTAGTTTCGTGAAACAACCTCGTAAGTGGCAGCTCGGCCAGGGTGACCTGCGGCTGGGTGTTAATGGCAGAAGTTGAGAATTTTGGCTTGTAGTTGTTCATGGTTGGGCACATATAGGAGTTTGTTGACATGGAGAAGTCCATCATTGTAGGTGCAGTCTCCAAGGGGGACTATTGGGTGTTTAGTCTCAATGTTCTTGAGGGCAAGAAGGATTGATCTTTCCAGGGCGTCAGAGGGCAGGAGGGTTCTGATTTCGTCATTAAAACCAATGGATGCTATGGAAAGGGAGAGTTCTGAAAATTTGGAAGATGGGATAGGGGCACGCACTGGTCGTGCACGTTCATCCCCCTCTTCATGGAGGTCTTTAGACCTGAGGGTAAGGGCGTCAGCTTTTCCATTCTTATCGCCAGGTTGGAACACAATAGTAAGGTAATATTAAGCTAGATCTCCAGCCCAGCGTGCCTGCCGACGGTTCAAAAGGGTCTTTGTTTTGAAAGATTCAAGGTTGTGGTGGTCTGTAAGGATGGTAAATGGCTTTGGTAGGGCATGGAGGTACATGTGCCATTTGCCAAGGCAAACCACAATTGCAAGGAGTTCTTTATCACCAATGCCATAGTTAAATTCTGCGGGTGACATTTTCTCGAAAAGGTAGGCAATAGGGTGGAGTACCGTTTTGCCATTTTCTGGTATTTTTTGGGACAAAATGCTGGAGACCATATAATCAGAGGTGTCAGTCTCAAGGATTGTCTCATAGTTTGGGTCAAAGTGTCGGAGAACAGGTGCAGAGGTGAAATCCCTTTTCAATTTTGAGAATACCAAATCACAGTCTGAAGACCACGCAAAGGGGGTATCCTTTTGCAATAGTCGGAAGAAAGGTTGACAGATGTGACAGTATCCTTCAATGAAGCGTCGGTAGAAGTTGGCAAATCCTAGGGAAAACTGGATATCTTTCACTGATTTAGGTAATTCCCATTCTCCCACGGTTTTAATCTTTTTAGGGTCCATTTCAATACCTTCGGATGAGATGACAAATCCAAGGAAAGTTGGCTTGGTAACGGTGAATTCGCCTTTCTCAGGTTTAACAAAGAGTCCTGCCTCAGACAGTTTGGCAAGGACTTTGTGGACTTGCTTTTGGTGTTCCTTGCGGTTTTTGGAGTATATCAAGATATTGTCTAAGTAGACAACGCAGAAGACATTGAGGAATTCTAGGAGTGTGTGGTTGACAAAGCGCTAACATGTTGCTGGAGTATTGGTAAGGCCGAGGGGCATAACCAGGAATTCAAAGAGGCCGTATCGGGTTCGAAAGGCAGTTTTCCACTCGTCACCTTCTTTAATTCTGATAAGGTTAAAGGCAGCACGGAGGTCCAGTCTGGTGAAGTACTTGGATTCACAAATTTTGTTGAAGGTTTCCTTAATTCAAGGAAGTAGATACCTATCCTTATGTGTAATGTCATTAAGTGCTCGATAGTCGACATATAGGCGTAGGAACCATCTTTCTTTTTGACAAAGAGAATTGGGGAGGCGCTGGAGGAGGAGCTGGGTCGAATGATTGCTTTTGCAAGGTTTTCGTCCAGCCATTCTCGAACTTCTTTGAGCTCAGAATCGGACATTAAGTACATTCGTCCAAGAGGTGGTTTTGCGCCAGGGAGCAAAGGGATTTCATGGTCCACATATCGGTGTGGGGGTAGTACTAAGGCTTCCTTTTTAGAGAAGAGTGGTAGGAAGTCGTGATATTCTGGAGGAACCAGTTTTTCGGCTGGCTCTGTATTTGGGACTTCCTCAGGGAGGGAGGTGAGAACACAAATCATGGCACTAGGTTGCTTGGTGGCAACCCTCATGGCGGCTCGCGAGATCGGGGCAATCTTATGGTTGAGAGCTGAAGGTGTGTTACTGGTGATGGTGGTTTGTCGAGTGGGAAGGCAGTGGTCTTGACAATAGCCAGAAGTAAAGGTAATGGTATTTTTTTCCCAATCAATCAAGGGGTTATGGCGTCGGAGCCATGTCTTTCCAAGAATAAGGTTCCATCCAGCCAATTTGGTTACTTGGAAAATAGAACTTCCTCATGTTGGTCAACAGTGAGTTTCAAGGTACAAGAGTGGGTCATATGTCCTGCAGCAGAGCGCCTTCCGTCAACGACGATGAGGTCTTCTTGGGTTGGTTTCAGATCAAGGTTTAGGTTCAAGGACAAGGCAAAGTCAAGGTCGATAAACTGGGAGGTAGCTCCACAGTCAATCATGCAGGTTCCAGGCAAAGAATTATTGATGGTAGCATTGAAAGTCATAGGTGACTCGGAGCCGAGATCACCAGAAAGAGAAACAGAAGACAAGCGCAAAGCAGCAGAGATTCGATACCTTTGCAACCTACTCTTGCGAGCAGATCGCAACTCAACAGGAACAACAAAACCAGTACCAGGCAAATCAACAGATGGTAAAACAGAAAAAGCATTAACGGAAAACATTGGGGAACAAGAGGTGCACGAAGGTGAAAAACAAACACAAGAGGGTTCAGGAGAGAAGACACCAGGTTGCATCCTGGCACTCATTGAAGGGTCTTCGGTCTTTACAGAGGCAGTTACTTTTTTGCCGGAGTGGCGGTCTCGGAGGTGCTGTAGAGGACAGTTGCAGGTGGTCCTGCCCGGGTAACAATGTCGGAGGTGGCGTTGACCTTTTGTGCCTTGTTGGGGCAGACACTTGCAAAGTTTTCTTTTGCGTCGCAATATAGGCAGAGGCCATTGGCATGGCGGTAGTCTTTGTCTCCTTGGGTGAGAGGATTACGCTTTCTTTTGACTTCAACTGCAGAGAGGTCCATGGGTCCCACATGTGAGTCTATAGCGGTGGAGGAGCTTGCAGGAGCATTGGTGCGAGGAGCAGTGGTGTTGTGGCGTTGGGAGGGCGTGTGGTGTTGATTCTGTATATACCTGATATTGTTGTCGAGCTGGATGCACATTTGTGCAATAGTAGCTAGGGTGTCCGGGACATTGAGTTGGTAGCACAACGCCGTAGCGGTGTCCTTGTTAAGACCAGAGCGGAATGTGGGAATCTGCTCCTTTTGGTTTATGAAGAGCTTGGTGGAAATGGTAATGAACTTAGCAGCATAGGCAGAGCAGTCTCGTTTGCCTTGACGGAGTTTGCCAAGCTTTTCTGTTGCAGTTGCTTCAGCATCTGGGTTGTCAAATGCTGCTTGAAGGGCATTAATGAATGCTTCGTAGGATTGGAACTGGACTTGGCCAGTGACTGGGTCCATGTGAGGGTTGAACCATGCTTGAGCACCTACAAAAAGATGAAAAGCAGCAAAGGCAATCCTAGCTGGGTCAGAGGAATACCGGGTGGGGTCGGAGGAGAAAACCAGTTTGAGTTAGGTAATAAATTGGCAGTATTTGTCCCTAGTTCCATCAAAGGCAGTGGGGTCTGCAATCTTTGGGGCCAGGTTCCGTGGTGGAGGTGGTAGTGGCGCAAGGGCTTGGAGTCTTTGTTGAGACCCATAATGGTATCCGGAGTGGAAGTGAGCGAACAGAGCATAGTTGGCATAGTTTAGCTCTGTGATATCCGCAATAGTTGGTATCTGTGGCACTTCCCATTGTTGTATGTTTCCACAGTTGACGACAGTCATATGGACTTTGTTGATTGACCTGAGCAGGGAAGTTGGGGTATCAGTGGGAAGACTGGGGAAGCAGACAACTCCGATCGGGTGTGAGGCAAGGTAGGTGATGTAAACTTCCCATGGCTTGTTGGTTGGTGAGAGGGGAGTACCGGATCTTTCAATTGCGGCCATTGTAATTGAATGTGGCGGAGACAGTTATGTTAACGCAACAAAGTGTAAAGACCAGGTCCCAGTAACAGGATCTCGACAGACAATGAAGGTACCGTTATGTCCTTGCCAAGGGGCACGATTGGTGTTAATAAGAGAGGGGGAGCGGCGGTTGAGGACGGCGAGAGTGTAGGTGTTGACTTGGTCAAGAGGGTGTACAGGAACAGGTTCTGGCGCACCGCCAGAAAGGATAACTGAGCGGCAGGTGGTCAAGGTATTGGGCATGGGACTTGGTCTAGACTGGCGGGTCAAGAGGGGCTGTCCAGGCCACGGAAGAGGAGAGTATAAAGTATATTCAAATAACAACTTGTCAAGGTACAACTGAGGGAAAGAAACAAGTTGTTGCATGAAGAGGAAGAAAAAAGAAGACAAGACGAGAGGGAGAAAGGACTCCTTATATAAAGATCCTTCTCAGGCTATAGAACTAGGAAGACATGAATAGAATAGCAGCGCCGCGGCTGCGCAGAGGCTGCCCGGTGGCTGCGCAAGGTACAAGAGTCAAAGGGAATTATAAATCAACTGCACAATAGAAACAACTAGAACTAAATAGAAACTGACAGAAACACATGAAAGGCTATTGCGCAGTGAAGGTTTAGATACCAGAACCTTCTGGTGGTTTCTCTGAGGTTCCAAACTAGGAAGTTGAGCAGTGACAGGGATGCGGGCTGTCGTGTTGCAACGGTTACCAGGGACGGGCTACGGCATAGGCTAGGTGCATGGCGATGTAGAGTAACACTAGTAGTAAGCGAAACTCGTCGGGGGTCAGGATCAGATGGACATGGATCCACTGTGGCTGATAGCGAGCCTGGGGCCGATGGTGGCTGGGTGCGGGGTAGTCATGGGTGCGACTAGAAACTCGGTTTATGACATGTGGCTAGTAGCAAGGCTGAGGCCAATGGTGGCTGGGTAAAGGGTAGTCTTGGGTAAGGCTAGAAACTCGGTTCATGACAATTTGATTCATTTGTGTGAAGGGTAGTATTTTGTGTCAAGACGTACAGGAGGTGAGTTCATTAATTAGGCACATATTTTTCATCAACAATGGATGTTTCTTTTCATCATTCACAAGTACGTTTACGTTTTTTCATATAGTATGCATTTAGATTTCCCTTAAATATTATGTTGACCTCTGTGTCACTATTTAGTAGCTATAGTTGTTTGTTACTCAATCGCTCGGGCCGTTCCGTAACTATTTATAAAGGCAATACATCCTCACGTGTTTTTTACCTGCTATGTACTGACTTAATCTATAATACTCCATGTAAATGACATACACTACTTCAGCTATCCCTTTAGCTCCTGCAACTCCCGTGCCCCAACATCTGCAGATCTAAGGTAAGTAGAAACCTTGTTAAACGTTTCACAACAAATACGTATTTTCAATTGGATTTTGGGCCGGTACGCGGGCGGGTAATGCCAAATAATATTAATTGATGCCAGCAAGCAAGCAGGTAGGTAAGCAGAAATTTAGTATTACAACGTACTTGTCAGGTCCTAACAGAAACAACAATCTGTAGTTGATTAATATCATCAATCATTGCAATGATGAATGCCGCGCTGGAAGAATAAGGATTGGAGATGAGCTATTGGTATTGATTCTATTTCATTTTATAATTAATTCATGTTTTTATTGTTGATGGATTGGGTTAGGTTGCAAGTGAAGTTGTAACTGCTTGTATGACAAATGCACGCATTGTTAAAAAAATTGAATAGGAACTGGCAGTATTACTCTCCACTCCGGACTGTCACATCTCTATATTGACCGGTAACATTGCTTTGGTGTTTGTAGCCACTGCACTAGGCTTTTAAATTGCGTAAACGCAACCCAGATTTCCTGTAAAGTTTGGGTATAGTATAAAGGTGGCAATTAGTTAGATTACCAAAATCTAACTAATAACAGCTGCCTTAATATCTATATAAATAAGAGTCTGAATAGTTATAATATCTTTAAGTCACTTGTGATTGTGGAAAGACTTAATTAACCATTGTAAACTCTTGTATTTGTTGCTAACTACTAAGTTGCTTGCCCTTTTACTGAAGGGGGGAATGGGCTTCTTTTATATAAAGTCCCAAGCCTGTATGAGTCATAGGTGACTCCTAACTAACTAACTAATATATAACTATGATGTCAAAACTGACTCATTTCCTATGAGTCAAAGGTGACTCCCTCTTTAATGTTGAGTCACACCTGTGAGTCAGAGGTGACTCCTATCTAATTGTTGTTGAGTCACACCTGTGAGTCAGAGGTGACTCAATTCCTTAAGTCATACCTGTAAGTCAGAGGTAGGTGACTCCTAGCTAAGTGAGTCATAGATGTTCTAGTAACATCTATGTTGATTAATAATAATAATAATGAGAATAATAATGAAAATGACTATGTTCCTGCCTTGTCCTGTGTATTGATAGAATTTACATGTGTAAGTAATTTCCTATTTTTACATTTCCACATATATTGACTTTGAGTTCTTTCACGGCTGTTGCAAACCCATGTATGCATGCCTTATTAAACATCCCACAATACATCCGCATTCCAACTTGGATGAGATATAGTGGCATAGTAGTGCCTTGGCATAAGGTTAATCATGCCAATCAAAAAAGGCATTAGTGTACGGTTTTGCAATTAAATATCTGTACAACAAGGAACTGTCCTTTTACCAGACTATAGGGATATTTCTGCTTGACCGGAGAACATTATATTGATTTCAATGGCACTAGATTCACCCATTTATAAGGGTAACGTCAATCTTGTGGTTCAGCACTTAACCATCATTTTTCATACGTGCTTGTGTCTACAAAACAACAGATGTTTTCCATAGATATGCTACAAGAGAAAATAAATGGATAGCACTAGGAAGTTGGAAACAGTGATTAAATCATTGATTAGGTCCTCAACTAGGCATTTTTTTCCATTCAATGCTGGTTGCACCCCCTTAACCTATTTAACAATATTGTTTTGTTAGTTGTAGTGAATGTGCAATACCGTATGAATTGGCAAACAAAATCAATATCTAATAGTAATTGCAATGTTAGCAATGGTTCCACCATCTTAATATTCAAATGGAAAACAGCAAATAATACTATTTTATAAAGGGTAATATTTCACTTGCCAATTAGTACAGGGAGTTCAATTGGCATGCCATACAAAGAAAATGGCCGACTGGTATACTGATGCATTATCTGAAGCAATTTGGATGACCTGCACCGTCAGTTAACCAAAATAAAATGATGAAAGGCAGCCTACAAGCCCGAAGGCTAAAATGGTCAATGAAGTGTACAGCGGCATTGCACCAATGTGCCACCATGCTATGCTGTCTACTACAAGGGAATGCTATCCAATGTGGTTTTGCATATTTTAAGAACCTCTATGTTTTGCACCCACAATGCACAAATGAGTATGTAGAAGTGACCTTTTTGGCATAGACTATTTCCAGTTGTTTTTTTACAGGAGCCGTACCTTACATAAAGTCCAAGTCATACAACACTTTGTGAGAATAATTGGGGAATAGCAAAAGACGTAGAACTTTCGCTGCCTTTCTTTGGAAGGATTTTTCATGTCTTTTAGTCAATGTGAAAAGCAATGGCAATGGTATACGTTACATGCTGCAAATTGAATTTTAGGGGATGGTTTATAACTCTTGATGTACAAAGGTCATCTGCAAAATCGTTCCGTTATATCAATCCATTAACACGGAAGGAAGCCGTGTAAATTGGTTAGATAAAACATATGATAATTGAGGGAGATAATGTGGCTGGTTTGTAGTGAGCAACTGGCTGTTATTTAGGAAAGTGGGGGAGATGGGTTCAGGAGAATAGAGACTATCTCTTGCAACCTTGTCAGCTGCAATGACTGAAAGTGGGTAGGGTTGTAGTGTAGTATATGATAATAGTTTTTTTTAGTTGTCACGGACTTGACAGGTTTACCTGGAGGTACTCTAACCCAGTGCTTCAGGTAAAATAGTACTGTTAAAAAGGTATTCAGCTATTCTTTTGATACTACAGGTTGATTGAATCTATAGGGTATTTGCGGAGGGTTGCCACCACAAAGTATGTCATTTTCTCACAACTACTAGGTAACATGGAACTGAAAAGACCAACTTCTTAAAATTCAAAGTGGTATAGGTAGCAGATTTTAATCTTTAGTAATTGTAGTCATTTTGAGCATGTGACTAGGGAACAGACGATACAAATCCATACCAGTATCTTGCTGTATCGACTCACGCCCCCCCCCCATACGCCATACGCCTAGTACCAACATGCAAGTGATAAACGTTCTTGATAAACATGCTTTCCATCTCCATGTATGAACTGACTAACCTTGTAATTAGCCAGGGGGGCTTTCGTCTGCCACAATCCACCAAGTCACAGATAACCATCTCAATACAAAAGATTCAATAGCTCAATGAAGTGAGTAGTCCATGAGTGAACATTCATAGCCTTGTTTGGATGCTAGACGCCACCTTGTCTGCACCGTGGCCCAGGAATTACACACGATGGATCAATCAAATGCCTGCATGCACCATAGATACATTTTTATTAAAGCTGAATATACATGTGGATGCGCAACACAACCTACGCACCTTGATACCTATATTCTGTACTGGCCGACCCGGGGTCGCTATGCGCATTCACATATACACGTATTAAGGCATTGCGCAGTTATAGTGCGGAGAAGATGCCTCGCCTAACAACACAGAGCTACCTACCCATGGTACTAAACATTACATGGATAAGCAAGATAGCCTGCATATTGCAGATTGGCAAGAATCGATATTGAAATCCAGGAATGGATCTCTCGTTTGTGGGGTTTGAACTGCATAGACGTTATAAATAAAGATATGTATATAATATATCCATGACGTATACATACATATACTTGGCTTCCCCGTCCCCCATCGGCCCGCGGTTTCTGTGTTTCCTAAATACCTTTCCCATGGATGAAGCATCGATATCGTTAGCAGCACGAGCACCAATAAGGATGTCAACGTCTTGGTTTAGGTAACAACGTGTGACTCGCGCGACCCTCTCGGACAGAATTATCTATAGGTACACGAGTGGATTTGCAGGATTTACTTACTATAGAACCCTCGGCCCTCATTTCCCGATCTTGAGGCCTTCGAGTCAGTTGCATTTACATTTACTGTAGGTAGGTGGCTTGGCAAAATATCGATGAGGGTAAACTGTAGACATCCACATGCATACCCAGCTACTACTTCTTCTGTACGATGTGCGTTGGGATGCACACACACAAAGAGATGTAGCCGACATTTGGCCCTGGTCTCTGCAAGTAATAAACCGCGCCTGTTTTTGAGCCAGCCACATGGGGTTTAAAATGAAACCTGGGTTTCCCGCGGTAACATGTGCCGGGGATAAATGCCTCAGTACCAGCGCCGCGTCCACGTGCAGGCCCCACATGTACATGAGGAAGGCCGGCATGTAGCGCAGCGTGCGCGCGACCGTCGTATGGAACGAGTCGTACACGTACTCGGCCGTGCGGCCGCCGTAGTGGTGCGCCGCGTCCACAGGGTGCGCGGCGGCCTCGGCGGCGGCGGCGGTTCGAATGGACCACCCAATGGCCTACCCGCCCATCAACGAGCCGGGCAACGTCGACCACGCCGACCTGCTCCCGCTCTGGCCCGACGCAGCCACGTGGCTCCGCGTCTCCGGGGACATCTCCAACACACAGCCGCTTGTCGGCCATGTCGGTGAGCACCCTCGCTGCTGTCGACTTGCCGGTGCCGGAGGCGCCCATGAGGACGATGAAGGTGGGGGTGTTTTGCGCGATGCGGGCTTCGAGTTGCCGGGTGATTGCGAGGGCGGCGTTGATGGCGACCGAGTCGAACAGCGTGGCCGCGTGGGGCTGGTTCGGCAGCCGGCCTTCTATGGGCACGGCTGGATACCAACTATAGTTTGGTGTGCCAATAATGGTAGTTTGAACTGCTTCTGTGGAGCAATTATCACCTGAGACTGAGGCAAAGTACAGGAAACGGGTGTAGGATTGGGAGGTTGTGATGCGTTTGACTGGTAGTGTTTTTTTCAAGGTGGTTGAATAATCTGTTTGTAGTAATTCATGACATGTGCGCAAGTAATGACTCCACAGATTAATTCAATTCGAGGGAATTCAAGGGACGTGTGATGTAGACTTGATACGCAGTGGAGAGGTGCCGTCTATTTACCGGTTTGGATGTCAAATCAATGGAACGCTCAGGAATTGATGATACGTATCGGTGGTGGATTCCATGTTGTTGTGGCAAGTGAAAAGCTCTTGTAGCTACTCTTGTTGCCCTACATTTGAGCGATCTTACGGGAGGGTGGCACCATGTGCTGTTGTGGATATGGATAGGGGCTAGCCCTGGGCTCGGGAACAGGGCTACCCTCGGGAGGGGGACTGGGGGTTGATGGATGATGCTACGTCCTGTGTCCCCGCCAGGTGCCAAGGCAAGGCACAGCCGAGCCTTGCCGTGTCGGGCCACAATCCTGCCGGCCCTGAGTAATCTCGCGCCCTGAGGCCTGTCCTTGCGGCTTTGCAGTCTCATATCATCAACGCGGGTAACTTTCCGCTGATATATCCCTACAATGTGGTCTTGACAAGCATCCACGGATTGTGTTTAGCACATACCTTTTAATGTATTTTCCGGATCACTGAATCATTGGGCATAAGAAAGCAATCCTGCAGGATTAGATGTGGAAAAGGTGAACCCATTCATTTATAAAAGATCAAAAGCACGATAGGCACCAGGAACAACGCACAGCTTGCAAGCGTTGCACGCATCAACATGTTTAAGCAGGCACAGCGTGCAACCACGCTACCAGAGTGGCACGCATCGACATGGAGACGCACGCATGGCATATTGGACGCACGCATCAAGGGCCAATCGAGACTGATGTTGACGCACGCAGAAACATGCTGTGACGAGGCTAAGAAACATGTTGGAAAGGAACGCATCAAAGCACAGCCAGCATGTTGAAAGAGACGCACGCACAGAATGTAGAAACAAACGGATAAACATGTTTGCACACGCATCAGCATCTTTGCGCATGCAGCACCATGTCCACACACGCACGCACAGCATGTGGAAACGCACGGATCAACATGTTGCCACACATGCATCAACATGTCGGCGCACGCAGAACAAACATGTTAGGACAATGTTCAACGGGCGCTGCTCTCCTGCTTCCTCAAGTTGCACCATTGATCACCCAATTACGTGCGTTTCTAAAAATTGCAAGTTTGCCAAACATCAGGGAAAAAATATTCGCTGATGGCGTGGATTCCACTGCATGTGCTGTAAAGCATGAGCATCTTCATTTCGGAACGCTTATTCCCATCATCATCATCATCATCATCATCATCATCAGCTAGTATCTACATTAGGTACTGAATGCAGGAGAAAGCCCCCTCCGAGACATGTACATGCTGTGATTACCCTAATCACCTAATCACAGGACCACAATGGTATGTGGGGGGAACGATCGCGATATATATACTTTGTGTAATTGTACGCCCCATCCATCAGGAGGGGGGACGGGAGGGAGAGGAAGAAGCGTGTAGAGAGGGGCCGTGTGCGGATGTAGATGGGCGGATGGGGTGGAGTGGGTGTTTTTCTTGTTTTTGTTTTGTGGTTTTATCATTGTTTGCTCGTGTCACGATACAATGTTTGATGATAGAATGGCACGCACGCACGCACGACATGGTGGTCCTTGGCCATGGGGTCCGGGCGGGGAGTAAAAATGCTTGAAGAAAAAAAAAAACGGAATTACGAGTTTCCCCTGCAGAGGGCATAGCCTCCCACTCCCATTATGGACAGTTCAAACATTGCGCCACCCTAACCACAAATCCAACACGACCATGATACAAATTCTTCAAAGAAAACGTTGCCGATGCAAACACAAAAACGAAAAAAGAACAGAAAATGAAGAAGGAAAGGGAAGAAAACAAGATTAGGGAAGCAGGTGACCGATCCGGGAAACTGGAGAATAAAACCAATAATACTCAAAATAAAACAACGAAAAAGGGAAACAAGGAAGCGTGTTGTGTTTGGTGGGGCGTGAGGGGGTTACGACATGAGGCTGGCGCAGACCCGGTCGCAGCCGGCACGGAGTGCGGTGTAGCGGTCCTCTGCACGCGTGCATTGGGCTTGCAGGGCCCTCATCTTCTCATCCATGGTCCTCAGCCGCTCCTCACACCCAGCCTGCACAGCCATCACCTCCTCCTCACACGCAGCCTGAAGAGCATCGTGTCGTTCCTGCGCATGCATGCACTCCTCCTTCAAACCCCTTACCCTCTCCTCCCACTCGCCCCTCATCGTGGCATATCGTTCCTTTGCACGCGCCCATTGCGCCTGCACACCCCGCAACCCCTCCTCGGCAGCCACACACCTCCCCTCACTAGCCATGACTGTGGCTTGTAGGGCCGCCTCGCGCGCCTCCGCCTCTGCAGCCCGTCTGCGTTGGTCGTCTATGCTGTGCTGCTGCGCCACGCTCCGTTCCTCTGCGCGCCGGAGGTTGAACCGCAGTGCCGAGTTCTCGGCCACAAGCCCTGGAGCTGCCCCCGCAAGACCTCCGCCTCCTGCTCGTGCGACTGGGTGCCACCCGTGCCATGGCCTCCATCCTTGTTATCCTTGTCATTCCCATGTTCGTCGTCCCCTCCACCTGCACAATCCCCGTCCTCGCTCCCGCCCTGCTGCGCCACATTGGCCTGCGCCGCAAGCCGCCGTGGGAGATATCTGCCGACGGTAAGCCACCACGCGTGGCTGGCCGCGTACTCGGCCTCGGAGCGCCGCACCTCCTCAGCGTCCCGGCCCGGGGGGCGGTGCAGCGGCTGCCGCTTGCGTGCGCGCGCTGGTGGGGCGCCACGGCCGTCGTCGCCCTCGTCGTTATCGTCATCGTCATGCTCGCGGTCCGTGTACTGCGCGTGGTCCCTGGGCTCCGGGCCCGCCCGCTTGCGCCCCCGTGGCCGCAGCGGAGGTGGTGCGGGCGGGATGTAGTAGTAGCCGGGCTCGTGGCGTGCGCGGCGGGAGGCGGCACGGGTCTGCGTGCGGCGGGCAAGGGCAGGGGGGGGCGTCTCTTCGTTGGGCGGTCCGGACATGGCGGTGGGTTGAAGGCTGGCGGGGCGTTCGGGATGGCGATAGTTGCGGGGACGGGGGTCGGGACCGGGCTGGCGGCTAGCCAATTCCCGTGGCCGGGCGTGACGAGGAGATGCTTGTTCCGGAAAGCGGCGCCCGCTCGGTAGTGTTGCGGCACGGCTCATGCAGGCCTCGTGCCCAGCCCCTCGAGGACAAGCCCCCGGTATCGCGCAAGCATGATCCCACACCGCTCGGGTGACCCAGCCGGCCGTATGACTCTGCAGGGTGGCGCAGCGGCCCGTCGCTGTGGCTGGGTACGTCACATGTTTGGCAATCGTCTAGCCTGTGGCTTTGCGGAGCCGGCCGACTGTGGGTTGAAGGGCAGCGTAGGCTCGGTCTGCAAAACCCCACCACCGGGTTGCATTATGTGTTCCTCTCCTTCGCATTTCCGCACATAAATAGGCCTCCAATCGCATACGTATGATGGACAGTTTTTTCGTGAACCACAGTTGGTAGCAACAGGAATCGCCAAACCCCTGCATCCCTCGGACTTATACAACTCCCTAGGTACCCACTGCCTTAATCCTTTCTCTCCTACTGTAACATGAATCAACATTACCACATAATGGGAGAGCAACAACTGCAGCAACTGGGCCTTTCTAGCCATTGGGCTGTACTGGATTATATGCAGGAACTGCAGGCTAAAATCGTTCCTGCTAAACTCCAGACGGAGAACGCCAATGCTGCTACAACCGCTACGGACGATGGAGAGGATGGGCGCGATTTCCAGTGCCATCACAAGGTAGCTTTCCCTATATATCAGGAGGCACTCTAATTAACGGTGCACCAAACCATCCTACCACGTACTGTACAGTCACAGACATTGTCGTGATTGCTCTGGTCTTGTCGTCTTGTGGACCGGATCTGGTGGCCACCAGAAACGATGATGGGGCGGTGGTTCCTGGGGTGGAATTCCTAGATGGTAAGTAAAAGCTAGGTTGCTTCCGCGAGGCGTGAGTGTTGTGGTGTTTCCTGTTGAACCAAACCCACGTGAGCGATGATTCACTGCGCGCCAAGGGGAAACATCAAGGTGACCAGCGAAACGCTTGGCGTGGCATGTATGTCTATGAGTATAGCCACGCAACGGTTGTTCAAGCGCAACGCAGGGCCAAGGGAAGTGTCCAGACAATCAACGAAGTGGACAACCACAATGACGAAAAGATGAATAAAAAAACCAAACATAACGGAATAACAACACAAAGCCCTACGATCGAGAATCGAGGGCGGTGGTCAACAGTGAAGCGTAGCAGCAGTAATGCTCACACAAACGGTTTGACATGTCTGGCTCGAAATGCTTGATGAAAAACGCTTCACACATTTGCAGCAAGACTACACCCTCTGTTCAAGCCCTCAACAACAAACCACTACACGCCTGGACTGGAAATGGCGTCCAAAGGGATGTAGGAAATGAGCGGACACGTTGTGTTAGCGTTATCGGTCTCTCACGCAAGAACGTACATTGTGAGCATACGTCACGGTGGATTTCTCAGACATCACCGGAAGGCTCCTATATTGTCTTTATTTGTATTTTTTTGTTTGAATTTTTGCCCCGTTAATCCGCATTTAAGGCTTACCGTTTAAGGGTTTGTTTCATGGCGGGATTTCACTACTGCACAATTCACATCATCCAAGCCCATGTTTTTCCACGCGTTCTTCAATGTCATGTTTCCCTGTAATTACTCGGAATATATTGCAGTACCATGTTCAACAGCAAAGGTCGATTTGGCGCTGTGGCGACGCGTCCCCCCCAATTGTTGCTGCAGGGACACGGCCTCGGTGTAAGAGCGCTGTGGTGACAAGTCGTCGTCAAGTGCTGCCACAAGGAGAGAACTCGACCTGCCGTACCGCATGGCAAGTTTAAATTGTCGCTTCCATGCCTCGAGTTGTCGGTTCCAACTTGAAACCAGAACCTTATGCTTAACATAGATCTCCGTTCCTACTGTGTTGGGACGCGCAATGTTTTATAGTCACAGTTACATTTTTTAAATTGAGATAATGCACCCATCAGCGAAGGTCGAGTTGGCTCTATTTGGGAACACAGTGAAGACAGTTCCCATTAAAGTTGTTTACTGCTACAGCAACATCTAGGAGCGAGCGGGTCACGGTACCGATATAACACCCTGCTTGGTATCGCTACAGCAACAAGTCGATTGACATCTGAGAACCTGTAACGTTCAGTTCAAGGTTTCAACAGGGTTCGACAGGGTAGAATTAGAATGTCAATCATTTCGATGCAGCAACGAACGCCTCGCTAGCGAACCGGTTGTCGCTGAAGTACCATCACCCTGACTGAGGTGTGTCTCTTGCCGCAATCCAAATTGTAACATTTTCTACAAAAATAATAATCATACACTTCAAATATAAGTTTTCCACTAAACTAAATTGATGATGAAAAAAAAGTAAAAAGTACATTTTTTTTTTTTTCTTTTCAAAGACGTGAATTTTCGGAAAAATGATGGCAATAAGTTTTGGCGTTTTTTTTTTTCCAATCTACAAAAAAAAAGTTGGAATGTTTTGGTAGGTTGGGGGTTAAAGGATTAAAGGGTTAGAGTTTTTTTAGTGTGATTTTGTCAGGAAATTCGCAACCTACATCCATATTTTCTGACTAATCTCCCATTTAGCAAAAGGTCGAGTTGGCGATATCGGCGCTGTCTGTGGCGACGACAGCACCATCGGTGTAGTTTACCGCTGCAGCGATGACCCCGCGCACAACATGGCGCCACAGCGACACGGGCTCAGTCAGGTTAATGGCGCTGCATCGACACTCGGCGACAATGTGTCTGCTGCAGCGCCAAATCAATCGACAATGGAAGCACGTAGAAATGTCCAGAATCAACAAGGAACCGGTATCCTCAATACACCCTCCAGGCCACCGTCCTCGACCACAACAGGACTGGATGGACTATCAATGAACATGGGACACCGATTCCAATGGCGAGGGATGGTCATTGACATGGGATTTAGGAATTGTCAAGAACGTGTACATGTACATGTATTTGTATTCTTTGCCGCAGATACCAGGGGGGGTGTATGCAGCAGCTTTGGGGGGGTGGAAGTGAAGGGTGAAAGTAGCAATATTGGGTCTTGCAGAGGAACGGTCTTTTTAATTCTCAGCGTCGACGGGACCGAGCTTATGAGCAATGGTATTACCGCAATGGTAATTATGAGAACGTGGCACCTTGTGAGGATGATGCATATGACCAGCGGACCTTTGCTATTGTACATATGCCACAGACTAACATAACCATTCAAGAAGTGGGAAATGGGATTCCTTCAACCACAAAATATCATCCAGGTACCATTGTACCTGAGGACTCTGTCCGGGAAGACGGTATGGGTTGTTCTGGTGGACCATTTAGTCATGCGGGATGTTCTTGTGCACTGACGTTATTAGTCCTAATCGCATTGAAATGATATACGGAGGTGGAATTCAAAGTCCTTTGTACCAATACATTACACAATTCTACGCGGAATGGGAATAAATATTTGGTGGGCGAGTGGGAAGATTTCGTTCTCTCCGTTTGAATTCTGGGCGCTTGGATTGTGGCTTGCATATGTCTGTGCCGTATTGGCTTGATTGTTTCTTGCATTCATGAAGTATATGTTAACGAAGAGGTGTACTACTCGCGGTAGGCTGTACACGGGACCTACTGGCTTGGCACAGCTGCTGCGTAATAAGAAGACCACCGCCCCACCACGCCTGCCTTTCACTCTATCCCTCAGTCAGGTACAACAACAACAACAACAACAACAACAACAACAATAACAACAACAACAACAACAACAACAACAACAACAACAACAACAACAACAACAACAACAACGGGAATAACAATCCCAACATCCTTCACGGCAGCACTATGAAAGTCCATTTGGCCACACCAGCAAACTCCCCTCCCCCGCAACACGAACCCAAAGAAGATCAAGACTCCAGCAGCCTCCACGTGGACAACGTTTGTCGGATGGAAGCGAGCGGCCCGCATGTCTCTGGAGGCTGCATTCAGATTACAGAGAAAGCGAGAGAGAAGGCAAAAAGAGAGGCTCGAGGACGCACGCTAGTGAAGCAACAAAAAAGGTACAACGGGAAAAGCAAGGGGATGAAAATGCGGATATGAATGTTCACGCACATGGGGAGCATGAAGTGGAGCACAAGGACGGCAGCAATGAGAACAAGTCCAAGAACAACGATACGAACCAACCCATGAAAACAAGATACGGGGATGAAACTCACACGGACCACTCTCTTCCATCCCCCCTGCAGTCTATACACCGCCAAAAGAATGAAGGCATGAACACGTCAACGTCAAAGCAGGTCAACACAGCCAACGTAACCCCCTCCCCCCCCCTACCTACTCTGCGGAAACAAGGAACAAGAAGGTCAGCCTTGCGTATGTGGCACTACCCACTACGCACCTCTCTGCCCGGGGGCGATCATTGCGGGGGGAGATAGATTTGGCCACCCACACCTAACCCGGAACTGAACTTATGCACAAAAAAAAAAGATAAAGAAAACAACAACACCCACCACCACCACCATCACCATCACCACCACCACCGGTAAGGTACGTTATGATGGCACATCCCGCCATTCGGCAAAAAAACCCGAAAATCCCCCCGGGCGATAAAAAAATCGCAATCAAAAACAAAGACACCACAAGAAGCGCGTCACACCCCCCATCCAACACCTGCCCCCCAAGCAGACTTCACCGTACCCAGACCCCAACAAAACCCGCGCCACAACGCAAACACAGATCTTCACACACACTCGTGCAAGACACACGCACACACACACACACACAAAACGAGTTCCAACAACAGGTATCTTGGTACAGTGACACCTTTTTCCCAGGTTCCATGGGTACTTAGTACCAAACCACAATCCAAACGTTTCGGGTTAGACCAAGAGAAGCTCCACCCCCACCACCCGACCGCCGCCTACCACGGAGCAGGTCACTTGACGTGCAAACTGCAAAAAAATGGTACAAGTATGGTACGGATGTAGTAGGTTCAAAATCGCGATGCCGAAACGCGCAATGAAGAGAGAAGGGGGGGGGGGGGGGACACACGCAGAGGCTACACGAACATGACAAAAGTGGCATGGGAACGTATTCACTCAGCCAGGGACATGAGATGATATGGAAATGCAAATGGCAAACATACCCTGGGGACAGCGGGAGTGTGCATGAGCAGGAGCACATCCATGAGACCTGCTCAAAACGTAGCCAGCATACCCCAACAACATCAAAACCCCGCCCACGAGAGGGAAAGAAAAACCAGAAGCTGGATAAACTAAGAACTTCAACGAACAAGGAATGAATGTACAATCCGAGGCAGTAGAGGAGGGAAGCGAGATTCGAATCGGCAATTGTATTCAGTGGGGAAGCCGTGGTTTGCCCGGGAACCCCAACGGAACATACATGCCTTCTCCATACAACAACATCCGTAGAGCCATCCAATACAAAGTGTATAGAGGTATCCCTGGGGAGTGGACACCAATAACTCCTTTGGACGAAATCAGCATGAGCTTTGAATCGACCGACGCAGCCACTAGGGGGACTAGAACGCCCATCCCCACAGCGTGAGAAACAAACCCGAGAGGAAAAAGTAGTCCACCAAGGGTGAAGAGGCAGCAGGGCATGAACGTAGATCAGTAAAGCTCGAGTTTGTCCCTGTGGCCACACACGTCCCCCCCGATTGTATGCCAGCGCTGCAAGCGACAATTCGCGTACGACATGGCACCACAACGATACCGCCTCAGGGGTAATTGCGCCACACAGCGACAAGATCGATCGATTGATTCCACGTCCGCAAATCGCGTGGAATTGCACGTAATCGCATGCAATCAACCAACTGTCAATTCCATCCGATCCCACGCGATTCTGTACTCTTGAGTCGTCGATCAATCTGTCGCTTGCGGCGAAACTCGACCACGATTTGTCGCTGCGACGACAACCGGCAACTCGAGCTTTGCGGATGTAGTAGGTAGGACGAGACAAACGGGAAGCACAACACGTTGGGAAAGACGACAACAAACCGGCATAATCGACATATCCCCATGCAAAAGGCGACATGAACAGCCCCATCACTTTACGACCACACGACCATACACAGAACCCCATACCCGAATGAATGACCCAGCACACATACTGCCCAGATGTGCACGTGAGGCCATTGGCCCTTGCACTTGCTCCAAGCACGCCGCAGACCGCCCTCTCCAGCTCTGCCGCCACGGCTCTACCTGCAGACTTATGGTAGGCCGAGGGCATGCATTGCACAGTCATGTCCCCAACAGTGCTGCCGCCATGATGCCTGGGATCATGACAAATTGTTCCGTGTCGGACACACACGATGTTTTGTAGAGTAGGGCCGCCGAGCGTCGCTGAGGGGCGGATTGTGGGCACAGGCGCCGAACGAGTCAGTGATGGCGTGAGGTGTTGTCTCATACCAATGAGGCGGAGTGTGGGAGGCGGTGGGCCTGCTTGTCCTGCTAAGCACGTGGGATGGGCCTGCAGGCTGCTACAATGGCTGGGCACTGCCGATGGCCATGATGGTGCGCACTGCAGGATACGTTGATGGCGAAAAGCAGGGAGCGCTGAAGTGACCGTTGTCGGCTCAGCTGCAAGCAGACGTGCCAAATGCCGGGAACATGTGTGGTTAGCCTGGATGGGGAGGTTGGTTTTAGAGCCGGTTGTTTGTTTGGTATCTGTAGGTTGCCTGTGTTGATAATGCAGGGACTGTCCATGCGTGCAGGCTTTGGAGTTTTACCAGTGGCCAGCATGCATTTAAACAATCCCATCAGCCTACATTCCAGCAACACAACCCCTCCATAATCGACGTTGTATCCAACCCAACCGTCCTAAATATACAGCCAACACACCAGGTGGATACTCACATGGCCGAGAAGCGTGGTGCGGGTTGCTGGGGCTTGGAGGCGCGGGCCAGGAGAGTGGGCCCGCCCCCAGGATAGAAAATGCATACCCCGTCCTCCACCCCGCCCTCTATCCGCGATACGGCGGGGACGGCGGCCGCGGCAAGAACCGTACTGCGCACGGCATTGCCGCCGTTTGGTGCATGAACCGCCGTCAGCGTGGAGACTGGGGTCTGCGCACGAATGGATGTTGGGGCTGCGGAGGAGGCCTGCACACCAGCCACCTGACGGTCTAGGCATCTCCTGGTGGCCCGTGGGTCATCATGGCATGCCAGCATATGATGTCGAACTGACCTATGAGTGGTGTAGCGGCTAGTATTTTGGCTTAGCGACGCACCTCTTGTAGAATTGAGGGCCCCGGGTTCGAACCTCCAATAAGTCCCTTGCCGATTATTGCGATCGGCAGGCGGCGTGGGTTGCATTTGAGCTGGGGAAGGGTTGTCCATGGTAATGCTGTAAAACCCCGGTTCCAACATATGATTTGATTCTAGTGGCTGGAACCGGGGCAACTTGTTTTGCTGCGCAATGTTCTCGCAATGCCTGCAAAAATATCACCTATGCTTCAGCCGCATGTGTCTATACGTGCGATTCGAAGCCTGACATCCGGTACCCAATATGGCACCGGAAATTCGAGATAGGATTTATGGACCATTAGACGTTCAGAAGTGTATGTGGTTAACCAATGTGAAAAATTAGCGCATCACTTGTTCGGCACACCGACAGCTAAAAAAAATCCTTGTCCAGGCAAATTAATACCAAGACCCGAAACTTAATATTATAGACAAGACGAGACTATACCACGATAACCATGCTGAAAGTCTTCTCACACATAGCACCCACGACAGCGTCTCTCAAACTCAACCCCCCGATATTTTCTCAACACCGGCGGATTCTGTTGTACCCTCCGGGAATTCAAAATGCCTTTTTCTCCCACACGCCTCCACTCCCCCAGCCACCTACCTCCCGCCGCGGGATTCTCCTATTCCTCGCCCTAACAAAGCGCCAAAAGAAGATCTTTCCAAACATACCTACCATACTGGATTATCTTTGGGTTGCTCTAGACGATTCCCAATATAATTTTTCCAACGCTTTGTTTCCTTTGCTCTCCAATACGCTATTTGCTGAAATCTTTTCTTTTGAGATGGTTGATTGGTGAATGGCTCAAGTAGTCCATCCATCCAGCCTTGATTTCCGCGGTCTTCTTTGCTCTTCTAGATATACTTTATTCTTCTAGATCTGCTTGTATATCGTCATAATGGCATGAGATGAGTTGTTATCCCACCATGTTGTTGTTGTTTGCTTTCCTCGTGCGTTGTTCACCTGTCGTCCTCCCGCTTTGATATTGTACTTACCTTTTCCATCCTCGCTTTGGAGAAATGTCTCGAGGTTGCCTTCCTGCGATCCGGATATGGACATACACATACATATAAAGTGTGGTTGGCGAGGGGGATAACTTACAAGATGGGCTAGAACATACGCCATACATATACCTATCACTTCTCTGGGGGATGCACTTCCATCACTTCTCTGGCGACGAAGGTATTGCTCCATGGTGCGATGGAATTAGGTATCAGCTATGTAATGTGTGTGTATCTATCTACTGGTATGTAGTATGTACTGTTCTCGTTGCCCACCTAGTTCTCCCTGACCGACATTCAAAGTGTGTTCTTGCCCAGACCGACCATCGTAGAGGGACCGACCCTCCCCGACCTTCCCCTCTGTTTGGCCGCGGCCCCCCGCTGTCCGTCCCGCCCGCGTGCCCGCGTATATAACCTCATCACCCTGCGCATTCCAGGGTGTTTTTTTATTTTCTTTTGTGAGCCTCGTACGTACGGGGGAATTCTGATTGTATTTTTTGTCATTACCGACTGGTATCAGTAGGTACTAATTAATAGGCTTACATTACATTTCCGTCCAAAAAATTCAGCTGGTTGGGGCACTACGGGGGGGGTTTACTCGACACATTGATCGCACCATACACCCACCATACCTAGTTGTGCGGTGGTGGTGTCGCGGAGAGGCCGAGGAAGGCGGGAATGTCCAAATCCTCAATATGCTGTGCACACGGATACGGAGGCGGTAACTTGGCCACCACCAGGTCGTTGTGCGTTTTCGGAATAGTCAATCAAATCAAGCTCAATGATTGATTGATCCATGCTTGCATGAAACGTCGAGGGCGCGGAAAGACTTGTCACCTTGCGATTAGTGTATACAGACGGAACGGTACGTGAAGGATGGTCCTGCGGGCATGGCTGTCGCGGTGCCAAAGTGTGCCGACATACCCGGGGGATTGAGGGACGAAAGGGGGGATGCAGTTGTGCGGCGGGTTTTGGCATCGGCCGAGAGGCAAGGACCCCGCGAATGACAAGGACCGGCGGGGGGGGTGGCCGTATAGATCTGACTTCGAACCAGACGTGGGTTGTGTTATACCCAGCCCACGCCTTGTATGAATATCCTCTCTATATGAGCGGCCGGTCAATGTACCTCTGAACTTTCTCTGCCCCCCCCCCCCCTTTGGAAAGGCTGACTGTTATTGATGATGGAAATTGGTGGTTAGGTTTCATGCATTCGGGGCTATAAACACTGCTGCATTTCTATTGCAACTTGATTTCGTCCACCACACCACACTGGTGTCGTGAATGAATGAATGAACAAGGGATGGTGGGATGAGGTTCGCCATACAGATTTCGGAATCCCAGCATTCCGCCGCCCACTCCGCGTGGCATTGTGGATTGGTAGGCACCTGAACCGAGCCGCCTTGGTCACTTTCGCTCGACACGTTGATACTGCCTTGTTCCCTAACATTATAACTATTTTTGATTGAAAGAAAAATTAGAATGAGAAAAAGATGTGTGAAGATTGATGCGCAAGAAAAGGCTCTGACCTTTGTTTGTGCGGACAGGTACTCGGAGCATATAGCTCTGCCTCGGGCTCAATCAAGCTCGAGACGCAGCCAAACAGCGTCATCTGGGATGATGGCAGAACGCCCTCAATGGGCTTGGCGCAAATCATGGAGGTACTGAAACCCCGAGAGTTTGAATGCAAACGAAGGGTGGCGTCTTACTCGCCAATTACTACGGCGTTTGGTTTTTGACTATTGCATGGTGGGACATGTCGGGTGTGGAGGGAGGGTGAGGATGGGCGTGGGTGAGTTGTACCGTGGGTGGAGGGTGTTGGGGGGAGGAAGTTGATAGAGACCCTACCCAACCACCATTTCGTCACGGGGTATCGTCCATACCGGGCGCGTATGTTCATGCCGTTGTAGAGAGTAGTATCCCCAGCTCCTATCGTTACACAGGAATCAAATCAAACCGCGGGGTAGGTGGTAGGTACGTCCTCGCCTGGCTACTGACTCACCAACTCCCCCTCTCTCTCACCCACCCCAGGCCTCTCCCACAAGACCCAAGACGCGTGTCGGGTGGGGTGAGCGAGATTCAGCTTCGGGACGCGTGCACCACGTGTGCCAAGAGGCATTTTGGCTGTGGCCGTAGTCGCGTGACCAGGCCCTCGTGGCTCCACCGTATCATCCCAAACCAACACCAACACATCGGCCCACCACCATCACAACCACAACACCGATCCACAACAACATCACCCACCCTCCGCACTCTTCCCCCTTATCGCCGTCAGCATCACACCCTCCCCAGCCCAGTCTTCACATCCATAGCCTCCATCCATCACCATCACACCCCCTCCCTCCACGCCTGCCCTACTCCTTCCCCTCCTCCATCGCCAGAAAAGCAGCAAAGATGCCTCCCGGCCGCGGAAAGAATCCACCCGCAAAGGGCGGCCCGCCCCGCCCGCAAAAGTCGCCTTCACCGCCACCACCCGCCCGCCGCCAGCAAGCAACCTCTGCCGCCTCGCGCCCTGCCTGGGGCCGCGGGTCAGCCGCCGCCGCCCGTGGGACCACCGCTGCCCCGCCCGCCAGGCTCGCCGCATCGGGAGGAATCGGGCCATTGGGCACCGCCCCAGCCAGCAGACGCGCCGCACAGCAGCCAGCACCAGCCACGGCACCGCCACAGCAGCAAGCACCAGCCACGGCCCCGCCACAGCGTCCAGCAGCAGCGGCCCCGCCCACCGCACAGCCGCCCGCCGCACAGCCCCCCCCCGCCTCGGCCATCACGCCCCCAGCCTCGCCCCCCAGCCGCAAGGTCCCGCTCACGCCCACCTCGCTCGCCTCGGAGCCCCCGTCGGCCTCGCCCTCGCCCGTCGCCGCACGTGCCCGCGGCCAGACCGCCCCGTACGGATACACCGCCTACTCGCTCGGCCTGCCCGGCACGCCCAGCGCCAGCAAGCTCGCCGCCATCGCCACCTCGCGCTACCGGCGCCTCAAGGAGGCCGAGCACGTGCTGCTGCGCATGGACCTGCGCGAGGTGCTCAGCAAGCTTCTCGTGCACTATTGCTACCAGAGCGGGTCCGCCTACGCCCGCGACGACACCCTGACGCCATTCACCTTCTGCAGCCACATTGGCAGCACCGCGCCGCTCGCCAGGGCCATGGCCGAGCTCTCCGCGCTGCGCCAGCCCGCCGCCGACGCCCCCGCCGGCACCCCGCCGGACGTGGGCCTCGAGGTCCCCTCCGCGTCGCTGCTGGCCCTCTTCAGCGGCGGCATCGGCAGGGAGGAGTCTGTCGTGGCGTGGCAGTACCTGAACGACACTGTGCACGGCGTGCGCGTCATCGACGTCTCCAGGCTCGCGCGATACATTGCCCACCACGGCATCGAGAGCCTCATTGTCGTCGGCCAGGGGCAAAGCAGCAGCCAGACGGACGACAAGGGCCTCACCAATGCGTTTCTCCTGCTGTGCAACAACACGCTCGCCGTCGACGACTGCGCCAAGCTCACGCCGGCCGAGCTCGCCCGCTTCCCTCTGGATGGCACGGAGGTGGACGGCTTCAGGAAGCATTTGGAGGCCATCAGGGAGGCCCAGTGGTACAAGCAGAACCAGTATGTGCAGGATATGGGGGTGTGGGTCAAGGAAAAGAAGGATCAGCAGCTTCAGAGGCTCGGGAGGAGGCTCGTCAACAAGGGCTTGATGACTGCGCCGGAAGTTGTGGACGCCCTGCGAGCGGAGGTGGAGCATCAAAAGGAGCAGGCTGCGACGTTTGAGGCGAAAGCAACGGCATTTGAACAGAAAGCAACGACCCTTGAGGCGAAATCAACCACACTTGAAGCGGAGTTGTCAAGACAGAAGAAGAAATCCACCACACTTGAAGAGGAGTTGGCTAGACAAAACAAGAAATCCACTACACTTGAAGAGGAGTTATCGAGACAAAAGAAGAAATGCACCACACTTGAAGAGGAGTCATCGAGACAAAAGAAAAGATCAACAACCCTCGAAGACCAAATGTCCACCCTCCAGACCGAAATAGGTACCTATCCCCTACCCCCTTCCCTGCCCCCCTCGCCCCCTTGCACTCTCCAACCACTAACCCCGCCGTAGCCCAATACAAAGCCTCCCAACGCCAAAAGGAATCCGAAACCCAACGTCTCCTCCAACAGCAAATCAAGGAGATGGTGCAGCAGCAGGTGCAACAGCAGCTCGCAATGATGATGATGACTACTTCCGCCGCTGCAGGCACCACCCAAGGGCAGTAGGTTGGCAAAGCACGTAACGTACCGAGTTGTCTCCCGACTCGCTAGTGAGATGGTGACAGGGCGTCAACTCGTGTGTGGAGTACATTGGCGGTGGTTGTTCTGACGTCAGAGTTTTTTTTTTGTTGACGTTTGTCTGTTTGTTCTCGCCGTGCACCTTTTTTTCCTTTTTTCTTCTTTTTCTTCTTTTGTTTTTTTAATTCTTTTATTGTTTCCTTTTTTTTTTCCTTTTTTTCGTTATAATTTCTTCGTTTCCGGGTTCCCGCGGATAGGCAATAACAGCTGGGGGCTGGGGGGGGGGGGGCTGGGTCGAGGGGAGGGCTTCTTTACATGATTTTTATTCGTGACGGTTTCCCCATTCCATCCCATTCCATCCCATTCGCCATGGTTTGGTGTTTTATACACCCGGCCTTTTTTTCCCCGAGAAAATACTTTTCGTTTTCTTTTTTTCTTTTTTTCTTTCATTTGTACTTACTACTTACGCTCCCCTTGCCTTGCCCTTCCACGAGACGAGACGAGACGAGACGAGACGAGACGTGACGGGAGGCAACGGATGAAGAAATAAATAAATAAATAAATAAAATCAAATCGTTGGCTCGTTGGCAACAAATTTAAACCATCACATGTATCGTGTTCCCTTTTGTACCATTCATTACCATTAATTACTATTACCATCACGATCACACCGGGATTGTATTTATTGATCTATATACCTACACACCCCACGCACAACCAACCCATGCTATATCTGTCTGTTCATCTCTTCATCTCCACAGAAGTGAGTGATGCAACTCACACCCGACAAGATAAACCCCTGTATCCCCTCTCGGGCATGATCGGAGCCCACCAGCCGAACAATATAATCGAATTCCAATCTCCACGATTATGGCGTTTTTTTGTGTGTTGTGTTGTGTTCTAGAGCGAGCGAGCGAGGGATTGTACCAGGGGATGGATGGATATGGATGTATGTATGGATCGTTTACCGGCCTGTTCGACGACTCGGGAGGGGGGGGATGGATGGGAATGGATGTATTCGCAAGTGGAAACCGCCGCCAAAACCGTATCCCTCTCCCTATCCCTATCCCTATCCCTATCCCAAACCATAAAAAAAACCCCGGTTCTAATTCATTACATGTTTATATGGTGGTATGATGGTATGGTGGTATGGTGGTATGGTGGTACGGTGATACTGAGTATCATATATCATATATATATATTGGAGAGAAAAAATTCACCGCCCCCCCCCCCCCCCCCCGACCCCCCACCTCTAGGTGTTGGAAAAGGAGGGTGTGTGGAAGGGGGAAGGGGAAAGGGAATGAATGAGGGGGTGAGGAAGGAAGGGAGGTGGGCGGATCGTGAGAGAAAGGTGAAGGTTGATGGATGGGTGGGGTAGATACTTACGTAGATACTCGTGCGGGTCCTGGATGGTAGTTGGGTTGATGATTGCTGATGGCTTAGGGGGGGGTGGTTTTGTTTGATTTGATTTGATATATAACCTCCCCTTCCTTTCCTCCACAATTTAATTCCGTACGGATGGTCAGGGCAGGGAGCAACCGCTGATATATATCTTGGAAAGGAATCAATCGATTGAATTTTTTTTTAGGAGTAATTATGATTAATCTGTTGTCTTGTCAATAACACGAGGATGCTGGTGAGAATTTACCCCATTGGGGGGCCGTAGGATTTAATTGATTGAAATCGAAACTTTGGCTACCACCGATCGTTCACATACATACACACATGGGTGCCACGGCAGCAGCACGAATCCTGACTGACGGAAGAACGCAGCTGCTACGGGGGATCGTAGTTTTCCGGGTGGGGTGGCGTAAGACCCTCAAGGGGTAAGCCTTAGGGCGGCGTTGCACACACCAAGCTCGTAATACCTACCTAGCAGGTGGGGGGCACACCAGGCTGACGTGTAGCTAGCTAGCTAGCCCCCAGACTATATCTGAAGAAACGAGATGAGTGTGAAGGGAAGGGAGTGCTGGGGGGGGGGAAACCTACGAAGAAATTCCCAGCTTCTGAACCTGCCTGCCGGTAAATATATCCCATGAGTGGGACCCCCCCACTGACGGTTTGCCAATACTGCGAGACCTTGCTGGGTAAATGATTTTTGGGGAGTAGGTACGTCATATAGCCCCGCGCCTAAGATCCAGAATCCCGGTAGAGGCATTGCATTCAATTGACCACATCCGAGGTTCCTGGCTGGCTGCTTTGTGTGCAGCCACGCTGGTTCCCTAAATCGAGATCGAGACACCCTCTCATTCTCATTCAATACTCAATTGTGTCGGTAAATCATGTATATATATATATCTAAACCCGCTTCCTCCGCCCGCCGTTTTTGGAAATTCCTTCAAAACTCCGGCTAGTCCCTCCTTCCTACGCACCCCCTCCTCCGCCGCTGTGCTTTAGAGCCCATTCCAGCAAAACAGCGAGAGTTGCGTTTCGTCAAAGTGTAGTACGTAGTAAGTACTTCCTGGCATCTCAACGTCAGAGGACACTCAACGCTACCTCTACCTCCTTCCCAGTCAATCCCCCACCCAAAGCACCTGCCCCCAAAATCCAAGCTCGGTCAAACCCCTCCCCTCACCACCACTCATTCCTGCAACCATGAATCCGTTAAAACACTGCCCAAGCAAGCCAAACTCTCTTCTTGCGTGGATATATGAACTGTGGGCAAGTATTGGTACGCAAGTATTGGGGTATTCGATGGATGATAAAGTTGATTGGGGATTGTGGGAGATTACCAAACGGTGCAAACAGTGTAGGTAGTAATGGATCCCCAAGTCCCCCCCCCCCCGGGGGGAGTACGCCTCCTATATAAAGCCTAGCTAAGAGAGAGTGCGCTTACTTCCTCTCCCTCTCCCGATGTCCGGGTTGGGCAATATGTGCACCTTTTTCTTTTGGGAGATAAGGTGAAAGACGTGAAATGTATTCAGATTTGGATGGATATAGAGTTACTTATGTAGACGCTTCCTTTCCCCCCATCTATCGTCTACATACCTGTAACAACGATATATATCCCACGATTTATTTCTCCGATAAAAAATACCTTCCTAGTGTTTTCGACTCTGGTGAGCGATACCATCTCTCACCCCTACTTCGTCCCTTCCCTGGCATATGGGCCTGCGGGGTGGATGGCTCGTAGAGTGGTGGAACGTAAACTTTTTCAATCAGATGGAAAAGATGGGAAATAGTAAGTGAGTAAGTGATTACGAAAAAAAGAAAGGAAAAAAAAAGGAAAAAAGAAAAAGTCATGCAACCGACACCCCACCCCCCCCCAGCACCGACCAGGCCCTCACCCAACGACACCCCCCTCAAACCTCACCCTCACTTCACGCTCCAACACCCCTCTCTGCACAGCAAGATACACGCCCCCCCAGCCGCACCCTCCCCCTCCCCAGCGCTTCACGTCCCACACGCTCACCCCCGCCATGCCCTGCCATCGCACAATCTCTTGCTCCCAGCACACGTTATATCCCACTGCACACGCAAAAGTGGAGGGGGGGTGACGGTGGACTCTATGTTTGCTGATATCGTGGGGGGAGGGAAGAGGCGGGAGGGGCTCTGGTGGGTGAATGTCGCCGTCGATTTCCGCGTCTACTTTGTCGGGCGTAGATGTGCGCTGCTGCAACGCGGACAACTCTGCAAGCAGGACTCTAGCGCGCGCGAGCTTGCGCGTGATCTCTAGCAATGGCGGGGTGGGGCTCGCACTGGTGGAGGTGGCGGGGAGCGGGATGGGGACGTGCTGCCCACGGTTCACAAAGCGGGTCGAGTATGGCTGTGGCGCGGGGGGTGGCGGCGAGGGTGCGCGTGCGGGTGTGGCGTGCTCCCATTCCGGCATCCCAGCCTCCACGGCACCTGCGTCCTCGACCTCCTGGGAGTCGGGCACCTCGTCGACTCTGCTCCCCGCGGGCAAGCGCGCACGGCGGGGTGTGGCTGGTGTGGCGTGTGTGGCTGGTGATTCATTCCGCAAGCGGTGTGCTGCGTGGTGCGCCACAAGGGTCCGGCCATGCGCTGCCGGTCGAGTGCTCGTGTGTGCCACTGCGGCCGGCGATAGCGATGGGGATGGCGATACCCGTGCCGCCTGCATCGCCCTCTTGTCCGCATAGAACCCCTCCTCACGCAGAGCCCGCCGGAGAGCGTTCGTGGTCTGCCGTGTGTTTCGTCGCGGGGGTTGCGGCGGTGGTGGGGTGGCGGGGCGGGAGGTTTGTTTCGTGTGGCGCTTGCGTTTTCGGCTCATGGCGGGCGTGGCGGTTGGTTGGCGGGGAGGGTTATGAAAAGTGGGGACAGAGGGGGATGACATTGGATGGAGGCGGTGGTTGGATGGAGGCATAGCTGGATTGGATGGATATGGACGTCACGTGAAGTGAATGGTTTGGCCGGATCGGGCAGAGCATGGTAGGCTGGTCATTCGACTTGGCCCGAGTTGGAAATCACGCATCCGACTGGCGTTGTGGAAATGGCCGCTCATGTGTGGATCGCAGGTATCTACCTACGTGGAACCGTGTTCCCCACCAATCCCAGGGCGCAATCATTACTTGCAGCAGTACACAAGATCATGGAGTGCGTACCTCAGTAGGTCCCCCACATATCATCCATTAATATATAAGACTTGTACATGTCGAGGATATATATATGTATATGCATATATATATGTGTGCAGGTTTACCGTGGTACTATTAATATTCAGAAGTAATTCCATGGCAAGCCCTATAGATCCGGATACGTTATATCTATCAACATATCCAAATATCAGAATTTCCCCACCCGCACCGTGGGCAACCCTCATGTATAGTGTGGCACAACGCAAATGATGGAGTGAATCAATATAATGATGTCTGTAACCGCCGGGATGATGTTAGTGACGTACATGTAATATGTAGAAACCAACTCGCACGTGCAATATTCCACGCCCCATAGCTCACGTTTCATATCCAAGTTCATGTGAATTGTAGGATAGGTTTGTGGTATTAAATATCCTTGGTTACTTTGATAGTGTTGGGAGAAAAGCAATTATGTGATAGGACTTGGAAATCGAGTAATCATCTTTTCCGGGTTTAAGGATTACTACCGAAGGTGTTTGTTTAAGAATGGTCGGTAGGGTTGAGAGGCGGATACTCCAATCAACCATCGAGGTAAGGAGTTGTGAGTGAATGTTGTGTATTGTGAGCCAGATACCGCAGGTTAATTTGTCATCACCGGGTGCTGAAGCTTAAGGAATGGATATGATTGCAGTTATAACTTTGTTGCTGGTGAATTGTGCAATGGGATTCAAGTATGGCTGTAGAAATATTTTGGATTTTATTCTTGTATGTTTGACTAATATGTATAAAATTAGTTGAGTTCCTCTTGGGAGTGACAAGAAAAAGGGCAACTACAACAAATGCCATCTTAGTAAGCAAAGATTTTATTGTGAAGGGTATATTCCCGATTCTGAATTTTGATGGTCATGCTTTTTAACCTCCAGGGACATTCATGATATCTTTCTCATCCAATGCAAATATCAGAGGTAGGATCATTCTTCCAATATTGTTGTTGTATCATTGCTAATCCAAGGCTATAAATTGCAAATTTTGTATATAGATTTGAGATAATAGAATAAATACATAAATCAAGATTATATCTATTTTTCCCACTCCCAATCGGCTGAATACAAATTGTTGTGTATCTAATTCCCTGCAGAATTGGACTCTTGGATTGATACAAACATTAAATTCTACTCATATATTGACATTAGTAAGAAAGCGAATACACTAAGCTGGCAATTATTACTTAAAAATAATTGCCCCTTTCTTCTCCAATTCTAGATTATAAGAAATTTCTCTCTTAAGTCAAAAATTGCTTAAATTAGGGTTATGGATACTTAGAACCTTCTGCTGAGAAGTTCGATGTGAAGAATAGGATGCAAATGGCCATAGTGTAAAATTCTACATTAGTTTTATTACTATAACTGTAGAGTTATATTGTTTGAATATTGTGCAAGCAAGATTGAATCCCTTAATACTAGTGAGAGGATGATACTTGTTGTCTTTGTGTTCGGATTCTAGCGTTTTGAGGAATTTGGACCTGGATATTGCACTTCCAATCTCAGTGCCAGTATACGTAGTTCTTAAAATTGCAGCTAGGATAATCCTGATAACTTTTACATTTCAAAAAAAGAAAGAGAGCATTGGCACGTAGGTACTGGCCGCATTGAGAGTATTGTTTGGTGTTTCTATTTAATTGTAGAGTCATATGCAATGGCATAGAAAGTGCAAATATAGTATATTAGTTGCCCTTGTCCAACGTAATCCTGGCCACATAGTCTATAGACATAGTGTTTATTTAGACCTGGTTGTTCCAGCATTATGTTACTACCGGATATCTGTGTATTTTTGGAGAAGAACATGGCTTTATTCATTCATTAAACAGTTAGCTAGGAATGAAGAAAAAGATACAAGTTGATTTGCCATTAACTTAAACAATATAAGTATGATTTCAGATATGGTATCAGATTCATCAATGCAATATATGCAATCTTTGCCTCATTTTGGATTTAAAGACTAGATTGGCATGAAACCTTAACCAGATTATAGTACGGTGCTATCTCATTTCACTAACATATCTAAATACATTATTCTACTGGTGGAACTATAAGACAATTGTAGAACTAAATATGTTACAGAGGTTGACATGTGTAGTATGCCTACTAAGCCTGGTATAGAAGCTAGGGGAAGATTGGCAATATAGGTCCTTGAATCAAACAGGCCATTACTCGCGTAGATGAAAGCACTGCCTTAAGCATCAGGTGCTCGGGATTGACAGGTCACTATTGATTTAACCAGATGTAATAATTGTAGCCATGGGGACTGCAAAAATTGTAGGCAAGACTACTATACCATATTAGATAGATAGGCTGGACTGTTGTTGGCTAGGAGGGTAGAAGTCTGGAGGGGTATTACTACCACTGACGGGACTAATACCCGCTCAAGCGGGGTAGTCAGGTACCCTTCATAGAGAACCAACTAAGACATTGGTAGCGTTTGTAGAGACTGACTCATTTCTATAACGGGAGTTGGTATCCCTTCCACCCTATTCTTCAATAATTGCATAGTCAGTAATACTAAACGTGAAGTTATTGTTGTATACAACTACTTTCCATCTAAGCATGAAGTGTCACTTGTCAATATGGAAAGATATACTCCATAAATATTGAGAGACGAGACATACGGGATAGATGTGAACAACACTTTTTAAAAATTTCAGAAAGAAGCGGGCTACGGCAGTATCCAGCGGAGCAAGTTATCGGTTTTAAGGTAATTGTATTCACTAAAGGGCAGAACTAAGTGGGGGAGCGAGCGACCTTATATACATGAGTAGAGAAGGAAGGGAGCAACAGAAAAGCTCGATGCAAGTCCAGCAAAAAGTCCTGGGGCATGGCGTTGACCCTGAGAAATACCAAGAGTATTGACAAAAGAAATAGGTGTGGCACACCAGCGTGAGGGTGTGTTACACCGTCTATGACAAATGAAATAAGCGGGTCACACCATAGAATGGTGTGGATCGCCACAGAAAGGTGTGGGTGCAACGACAGGTGTGGGTGTTACATGTGGGAGCGTAAGCAAGGACATGGATATCCCAAACATGAAGGTAGAAGGAGAAGTGCGACGATATGAGCTGATGTAGTATGAAAACAGGATATAACAGCGAAGATCGTGGTAAAAATAGAAAGACATGACGGAGATAGAATATAACAGAGGGATATGTATATCCGAGACATGTAAGAATAGAACAAACGAAAAGGACTCAATTGGGGGTAAGAACGATTATTCTGACACTCTCTCTCGAACGAAACACCCAAGTAATTGAGCAAACTTAGTGTGTAAGTCGTTTGGAAGACCCTTTGTCATAATATCAGCGACATTTTCCTTGGTAGAGACGTAGTGGAGCTGAAATATGTTATTGAGAGGGCATCCTCTGGTGTAGTGATAGGCTATATCGATGTGTTTGGTTTTGTGGTGGTAAACTGGGTTGTTGGCGAGAGCAATACTGGCTTGATTATCGCAGTATATATCGACAGAAATGCTGAGGTTGAATTGCTTGAAGGCGTGGGTATACCATTTGGCTTGTCGAGCTGTCGTAGAGAGTGCGATGTATTCCGCTTCGGTAGTGGAGTTGAAAATACATTGTTGTTTCTTGGAGAGCCAGGAAATCGTGCACTTACCAAGCTGAAAGACGTAACCAGTATAAGAACGACGGGTATCAAGACAATTAGCAAAAGAAGCATCCGAAAAACCTTCCAACTTAATAGAACCAGAACGAGGATATATGAGAACAGCATCACGAGTACCAGAAATATAACGAAAGACTCTCTTGACAGCAGTATGATGGATATCAAGAGGACAAGAAGAGAATTGGGAGAGGTATGAAACAACAAAAGCAAGATCAGGACCAGTACAAGTAACAAGATACATGAGCACACCAATCATCTGTTGATAGAGATTCTGGTCAACAGGAGATTCATCGTCCGTGGCTTTGCGAAGCTGGGCCTTTGGATCAATAGGTGTCGAAACGGAGCGAGATTGGTCCATTCCGAAGCGCTGTAGTATCTGTGGGATGTAGAGAGGTTGTCCAAGTGTGATTGCGTCGTTGTGGTATTGAATTTCGATTCCAAGCATGTAGGGGAGCTTGCCTTTAACAGTGACCTTAAAGTGCGTTTGCAGGAAAGTAGTGAGTTTCTGCAGGTCAGCAGTGGAGCCAGCAAGAGCAATATTGTCGACATAGACAGCCATGATAATTTTGCTTTTGGTGCTGATAAAGAGAAAGGGATCGAAGTGAGTGGGAATGAAGTGTTGTTCAGCAAGGATAGAGCATAGTTTTCTATACCACTGTAGCGGAGCTTGTTTCAAACCGTAGAGTGCCTTCTTGAGTAAAAGGACTTGGTTTTCGAGGCCAAGTCCAAGAGGAGGTGCGACCCAGATTTCTTCGTCAAGGGGACCATAAGTGAACGCTGATTTGATGTCAAGTTGAGCAGTGTCAAGGTTGTGTAGTGCTGCGAGGGCTATTAGGAGACGTAAAGAATCGTACCGCGTCACTGGTGCGAAAGTCTCACTAAAATCGATTCCGGAGATTTGTGAGAAGCCCTTAACCACTAAACGTGCCTTGTACCTCTCGATTGATCCATCTTCCAACAGTTTAACAGTATAAACCCAGCGTGATCCAATAGCTTTCCTGCCATCTGGTAAGTCAGTAGCGTCATGTACTTCCCAAACACCTTGCGATTCAAGAGAACATTGCTCTTCTCTCATAGCATCAATCCATTTATCGACATCTTCAGACTTCATAGCTTGGGAGTAGGTGGGAGGACCAAGTGTGACGTTGGCCTGACCAATTTCTTCCTCAATTAATACTGCAAAGTCGTCACCAATTTCTGCCAGAAATATCCGAGCTGTGTCTTCTCCAAAGGCTGAGTTGATTCTTGGGAAACCATAGCGCTCGATTTCCTTCTTGTTGCGTTGTGAACGCTTGAGGTTAGGACCCTTAGAGCTGCCTGATAGAGGGGCAGAAGAGCGTCTAGATGTTTTGGGTGCAGAAGGTGGTGGTGGGATGCGATGTGGAGGTGTGGTAGGAGTTTCATTACGAAGCTGTTGTGAAACAGCTCTCTCTGATTCTGATAACTCTTCTTCATCGAAGTACTGTTCATATTCGTCATGGTTGTGTTGTGACGATGAGGGAATATCGACAGTAGGTTTGGTTGGAGATAGTGGGAGTTCGACAGGAGGTACAGGAGGTAGAGGCTTCATTGGTGTAGGAGAACCAAAGGCGCCTGGCATCCGCTGCGGCTTTTGTGGAGTTTGCTGAAGTTGCGGGACTGTTGTTGGTGTTGAAGATTGATCAGGTTGAGACGAAGCCACTTGATCAGGTTCTGAAAAGTTTAACTCTGTAGGGAGATACATTTCAACGGAGGTGATGTTATCGGACGGGATAAACTTGACCTGACGGACTGTGTATACTCTTCTGTCTGATGGTATGTAAACACGGAACATTGATGGGGTTCCAGTGTAGCCAACCAATTTTCCATCAATCCCTCTTGGATCTAACTTGCTGCCAGCAGGACGTTTCTCTTTGGGAATGTGGACAATGCAAGGTGTACCAAAGGGTCGAAGATGTTTGATCGAGGGTAGGCGATTGTTGAGTACTTCAAACGGCGTCTTCCCATTGAGAGCCGAGTGAGGGAGGCGGTTGCGGATGTAGGTTGCCCATGCATAGCATTCCGCCCAAATGAATTGAGGGTAGTCCTCAAGGGTAGGTCGACACATGTTGGCAAGAGTCAGGTTGTAGTGTTCTGGAACACCATTTGACTCTGGGGAGTATGCTGCGGTGGTTTGATGTATCATGCCTTTATTTTCGCAGTAAGCAGACCATTCATTATTCACGAATTCTCCACCATTATCAGTGCGCCAATTTCTTGGATATCGTCCAGTTTTTGTATTGATCTCTTCACAGTAAGCCTTCATATGCCTTACAGCATTGGACTTGTGTTTGAGGAATGCAATCTTGGAGAATCGAGAGAAATCATCGATCATTGATAGGTAGAAGCGATGACCACCGAGCGAGGTAACAGGGAGATATCCAGCGAGATCTGCATGGAGTAGTTCCCATGGTTTCTTTGTGTCATGTGTGACTGGTTTGGGAGTTTGGTGTGTCGAGTTGTATTTGGCACATGAGTGACAGTAGAATTGCGAAGGAGGTTTTGGAAGCAGGTTTCCATCGGCGAAGATGTTGGAGGCTTTGTTCCAGGAGTGAGGCGAGGAGTGACCTAGTGCTTCGTGCCAAAATTGAACAGAAGACTTGTAAGCAGTACCGAAACCAACAGCAGATTCAAACATATAAACATGAGCACCAAGTTCAGCGCGTAACACGGTGGAGTGGTCCGTCTTGAGTTCAATGTCAAGAGCCCTGTTTTCTCCATGAAGGTATGCGTTTCCAATCAAATCAATCATTCTCCACGAGACCAAGTTCACTTCATTCCATTCAGGTAGGTACAAAACATCAGACAGCGAGATATTCGAAACCTTTCCACCAATCTCCACAGACAGACAAACATTTCCCTTATACTCCGAGAAGAGCACTTGACCACCACCAACAGTTATTCCCACACGATGGGAGACTGGATTGATGAGGCAGAAGCGGTCAGCTGTGATTTGGTGAGAGGCGCCAGTATCGAGGATCCATACCTGATATGTTGTAGCATCTCGAGCTTTGAGAGCAAGACCAAGAGCAGAAGAAGAAGAACCAGCAGAAGAAGACGAAGAAGGACCAGACATGAGACCAGAAGGCGAAGAGACAGAAGAGGCAAGAAGAGACGAAGTAGCGCTACCAATGGTTCCAGAAGCAAGCCAAGTAACACCACTTGAATAGGTGGGTGTGGTGGTGACCAGAGCTATGGAAGTTGAAGGTTCCGAGGAGGAGACGGCAGCAGAAGCAATGCCCTTGCGTTGGTTCTCTTGATGTTTCTTGAGCCTGAAGCATTTGTTATGAACATGATCCAAGAAGGGATGTCCATTCTTCTTGCACCAAGTACACTCGGTTGGGGCTGCTTGCGCAGTCCTGCCAGGACGAGAGTTGTTGTTCTTGGGGCGAGGCGCAGGTGCTTGACTTTTGCCTTTGAGCTTGTTGGCGAAGAATGCCTTAGCATTATCTTCGTTGGTCTTCATGTTTCGAAGGTAGGTTTGATGGTCTTCAAATCGTTGGGAGTCCTTGGCTTGGAGAATGTTGACTGTATCGTTGAATGACTGTGGTAGCGAGTTCAAGAGGATTGCACTCTTGATAGGATTGCTTTTGAAGAAAGGCCTGAGGGCAGTGGCGAGAGCATCAGTTCTATTGAGGAAGCGAGTGTTGGCCTGGGCCCAGGAGTTGTCAAATCGAAGAAGGTAGTCATTGATGGATTGCGAGTCAGACATTGACAGATTGAGGATATCGCGGAAGGTGTGGAAGGAAGAGGCGACATTCTGACGATCAAAGGTGTGCTGAAGAGTTTTCCAGGCATCGTAGGCAGTAGAGCAGCCGTCAATGATATACTGCTGGTCCTGTTCGATAGTGAGTTGAATTGTCATGATGGCAAGCAACTCTTTCTTCTTGTGTTGCTTAAGCAGAGCCGCATCGGTAGGAGGAACTTGTTGAGTGGCGATGAGATTGTCAAAGTCATGAATGGCAAGAACACATTGCATGAGCTTAGCCCAGCGAGTGTAGTTGGATTGACCTTGAAGCTTCTCCAAGCTTTCAAGTTTGAAGGGCATGGAGGAGGAGCCAGTCGACATGTTGGGTTTGGCGTCAGTAGTATCAGTCATAGTAAAGATGCGGCGAAAGGTGTGAGGAGAGACGAGGTAGTTGAGACCGAATAAGCGTGCAGAGGTGAGCGCAATGAGATCTGAGATAAACCAGCTGTGCTAATTGATTAAACAATAGTAGCGGCAGCCGGGCTCATAACCTGTGAGAAGGTATACTCCGTAGGTATCGAGAGTCGAGACAAAGGGGGATAGATGTGCACAAGAGGGTTCAAAGATCCTAGAGAGGAGCGGGTCACGGCGGTAGCCAGCGGAGCAAGTTATCGGTTTCAAGGTAATTGTATTCACTAAAGAGCAAAACTAAGTGGGGGAGCGGGCCATCTTATATACATGAGTAGGGAAGGAAGCGAGCAACAGAAAAGCTTGACGTAAGTCCAGCAAAAAGTCCTGGGGCATGGCGTTGACCCTGAGAAATACCAAAAGTATTGACAAATAAAATAGGTGTGGCACACCAGCGTGAGGGTGTGTTAGACCGTCTATGACAAATGAAATAAGCGGGTCACACCATAGAATGGTGTGGATTGCCACAGAAAGGTGTGGGTGCAATGACAGGTGTGGGTGATACATGTGGGAGCGTAAGCGAGGACATGGATATCCCAAACAGGAAGGTAGAAGGAGAAGTGCGACGATATGAGCTGATATAGTATGAAAACAGGATATAACAGCAAAGATCGTGGTAAAAATAGAAAGACATGACGGAGATAGAATATAACAGAGGGATATGTATATCCGAGACATGTAAGAATAGAACAAACGAAAAGGACTCAATTGGGGGTAAGAACGATTATTCTGACAATGGGGAGTTTGTGTTCTCAGCAGTGGTGACCTTGATGGAGGATGTCTGACTGGGGTAATGGAATGAAGCGGCTTGTAAAAACTATAGAGGGGACAAATATTTCGGACTAGTGATTCGAGTCTTCAGAGGAGAAGGGGAACCGAGGAGGGAGAAACCAACTAAGACACGGCACCAGACCAGAGCAGCTCAATTTGATCTTACCAGCAATGGACTCCGGATCACCACAAAAGACAACCGCTCGGCCATACGAGACTAGAAAACCTAGAATGTAATCTGGACACTACTACATAACAGCCCGATGGGAGGACACTTCGGGAGGATCAAGACGCTGGCAGCAGTACAGTGCCAGTTCTACTTGCCCAAGATGGACCGGAAGATCCAACAAATGGTGACAGGATGAAACATCTGCACTTGAATGAAAATAGAATCCAGGGCAGCCATGGGGCTGACCTAACCGGTGGAAATTCTGATGGAAAGATGGGAGAAAATCGGTATCAACATTATCACCAAAATGCGAAAGTCAGCCTCTGGGAACAACTGCATTGTCATGATAGCTAACCTGTTGACAACACTGATGCACTTCATAGCAATAACGGAGGCGGACCTGTTAGCGGAGAAGCTAGCTAAACTGTTGATCTTCCACTATATCTGTCTAGATGGTATACCTAGGACCATCATTACGGACCGAGGACCACAATTCATTGCAGCCCTTTTCAGAGCCTTGACACATACAATGGGGATTAGACTTGCAATGACTACAGCATACTACCCACAACACGACAGACACATGGAGAAGGTGAACCAAGTTATCTTCACGTAGCTTTGGGCCTTCGCCAGGATGGACCCGCACAAGTGAGATGACTTCTTACCCCTAGGGGAGTTTGCAAACAATTAGCCCACTAAGAAGGTGATAGGCAAGACACCGTTTAAGCTAGGCATTGGGTTCACACCAGGGATGCCCTTAGACCACAACCTGGACCATTAGCGGACTCCAAGGACTGACCAGCAGCCCTACAAGGGGCATACATGGCAGAGGATCTCCAAACCACAATACGGGAAGCTTGTGACAAACTCAAGGAAGCCCGAGACACCATGGCCGCAACAATGAACGTAAGGCCACGCACATCCATGCTGGGGGTAGGGCAGTTGGTGTTGCTCAAGACGGACCACTTACCTTTGACCCATGCCAACAAAAGCAAGAAGAACAGCAAGAAGCTCCATGACCACTGGATAGGCCCGTTCAACCTGACCAAGCCAGTGGCATTAAAGAACGCCTGGTTTCTAGATTTACCCAGCACACAGCGCATTCACCAACCCATTGACGTGGGGTCACTCAAAGAGGACAATAGGGACCTTAGACAGCAGAGACACCCATTGGCGATGCTGAGGACGATGGAAGGCGTATAGTTTGCTATCAACGCAGTCGTAGGCCACCGATGCAATGCTGACAGGACGAACGAGTACAGGATCATATGGGAGGGCTGGAGAGCGGCGGATATCAGTGGGAGTTAGGAATGGCACTGGAAGGGTCGGAGGGGGCAATAGGTGAATTTCATCTAACTAAGAACGAGTTGAGATGCTTACAGCAAGAGGTGACGGCAGCAGAGAAATGAAAAAAAAAAAAAAAAAAAATGAGAAGAAGGAAACAGAGAATAGAGCAAAGGTAGAATAGGAATAGGACAACAAAAAGAACAAGAAGGAGAACAAAAAAAAAGAAAAATAAAACAAGGAAGGCAAGGGAATATGGGATACAACAACCATGGAGTACAAAGGGAGGAGCAAAGACAACTGGAAGAGCCAACCAACCATCAGTCGGTATGGGAAACGTTGCCCCACTCCTCCCTGTCCTCCTTCTCCTCCTCCCCCTCTTCCACCTCATCCTTGTCTTTGTCTCCGTCATGCTCATTGCCCTCATGCTCGTCCTTGGCGTCGCTCTCTTCTGCCTCAACTACTATAGCAGCTACAACTGGAGAGGGACGCTCCAAGAGTGTAGCCATCACCGATAACAAATGATCCTGAACCAGGGAGGGAGTCAGGCTGGGGAAGAGATGACAGAAGTGATAACCGCAAACCAACCACAAGCCATGCTGATGAAGAATGTTGGGCCGCAACTGGTGTAGGCGCTGCGGGAATTTAGCAGATAGACACTAGGAGAAACGGCGTTGATAACCTTATCCTCAACCTATGGCAGGAACCATAAGGTCAGGAGGAGACAGAAATGGGAGCATGCAGTAGACGGGGGGTACAGACCATAAAGACCTCTGGAGGTGCATACACGGCGCCAGCAGGAGTGGGACCGGCAGGAAACACATGAGGAAACTCCGCATTTGCACAACAAGCGAGAGGAAGAAGGGCAATAGCGGGAGGTTGTACGGCAGCAGGGAGGTTACTCACTGCGACCGCGGCCGCCTCCTGCTTGGGAGCAAGAGGAGGCACAGCCGAGGCAGGAGGCGGGCACCACAAGAGGCGCCGGCGATGGGACAAGCGGGGGCGGCGGCTCTGGCAGGAGGAGCGACGGGGGTGGCAGGAGCAGCGGGAGCAGAGCGAGCAGCAGCGGCAGCACTAGCATGATAAGCAGGGAGGGCACCACAACCATCAACCCCGATGGGACGTGGCAAGCAAGGTCCACGACCACCGGGAGCTGCAGCAGGAGGGGCATCAGTGGCGGGGGAAGCAGCAACGGTAGGGGAAATGGTAGCGCCCGTGCCACGCCCACAACTAGGCTGTCCGGCACCACCACCACTGGCAGCGGCCGCACCAGCAGCAGAACAAGCAGCAAGGGTAGCGGCAAAGGCCACCCCATTACCAATGCCGTTTGGGGGACCAGCCCGAGTACCGTCGTCATGGACAGTCACCAGCCACTTGTTGAGAGCAGTGGTGTACTCCATTATGTACTCCTCTTTGAGGAGGTCACAACGGTTTACCACCTCCTCATCCTCGTTGTCCACGCCAACGTACTCGTACAATGGAACCGCTTTATCACCAGGATACGGGTGTTGTAATGCTCCCACAGGACAATACCACCATGTTTGGCAATAAAAGCTGGATGGGCAGCGGCGCAGGCAATGACGGAAGGGAAGGAAACACCAGTCTACTTGCTAACCGGAGCCTAGGAGGCCCAGTAACCAGTGTGGAAGATATAGATGAAGTTGAGGAAGGAATGGAAGCTGTGGCAAAGGGGCATAGGGTTGGTATATATTGTGCGGACAGGAACCTTGGCAAGACAACCAGACCCGGGGGTGAGGACCTCAACCAATGAATTCCATCCTATCCACCATAGCTGCGTCAGCTGGGGGAGAAAGTCGGTCTGTGTAATAGAGACCGCCAGCTTGAAAGGCATATCAGCGAGGCAAGAAGGAGACCGAAAGATAAGTGGTAGGAAGAGGAAGTAGACGGAGAATGAAAGGGGGAAGAGGGGGATTTATGAGGAGACGGGAAGGGGAGAAGCCCACCTCGGGAGTGACAGAGCAAGAGAAGATTGACATTGGGGACAAAGAACAAGCTGGAGATGCCACGATTGGAAGAAAGGACAAGGAAAACCGGGATTAAAGGAGGAAGCGGAGGGGGAGCTCAAAGAGGAGAAAACAGGACAAATAAGCAAACCTTGAGGCAAAACCGCAAAACAAAAGATGGTGACGGCGGTGACTCGGACAGGAGTGGTAATGTAAGAATAACAACTGGATTAAGGACAAAGGACTGGAGTAGGTGACAACAAGTGACAAGCCGACTAGAGCAAAAGCTGACAAGAATGTGCAACCTAATCAACCAACAAGAGTCAGCACAATGACATTCAAAAAGGGCCTAACCCTATGCCAACCGAAAACAGGTATATACCTAACGAGCATACTAGCCGTTTGGTCGGAGATCTTGACCCAACAATTAATCTATTTCTTGTATTACTCGTTACACCTGGGACTAAAGAGTTGAAAATGCAATCACTGCCACGTCAGCAGCAGCCGAACTCAATTCTCTACTACCTTTGCCAGTTGAACTTACCGATGTATGTAAGATTAACAATCCCGAAGCCTTTAATGGAAATTGAAAAAAACACAGAAGTTTTGTCAACCAACCCTGCCTCGTCTTTCCCTCTAACCCCAAAATGTATGCCACCAATGCAATTTAAATTGCTTAAACCGCTTCCTACCTAACAGGCAGCATTGCCAATTGGTTCAAACCCCCCATTGACAACCTGACTAGCATGATTGACTTTGCTACATACAAAGTACTCATAGCAGGACTCAAACCTGCTGTCGATGACACAAATGCCAGTGGTACAGTGGAGCAAAAGGTTATAAAATCCAAGCAGGGTTTTAAGGACTGCTCTGGTTTCCATGCTTCTTTTGTCACATAAAAACCTGCATTATCACTTGATGATGCCACCAAGATCTTTTTCTTTAAGCAAGGACTCAATCCGGATGTCCTTACTATGTTTGCCTTTCAGGTCAACCTCCTACCTATTTTTGATGCCTTTGTTAACACTGCATCAATCTAGACAACAACATAAAACCCTTAAATGAGGCTCTCATGGTAGACAATACACACACACCTTATCCATGGACATAAATATCATCCACTGCAACAGGAACCCAAAGTGGAACCATAGACCTGTCAGGTGTAGGGGTAAAAAGAATGTGGTCCCTGCACCTAAGCCAACAATGACTACCGCCGCGCCAATGGCCTATACCTCTACTGTGGTACATAAAGTGTCTGCCCTAACAAGGTACAGAAGGTCAACGCTAACTCCGATATTGGCATTCTAGCACGACCACCTGCAACTGGGCTCTACAGCACCTCTGAAACTGCAACTCTGGCAAAAATCCAACTGGCTCTTTGAAGACCAAAGACCCTTCAAGGAGTGCCAGGATGCAACTTGGTGCCCTCTCCCTTGAACCTTCTTGTATTTGTTCTTTGACCTCATGCACTTCTTGTTCTCCCATGTTATCCATTAATTTCTTCTCTATTTTACCATCTATTGATTTACCTAAAACTAGTTTTATTATCCCTGCTGAGTCAAAGTCTACTCAAAAGGGTAGATTATGATGTTTGAAATTTCTTCTGCATTTGACCTGCCTTTTGGTTTGCTTTCTAGTGATTTTGGTTCCAAGTTACCCATGACTTTCAATGCTACTCATAACACTTCTATGCCTGAAACCTGCATGGTTGACTACGGAGGTATCTCTCAGTTTATTGATCTTGACTTTGCCATGTCCTTGAACCCTGACCCTGATCTGAAACCAAAACTGGAAGATCTCATTCTTATTTATAGGAGATGCTCGGTTGGTGGCCAGGTAACCCATTCTTGTAGCTTGAAACTCATCTTTTGACCAACAAGAGAAAATTTTTACGTTCTAGTTGACTAAACTGGCTGCTTGGAACTTAATTCTTAGATAATCCTGGCTTTGTCACCACAATCTTATGATTGATTAGGAGAAAAACACTATCACCTTTGCCTCTGGATACTGCCAAGCCCACTGCCTCCCGGATTAACAGAATACAATTTCCAGCAACCCTTCCAGCAATACAAATAACAGGATTCCAGTCATCTCTTGTACCGCTATGTAAGTTGCTATCAAACAACCTGAATCAATAATTTCTATACCTCCCCCACTTCCAGAAGCACCCAGCATCCTTGAACTAGCATCACTATTGGTACCTGTAAAATATCACGACTTCCTTCCCCTATGTTCTATGCAGGAATTATCATTGCTCCCCCTCTACAGATACGTCAATCTTGAGATCCCTCTGCTATCAAGCACCAAACCCCCTTTTAGACACATGTACTCAATGTCTGATTCAGAAGATATTTATTTGGCCCAGCTCCTCCTCTAGTGCTTCATCAATCCTCTGTGTCAAAAATGAAGATAGTTCCTTATGCCTTTGTGTGGATTATTGTATCCTAAACAATATCAACTATAAATATTAATACCCCTTGCCTGGGATTAAAGCAACCTTGAACAAGATGGTAGCTCAAGGTATTTTAAATGCCTCAATGTCTGTGCTGCCTTCAAGTTCATCCGAATTAAGGAAGGCGATGACTGGAAAATAGCATTTTACACCCAATATGGCTTCTTTGCATTTCTTGTGATTCTATTTTGCTTAACAAATGCTCCTGCTACTTGTCAAACATTTGTCCAAAACATCTCCTGAGAATTCTCCCATATATTTTGTATTCTTTACCTTAATGATATCTTGATATATCCCAAGTCACTAGGCAAACACAAAGCCCAGGTCAGAATAGTCTTTGAAAAACTCTGGGAAGCTGGTTTCTATGTCAAACCAGAAAATCACGAATTGAATATTACAAAAGCCACCTTCTTTTGCTTTATTACCTCCTCAGACGGTATTAAAATCTGCCCAGAAAAGTCAAAGGAGTAGTTAAATAGAAAATACCACAATAAGTAAATAGTATCCATAGCTTCTACGGTTTTGCCAACTTCTATTGCCGGTTCATTGAAGAATATTCCCAGATCTGTTAACTCTACTTCTGATCTCTGTAAAAGAATAGCCCTTTTGCATGTTCTTCAGAATGTGAAATAGTTTTCTCTTGATTCAAGATGGCCTATACGTCTACACTAATCCTTCGACGATTGATCTGAACCTTGCAACAATTCTTATAAATAAGGTTTCTGACCATGTAGTTCCTGGTATTCTATCCCAAAAGGTCCTTAAAAATGGTAAATCCATTCTCTACCCAGTCGACTTCTTGTCCAAGACAATGTTACAAGCCAAATACAACTATGAAATTGGTAACTAGAAACGCCTTGCCATCATGGTCTGTTTAAAAAAGTGACACCCTGTACTATTATGCTCCTTCTAAACTATTCACCATCCCCATGGACCACCACAATCTTCAATCCTTGAACACAAAGACCCTGTGAAATCTAAAGCAAGTAATGCTGGCTTAGGGAATTTGCGCAATATGACTTTACTATTGTTTTCCAACCTGGCAAAAAGAATGTAAAAGCGAATGCCTTGACACAAAGGTCTCAAAAGCTACTTGAAGAGGGAGAAGAAAGTGCACAACCTATGTTTACACTTATCACATTCTCAAAACTTTCTGAATACTTCCTCCCTGCATCCTCAATTTGTTACGGTTATTGCATTCCAGATCACATACTAACCGTTGCATCAAAAGGTGGATCAACCGACATGTTGTCGGTTGGCCGGAATGGCATATAAAGGTGTTCTACCGCTACTTGTCACTAGTGCAGTCCTTCTTGTCAACCCCGCCGCAGCCCTAGTTGCTGCAACACCGGTAGGATTGTCTTGCTAGCGACAGCAGTGTCACGTGTTACCTGCATTTGCAGGACTACATGACACAATTGAGTTCAATGACAAGAACCCCAACCTGTTGCCAACCAACGCTCTTGCAAAATCAATCCACCTTGCTGTTGAGAAATTTGAGTCCAAGCACCCAATAATTCCTAATGGAGAATGTATTTATGGTGGTGGCTTTCTTCATGTTCCATGTCAATAAACTCTTGTACATCCCAGACAATGAACAACTCTAAGCCAAAGTCCTAAATTCCTGCTATGAACACCCTGCTGCTAGTTATCCTGGCCGAGCTACTAGACACAAACTTCCATCTCGGAACTACTGGCAGCCAAAGATGTGCAAGACCATTGCACATCATATTTGGAACTGTGATGCTTGCATGAGAAACAAGGCTGCGTAATACGCTCCCCATAGGCTTCTAGAACCATTTAAATACCTGGTTTACAGATAGAGTTCAATTTCAATAGACTTTATTATAGGCTAACCTCTGGCCAACGGCTATGACGCTATACTAGTGGTGGTTGACCAACTTTCAAAGATGGCTCATTATATCCTGACTACAACTGAGTGCAACTCCGAGACTCTTGTGAAACTCTTCATGCACAATACCTTCTGCCTTCACGGCCTCTTGGCCTCTATTGTAACTGACCTCGGGACCCAAATTTAGTTCTGAGTTCTCTAGGTTTTTGTGCAAACTTTATAGAATTCACCAGAAGCTTTCCGCCAGCTTCCATCCTCAGACCGATAGCCAAATTGGGAGAGTTAATGCAATTTTCAAATAATACCTCTATGCCTACTGCAACTACCAGCAAGATAACTGGTGTGCATCTCTGACTATGGCCAAATTTGGATACAACGAAACCCTCTCGGCCACTACCTGAATTACTCTCTCTTTAGCCACATACGGACAACAACCCAGATACAAAATCCTTTCCAACCCCGTAGTGCCTTTACCAACCCCAGAGGCACTCAAGGATTATGCTACAAAACCTAGGCTGTCAGACAATTCCGCTTCGGCAGTGGAGTTGGAAGTACATTGTTGTTTCTTGGAGAGCCAGGAAATTGTGCACTTACCAAGCTGAAAGATGTAATCAATATAGGAACAACGGCTATCAAGACAATTAGCAAAAGAAGCATGCAAAAAACCTTCCAACTTAACAGAACCAGAACAATGAGAAATGAGAACAGCATCACCAGTACCAGAAATATAACAAAAGACTCTCTTGACAGCGGTATAATGAATATCAAGAGGATGGGAAGAAAATTGAGAAAGGTATGAAACAACGAAAGCAAGATCAGGACGAGTACAAGTAACAAGATACATGAGAGCACCAATCATCTCTTGATAGAGATTTTGGTCAATAGGAGGTTCATTGTCCGTGGCTTTGCGAAGCTAGGATTTTGGATCGATAGGTATCGAAACAGTGCAAAATTGATCCATTCCAAAGCGCTGTAGTGTCTGTGTGTTATAGAGGGGTTGTGCAAGTGTGATTCCGTCATTGTGGTATTGAATTATTGGATCCAAGCATGTAGGAGAGGTTGCCTTTAACAATGACCTTAAAGTATGTTTGCAGAAAGATTGTGTGTTTCTGCAGGTCGGCTATGTAGCCAGCAAGAGCAATATCATTGACATAGACAGCCATGATAAATTCACTTGTGGTGCTAATAAAGACACAGGGATCAAAGTGAATAGGAATGAAGTATTGTTTAGCAAAGAGAGAGTATAGATTTTTATACCACTATAGTGGTGCTTGTTTTAAACCGTAGAGTGCCTTCTTAAGTAAAACAACTTTGTTTTTGAGGCCGAGTCCAGGAGGAGTTGCAACCCAGATTTCTTTGGCAAGAGGACCATTAGTGAATGCTGATTTGATGTTAAGTTGAGCAGTATTAACGTTGTGAAGTGCTGCAAGGGCTATTAGGAGACGTAGAGATTGTACCGTATTACTGGTGCAAAAGTCTCACTAAAATCAATTTTGGAGATTTGTGAGAAGCCCTTCACAACTAAACATGCCTTTTATCTCTCAATTAATCCATCTTCCAATAAATAGTTTAACAATGTAAACACAGCATAATTAAATAGCTTTCCTGACATCTAGTAAGTCAGTAGCATCATGAACTTCCCAAACATCTTGCAATTTAAGAGAACATTGCTCTTCCCTCATAGCCTCAATCCATTTATTGCCATCTTCAGACTTTATAGCTTAAGAGTAGATTGGAGGACTAAGTATAACTTTGGCCTAACCAAATTCTTTGAGATGAATTGAGGGTAGTCCTTAAGGGTAGATTGACACACATTAGCAAGAGTTAAATTGTAGTGTTCTGGAACATTATTTGACTCTGGGGAGGATGCTGTGGTGGTTTGATGTATCATGCCTTTGTTTTTGCAGTAAGCAGACCATTCATTATTTCCAAATTCTCTACTATTATCAGTGCGCCAACTGCTTGGATATTCTCCAGGTTTTTTATTGATTTCTTCACAGTAAGCCTTCATATGCCTTACAGCATCGGACTTCTGTTTGAGGAATCTAATCTTGGAGAATCAAGAGAAATCGTTTATCCTTTATAGGTAGAAGCAATAACCATCGAGTAAGGTAGCAGGGGGAGGTCTAGCGAGATTTGCGTGGAGTAGTTCCCATGGTTCCTTTCTATTATGTGTGACTGGTTTGGGAGTTTGGTGTGTTAAGTTGTATTTGGCGCATGGGTGACAATAGAATTGCAAACGAGGTTTTGGAAGTAGGGTTTGATTGGCGGGAATGTTGGACGCTTTGTTCCAGGATTGAAGCAAGGAGTGACCTAGTGCTTTGTGCCTAAGCAGTACCAGAACCAATAGCAGATTCAAACTTATAAACATGAGCACCAAATTAAGCGAGTAATAAGGTGGCATGGTCCGCGTCAAGTTTTATATTAAACCTTTGGTTTTCTCCATGAAGGTATGCGTTTCCAATTAAATCAATCATTTCCCACGAGACTAAGTTCACTTCATTCCATTCAGTTGGATACAAAACATCAGAGAGTGAGATATTTGAAAGCCTTGCACCAATCTCCACAGACAAACAAACAGTTTCCTTATACTTCGATTAATGAGGCAGAAAAGGTCAGCTGTCATGTAGTCAGAGGCACTAGTATTGAGGATCCATACCTGATATGTTCTAGCATCTTGAGCTTTGAAAGTAGGAATAAGAGCGGAAGAAGAACAACCAGCAGAAGAAGACGAAGAAGGACCAGACATAAGACCAGAAGACGAGGAGACAGAAAAGGGAAGAAGAGATAAAGTAGCGCTACCAACATTTCTGGAAGCAAGCTAGGCAACACCACTTGAATAGGAAGGTGTGGTGGTGACCAAAGCTGTAAAAGTTAAAGATTCCTAGTAGGAGACGGCGGGAGCGGCAACGCCCTTGCGTTGGTTTTCTTGAGGTTTCCTAAGCCTGAAACATTTGTTGTGGATATGATACAAGAAGATGTGTCCATTCTTCTTGCCCTAAGTACACTTGGTTGGAGCTGCCTGCGCAGTCCTGCCAGGATAAGAGATGTGCTTCTTGGGGCAAGGTGCAAGTGCTTGACCTTTGCCTTTGGGTTTATTGTCAAAGGATGCATGAGCATTATTTTGGTTGGTTTTCATGTTTCAAAGGTGGGTTTGATGGTCTTCAAATCATGGGGAGTCCTTGCCCTGGAAAATGTTGACTGTATTATTGAATGACTAAGGGAGCGAAATCTAGAGCATTGCGCTCTTGATAGAGTTGCTTTTAAAGAAGGGTCTAAGGGTAGTGGCAGGGGCATCAGGTCCATTAAGGGAGCCAGTATTAGCCTGGGCCCAGCAGTTGCTAAATCAAACGAGGTTGTCATTGATGGATTTTGAGTTAACCATTGACAGATTGAGGATATTGCGGAAGGTTTAGAAGGAAGAGGCAACATTCTGACAATTGCAAGTGCCCTGAGGAGGTTTCCAAGCACTGTAGGCATTAGAGCAGCCACTAATGACATACTGCTGGTTCTATTTGAAGGTGATTTGAATTGTCATAATGGCAAGCAAGTCTTTTTTCTTGTGTTGTTTAAGCAAAGTGGCATTGGTAGGAGGAACTTGTTGAATGGCAAGCTTGGCACAACGAGTGTAGTTGGATTGACCTTAAAGCTTCCCCAAGCTTTCAAGTTTGAAGGGCATGCAGGAGTAGCCAGTTGACATGTTGGGATTAATGTCAGTAGTATCCATCATGGTAACAATGCAATAAAGGTTGTGAGGAGAGACGAGGTAGTTCAAAGCGAATTAGCGTGCACAGGTGAGCGCTATAGGATTTGAGACAAAGCAGCTATTCTGATTGATTCAGCAATAGTAGCAGCAGCCAGGCTCATAACCTATGGGAGGGTATACTCTGTAAGTATTGAGAGTTGAGACAAAGGGGTATGGATGTGTACAAGAGGGTTCAAGGATCTTAGATAGGAGTGGGTCATGGCGGTAGTCAGCAGAGCATGTTTTTGGTTTCAAGGTAATTGTATTCACTAAAGAGCGAAACTGAGTGGGGGAGCAACCGACCTTATATACATGAGTTGGGACGGAAGTGAGCAACAGAAAAGCTTGAAAAAAGTCCAGCAAAATGTCCTGGGGCATGGCATTGACTATGAGAAATACCAAGAGAATTGATGAAAGGAATAGGTGTAGCACACCAGTGTGAGGGTGTATTACACCATCTATGACAAATAAAATAAGCGAGTTACACCATAGAATGGTCTGGATTGCCACAGAAAGGTATGGGTGCAACAACAGGTGTGGGTGATACATGTGGGAGCATAAGCAAGGACATGAAATTCCCAAGAGGGAAGCTAGGAGGACTAGTGCAATGATATGAGCTAATATAGTATGAAAGCAAGATATAACAGTAAAGATTGTGGTAAAAAATGAATGACATGACGGAGATATAATATACCAAAGGCATATGTATATCCAAAACAAGTAAGAATAGAACAAACAAAACGGACTCAACTTGGGGTAAGCACAATTATTCTGACAGTGTCGTCCCAGCAGCTAATTTTTTCATCATTTCCTCTTCACTATGTTAATGCCTTGCCTTTGAATTGAGGGATCATGAGGGTAATGGGATTCTCATCTTTCTAGCCTGGTTTGTTTACCGAAAGACTTTGGTGGTGGGTCCAGCATAAATTCTAGTCTTTATTCTTCATGCCTGCGTGAAGAGTTGGTCGGTTCTAAGACCTGTTCCTAGGCTGGCAATAGTTTCCATGGGGTAGTGGTGGTGGTAGTGCCAAGGATGACGGGATGGGCAATGGTCCGGGTTGGAACCGCTGTATTGCAGGAAAGAGATCAAAACTTCCCAAAACTCCTTGTTGTTGAAGTGGGGGCATTGGAGAAGGTGCTGTTGCTACTTTTACTGGTGTTTCTGCCTTTACGGGTGGTACCACTCTACCTTTCTCTTTGTCCTGTAATCCACTCACAGGAACATTGTCAACCCAGGAGGCAACAAACTTGTGCTTGGGGCTTTCCTCCATAGCCTCAATGCGCTTGATGACTTGCTCCAATGATTCGGCAAGTGCCTTGACCTATTCCCTTTGGCTCTTCTTTTTTTTCGTGCATTCTGTCTTACAGCCTTGACTGATCTTTTAAGCCTCCCTGTGCTCTTTATCTGCCGCTCTAGTCAGATCAGTGCTTACCTGGTGGATCATTTGGGATCACACATGTAGGGAATCACGGAATCTGCCTTCTATTTCATTCATCTATCTTGCAATGGCCCCTAGCATGGATTTCTGCAGTTGTTTCAATGCCTCCTATATGGTGGGCTTCATTTGTGCAGGAATCTTCTTTCTGAAATTTGCCTCATCGGTTGCTTGCTTGGTTTGGAGTGTTGCTGCCAGTCGTTTGTCTTGTTCCAATTTAATGGTCCTTGGTTGAATAGGCAAGAAGTGGTTAGATCCTGCCATGGAGACAGGGTTGCTGTGCATAATTCTGGCAAGTGCTGAGGGGATGCGGGATTTGTACCTTGGGACTGGGATGTTTGCTGCCGCGCCTGAGTAGATGATGATATCTCCATCCTGTCTTTTTGATTCTTCTTTCTCCAATGAGGAGGTATATACAAAAATATGTGCGTCTCCGATCTGGGGGGAAAGGGCGCCTGGCCTCTTGGCATTTCAACTGTGGGTGGGTTATGGCCAATATTGCCTCCGTCCTCTCAATCTGTTTTTCTCCTTCCATGAAGAGGCTGAAACGGTGCATGGCGGGGAGGAGTCCGTGGTTTGACATTCCAATATGTTGACAAGGATATTGTGATGGGTGTAGGACTGTAGCGTTGTCAAGTCATGGTTTACGTGATGAATCAATTTATTCGTGGAATTACCGAGTACCAAAAGTGCACGCAATATTTATTCAGTACAAAGTACAAAAGATGCGATGATCCAATATAAGCGTAAAGTCAATAGATACTTAAAACAACGCTATTTGCTTGTCATTCTAAACTAAGTAGGCAGTTGGGTATCTATAGCCGACCAGCTACTAAACTAGATATATGATAGGAAATATGAATTAAATGCGGTGAGTCCATGTAACCCTGAAAACCATAGGTACCTTGCTTACCACATCAGCCACAAAGCGGTGTAGTTCGCCTGACAACCCCAATTAGAGATGCGGTTACAATACTATAGAAATCTAACTCCAAACATTGGTGCCTGACGAATGTGTAGATGATCAGTCCGTGTTACGGTTAGTCTCCTGTCCTATGCATGAGAGTGGAATAGGAATAGCTTACCTGACTCTGTGACACTTATATCTGTGGCTGGAAATTTTTTAAAGGATTCCAAGGGTTCCCAGGTGCTTGGAGTCTATCTTGGTTGATGGGCGAGTGGTATGTATATGCCGTCTAAGTAACCAGTGTCAGAATGATTTTTTTTTTCCCCAATTGGGCCCCTTTTGATTGTTCTATTCTAACATCTCTCGGATATACATGCCCCTTTGTCATATTCTATCTTCGTCATGTTTTTCTATTTTTACCATCATCTTTGCTATTATATCCTGCTTTCCTACTATATCAGCTCATATTGTTGCAGTTCTCCTTTTACTTTCCTTTTTGGGATATCCACGTCCTCCCTTACGCTCCCACAGGTATCACCCACACCTGTTGTTGCACCCACACCTTTCTGTAGCAACCCACACTATTCTATGGTATGACTCGCTTATTTCATTTGTCATAAATAGTGTAGTACACCCCCACGCTGGTGTGCCACACCAATTTCTTTTGTCAATACTCTTGGTAATTCTCAAGGCCAACACCATGCCCCAGAACATTTTGCTAGACTTGCGTCAAGCTTTTTAGTTGCTCGCTTCCTTCCCTACTAATGTATAAAGGTTTGCTTGCTCCTCAAATTAGTTCTTCTCTTTAGTAAATACAATTACCTTGAAACTGATAACTTGCTCTGTTGGCTCCGGCCATGACCCAATCCTCTCTAAGAACTTTGAACCCTCTTTGTCATGAACCGAGTTTCCAGCCTTACCCAAGACTACCCCGCACCTAGCCACCGCCGGCACCAGCCTCGCTATCAGCCACAGTGGATCCATGTTCACTTGATCCTGACCCCAGCCAAGTTTAGCTTACTACTAGCAATACTCCACCTTGCCATGTACCTAGTCCACGTCCTAGTCCGTTCCTGGTAACCGTTGCAACACGACAGCCCGCATCCCTGTCACTGCTCGACTTCCTAGTTCGGAATCCAGAAAAAACCACCAGAAGGTTCTAGCATCACGAACCTTCACTGCGCAATAGGTTTCCATATGTTTCCGTCAGTTTCCAATAAGTTCTAGTTGTTTATATTGCGCAGTTGATTTGTAATTCCCTTTGACTCATGTACCTTGCGCAGCCGCTGCACAGCCACTGCGCAGCCGCGGCGCTGCAATTCTATTCATGTCTTTCTAGTTCCATAGCTCGAGAAGGATCTCTATATAAGGAGTCCTTTCTCCCTCTCGTCTTGTCTTCTTTTCCTTTCCTCTTCACGCAACAACTTGTCTCTTTCCCTTAGTTGTATCTTAACAAGTTGTTATTCGAATATACTTTATACTTTCCTCTTCCGTGGCCTAGACAGCCCCTCTTGATCCTGCCTTGACCAAGTCCTATGCCCAGTACCTTGACCACTCGCTGCTCAGTTATCCTTCCCGGCGGTGCCCCAGAACCTGCTCCTGTGCATCCTCTTGACCAAGTCAAGACTTACACTCTTGCCATCTTCAACCGCCGCTACCCCTCTCTGATCCACGCCTATCGTCCCCCTTGGCACGGACACAACGGTACCTTCTTCGGCCGTCAAGATCCTGTCACTGGGACCTGGTCATCACACTCTTGTACATGCCTATCCACCTTTATCTTGACTCTCGATCCCTACGGAGTATACCTTCTCACAGACGCTAGCTATGGGCTCCGCCCAACCTTTGGGGATCACCAGGCCCAGCAGCCAGCAACAACAGAGCTTCAAGCTCTTAAACACATACAAAGCATCTCTGCTTTCTTCACCAGGGTTGAGGAACTTCACCTCAACGCCAAAATTCCTGTTCAGAACCTCCAATTGACCTTGATGCCAAACCTCCATATCAACCTTCTGCATACTCTTACTTCTCAAGTTCTCCACATCCCCACTTATCATTAGTGGAAAGAGTTGTCTATGTTGATTGGTACATGGTAGGAGGCTGTTTCCCAGGGCACATGCAATCAGGGAAGCACCAACAACAGAAGCAGACTACGTAGATGAAACAAGCACCCACAAGGCAGCAGCAACAACAGCAATAATCAGAAGTCTCACCCTAGGACAGGTGATACAATCCCAAATAAAATGATGGCTAATCATTGTTGAAATGGCAAAACCCTCAATTGTGGTGTCTCCACACATCAAGTCTATGACTGCACCAGCGTTTCTAAACTTCAATCATGGGAAAGAGTCTCTTCCTAAACAATAACACCACACCTACTCTCACAGTCAAAATAATTGCTGCACCTCTCAAGCGCAAACAAGTTGACGAAGGACAACATACCGTCGCCACTTATCAGCGCAAGAGAAGGTCGCATGAAATAAAGACTGTCCAAATCACTGAGCTGAACTCAGAATCTGAAGAAGAGAAATCTGCGAGTACCGACCAGTCTGGAAATAAGTGGGGGCAACATTACCGGCTATTTGAAGAACCCGTTGACACGCTCCACTCCTGATGGTCATGGTTGTGTTGAAAGCGGGAATTAAAGGAGAGGCTGTCATTGATACAGCTGCAACTGCCCATATTATTGGTTTGAAGTTAGGAAAGAAATTGGGTTTGGCAAAAAGAAAATTGCCTGTGGATAACACGCAGGCAGATGGTAAGAGGTTAGGTGGAGGATCTCACATTATCAACTCTTCTTTTAGATTTTTAGGGCAAGACCCCTTTTTAAGTTCGTCAATACAAGCTTCAGCACTTGCACCCTCCCCTCATACAACAGTGTGGTCACTAGATGCTGAAGTCTTGTATATTGGGCGTCGGAATATAATTTTAGGACTTTCTTGGCTGGAGAAACATGGTTATTCGGTGGATACTATTGGAAAGCAATTGGTTAGGAATGACTGATTTATGCTAAATTGTTGTCAGAGGAATATTCATGAGATAGGAGTAATGGAAGGAGATATGGAGGAATGGGATACTGTCTTACTGGTTAATGCAGAATCCCAGTACGCTGATTACGCTTGGGTGTTCTCATCCAAGCAAGCCAAAAGACCACCCCTGCACCAAAAATGGGATCACCATATCCCCCCCAAAGATCTTCAATCCAAAGTCTCCAACAGCCCAATATATAAGACCACTTGGGAAGAAGAGGAGGCCCTCAGGAGATATCTAGCGGAACACACACCATCAGCGAAAGTGCAGAAATTTCGGTCAGCAGCTAGAGCAGCAATCCTATTTGTCAGCAAGCAAGGTGGCTCTCTATAACTCTGCATGTATTATTGTGGGCTCAAAGAAATCACTATGCCCAACCCATATCCCGTCTCCTTGATGAACAAGCTCAGAGAGAAGACTCAAGGCTCGAAATAGTTCACCAAGTTGGATCTTAAAAATGGTTACTACCTCCTGCGGATCAAGGAAAGCAACGAGTGAAAAACGGCCTTCAAGACAAAATACGGCCTATACAAGTACACAGTCATGCTCTTCGGGCTCATCAACGCACCTTCATCTTTTTAAGGGGTGATGGACAAATTCCTCCAAGGAATCAAAGAAGAAGACTACTACTATACAATATTTTCATTCACACCTCCTGAACCGAAGAGAAACACCATACAGTTGTTGGACAAGTTCTAGAAAGACTTTTAGACCATGACCTTGTGGTCAACCTTAGCAAGTTGGAATTCCATGTTAAAGAAACAGCCCTTTATAGATATTTTGTCAATGGATCAGAGATCAAGATGAATAGCGCAAAATTCAAAACTATTGAGGAATGGGCGGTCCTGCAAGAGAAACAGGACCTTCAAGCATTGCTTGGTTTCACCAAATACTATTGCCAATGTATCTGCAACTACAGCCAAAGAAGCAAGCCCTCAACGGAACTGGCCAAGGAGATTCCATGGTCTTGGTGAGCTCAGCAATAAGGGGCCTGTGTCAAACTTTAAGCCGGGTTCCCGAAAGCACCTATCCTGGCACAGTGGGATAGAAAGTTGCCCACACTTTTGGAAACCAATCCATCCAACTAAGTGCTGGTAGGTGTCCTATCCCAACATACACCAAGCAGTCCCAATAGACCTTTCAAGCAAATCAGAATAGAAACTGATGGATTATCATGCATCGACCCTGAAGGAAAGCAAGCACAACTGGCTAATTTACAATACAAAACTTTAGGGAATTATCAATTCAATTCTTCATTGGCGCTCATGGCTTGCAGGCCTACCTTAACCTTTCGTTGTTTATACAGACCACCGAGGACTGCAGTACTTCCAGACCAACCAAAGACTGAATAGTTGTCAGGCTTTCGGGGCCGAAAAGCTAGCAAATTTGAGTTTACAATAGAGTACAAACCCGGAAGTCAAATGGGAAAGCCAGATGCATTATCCCGCCACTCAGGAGAAGAAAAATCTAGAGCTAACGCCCAACTTCTTAAGGACGGAAAACTAGCAATGGTTATTGAAAGGAATACTTATTCCGCTAGACCAGACATTGATATCGCCAGCTGAGAACAAAACCAAGAAATCCCCTTTGTTGTACTTTTGGAAAACCACACCAACATCTTTTGCCATTGTCATACATTGCAAGTAGCAAGATACTGGGGACGCCATTAAACTCAAGAAATTGTATCAAGAGACTTTGTTTGGAATAGATGGATGGAGGATGTTGCCAAGTATGTTGCTGGATGCTTTTGCTGCCAAAAAGCAAAGGCTGACAGGTACTCAAAGAAAACCAAGTTGCTCTCAATGCCAACTGGAAAAGACTGTGGGAGAAGATTACAATGGAGTTCGTGAAAGAGCTACCAGAATGCGACAGCTATAATCCTATCTTGGTTGTTACTGACCGCTTTATAAAGATGCAGTATTATGTACCTGCGAAAACAAGCTGGACAAGCAAGAATGTTGCTACCGCCTACCTTTGCGACATCTGGAAACTCCACGGACGCCCAAAGCATGTCACCTCCAACAGAGGGCCTCAGTTTGCCTCGGCTTTCTTCAGGGTACTTAATGATAAAATTGGTATCAGACTACAACTTTCCACAGCACACCACCCCCAGACTGATGCACTCAGCAAAAGAGAAATTCAGACACTTAAGTGATACCTTCGGATCTTCTCTGATGAACGACAAGACCGATAGGCAAAATAGTTACCACTTGCAGAGTTTGCATACAACTCTACCTCGATAACCCATGGATACAGCCCATTCAGAACTCTTAATGGCGTTGATCCATACACCATTCAAATCTTTAAAGAACCCTCTGCAAGTCCTGCTGCTAAGAAATGGTTGGATAGAATGACTGCTGTCAATAACAACATATACAACACCCTCAAGCACATTAATGATAAGAGAAGTGGATTGAGTTTGGAGAATGCAAGATCATACAATCTAGGTGACAAGGTACTAGTGGACCAACAAAACTTGACCATCAAGTCAGGGAATAACTGAACAGTGACTTGAAAGTATATCGGCACCTTCACAGTCAAGCGTCAAGTTGCTTCACATACCTACAAAGTGGAAACTCCCAATAGAATTTGCCTCCACAAAGTCATCCACACCTTTCTCCTCAAGCCATTGCGGGAACGCAACAAGGACCAAATGGACATTGATGACGATGAGCAGGATAAATTATTCTTTGTTTTGGAGAAGATTGTTTACCATTACCAAGTACAAGGACAAGTCCAATACCAAGTCAGATGGCGAGGTTTTGAAGAGGAGGTAGACACATGAGAACTAATTGAGCACCTATCAAATGCTAATGTTATGTAATTGGTTACCTTATTTCATTGAGAGTTCTCCTAAAAACCGGTGCACAGGTTACTGCAAGATAGATTGTGAACATGCGAGGTTCTTCTCCCTTGTGCTCCTGTTTAATGAAACAGTAGGTACTCTTGTAACAGTTATTAGGTAATGTTCTATACATCTCCAAGCTCTATAGTGATCCCCTATTTGTTACCTTGAACAGAGAGACAATTCAAGAATTTTTGGGAACTCTCCAGGGGTTGTTTTAATGGTAAACAACCAAGTTAGGACATGGCATTATTCTGGCAAAGTGGAAGCAACAGCGTGGAATGGTTCAAAGGTTTTAAAGGTAGCTCTTACATTCCCATTACTCCTCTCATGGTTGAGGAATTAATTGAGCAATCCAGGGAGATCTCGGTTCTATTTTTTTGGAAGTATTACTTTGGGAACCAAAGTCCTTGGAGGGGGGGGTAATCTCACAGAGTTATGTAAGATAGTCCTATTCCACTCTAATACATAAGACAGAAGACCAACTTTGACCCGTACTGATCATCCACACCCTAGTCAGGCAGCTATATTTAGAGTTGGATTTCTTTAAAGTTCTAGCTGTACCCCTAGTTGGATTTGTCAGGTAAACTACCCCGCTTTGTGGCCAAAGCTGTAAGCAAGATAGCTATAGTTTTCAAGTTCAAATGGACCCCTGCAGTCAATTCTTATTTCCTGTCATATATTTTCTTTAGAAGCCGGTCGGCTATACATACACAAACACCCCTTGGTTTAGAAGAACAAGCAAATAGCGTTGTTCAAAGTATCTATCTACTTTACAATCATTTCAGAGTATCGCATCTTTAGTACTTTGAACTTAGTGGATAACCTGTCACACTATTGGTACTTGGTACTTCCGCGAATGAGTAGATTTATCAAGTGAACCATAAGAATAAGCTTGAGCTTCCCACCTGGATGAAAGTACATCCAGTCCTCCACGTCTCCCTTCTGGTGTTTGGTGCTATAGACCCTCTTGCCGCCAAAGTTAAACCTCCCCCACCTTGTGTTAATTTGTATAATGATCCCGAATGGAAAGTTGAAGATATTCTTGATTTCAAACTAAGTATTTTGTCCATTGGGTTGGTGATAATCTGGCAACCAGCAAGCAACCTTAAGGATGCTCCAGCAATTGTTAAGCCCTTTCATACAGCTTACCCATGGAAACTCAGAACAGAAAACCTCCAAGTATCAGAAGTAAAACTTGGTACAACTCAATTATTATTGAGGATGACCTAGAATCAAACCTAGAAGAATTGCTGGAGCTCTCCTCTAGAAGCGGAGCTACTGTCATGAACCAAGTTTCTATCTCCACTCCAGGCTACTCTGCACACAGCTAAAGTCAGCCTCAGCCTTGCAAACAGCAGCAGTGCATCCATGTCCATCTAATCCTGATCTGTCAACAGTTCCATCTCCTGTTACCAATTCTGTACTTCATCATGTACCTTATATGCACCCTAGTCCCGATCTAGCGAGCGTTGCAACCTGGTAGCCCGCATCCCTGTCACTGTTTAACTTCTTACTATGCATTTTCACAAAAACCATCAGAAGGTTCCAGGATTACAAACAATCACTGCATAATAGCTTTTCAATTGTTTTCATCTGTTTCTATTATGTTCTAGTTCTTTTTATTTACAAAATTGATTTGTAATTTCCCTTGACTCATGTACCTTACGCTGGTACTGCGCAACAACTGGGCATTTATGTCACTGCAATTCCTTTCATATCTTTCTAGTTCCATGACTTGAAAAGCATTTCTATACAAGGAGCACTTTCTCTTACTCATTCTGACTTTATTTCCTTCCCTCTTGATACAACAACTTGTCTCTTTCCTTCAATTGTATTATAAAAAGTTTGTTATTCAAATATACCCTATACTTCCCTCTTCCTGGCTGTAAAGTTTGGGTATAGTATAAAGGTGGCTATTAGTTAGATTACCAGAATCTAACTAATAACAGCTGCCTTAATATCTATATAAATAAGAGTCTGAAAAGTTGTAATATCTTCAAGTCACTTGTGATTGTGGAGAGACTTAATTAACTATGGTAAACTCTTGTATTTGTTGCTAACTGTTAAGTTGCTTGCCCTTTAACTAGAGAGGGGAATGGGCTTCTTTTATAGAAAGTCCCAAGCATATATGAGTCATAGGTAACTCTTAACTAACTACCTAATATGTAACTATGATGTCAGAAGTGACTCATTTCCTATGAGTCAGAGGTGACTCCTTTCTTAATGTTGAGCCACACCTGTGAGTCAGAGGTGACTCCTATTTAATTCTTGAGTCATACCTGTGAGTCAGAGGTGACTTAATTCCTTGAGTCATACCTGTGAGTTAGAGGTAGGTGACTCCTTACTAAGTGAGTCATAGATGTTTTAGTAACATCTATGTTGATTAATAATAATAAAAATGAGAATAATAATGAAAATTTCTATATTCCTGCCTTGCCATGTGTATTGATAGAATTTAAATGTGTTTGTAATTTTCTATCCTTACACTGCCCTAGAAAGCCGCTTCTGACCTTGTATTAACCAAGTCTTATGCCTAGTACCTTGACCATCTACTGCTGAGTTATCCTCCATTGTGGTACCGCAGAACCCGCACCTGTGCACCCCGTTAACCAACTCAACACTTACATCCTTGCTGTTCTCAACAGCCGCTACTCCTCTCTCATCCAGGCCTATTGTCCCTCTTGCCACAAACGAAATGATACCTTCATTAGCAATCAAGATTCTGTCACTGGGACCTGGTTATGACAGAAATGCTAGTGGGAAAATGTACCCATAGCTCCAGGATCCCCTCTGCTGGAACCACTACTGCATTAGTCCTAGATTCCAGGTTGCTTTTTACAATTTCCATGATGTTGTTGGTATTTCACTAGTGGTGGACCTGTAAGGTTTCTTTTTATGCTAGGATTTTTATTCGTATTTATTTAACCAGGTACCAGCGTTATAGGTTGTTACTCCTACCCGAACCCCCCCTCCACATAAAGAAATGCAATGCAATGTATGGACAGAAAGAATCGATAAAGTACTGGATTTTGGTATATATCGATTTTGGGAGGAATAAAAGATTGAGAAAAAAAAAAAATAGGACAAGAAAAAGGTTAAAAACAGTGTTTTTTGATCGCGACTTTGATGATGCTACATACAATTTCACAAGGGTGCTTCGGGTTTTAGTAGCTTCACCCTCACCGAGATAACTACCTCTTGACACCCGCCACTGCGCCCCCCACCCCCCTCCCCCCACCCCCCACCCCTACTCTGTATAATCCGAATCATCATCATCATCATTATCGTGACCCCTCGCAAGCGTCTTTCCGTCATCATCATCATCATCATCATCATCATCATCCCCACCCTCCGCCTACTCCTCCGTCTGATCCTTCCTCGCCCTCTTGGCCTCGCGAAACGTCTGCCCCTTTTTCCGGCGGGACCCTGCTCCGGCACTGACTCCGGCAAGAGTTATGCCGCCCAGCTCCAGCCACGTCTCGTATGTGTCCACGACCAGCTGCGCTCGCTGCCGCGCTCTGGTCTCGACCATCTTTGCGCGCGAGTCCATGATGGCGTTGGCCACGAGGCCCAGGTTGATGGTGAGCATCTTGTCGTCGCCCTCGGGGGGCGGGGGAATGCGGAGGACGTCGGACATGGGGAGCTGCAGGGAGGGGCCGTCGATCGGGGCATCTCTGGCGATGAATTGCGCGCGGTAGCAGCACTGGACGTCGCCGTGCAGGTCCGCAGGGGCGGCATCGTCATGAGCGCCGCCGTCACAGGAGGGGGATAGATCGCGGCGGCGGGGCAGGCGGTAGATGGACGCCCAGGCATCGATGGCGCCGACGAGGGGCGGCGGACGCGGCGCCCATTTCTGCGTGGCGCCTGGCGGGAGGCCGTCGACGGCCAGGAACCACGCCATCAGCCGCGTCACGGCCGTACTGCGCTCCTGCGCCGACGCATACGGCGGCGGCGGCGGGGGAGGCCGCTTTGTCACGGGGCCGCCATGGGCGGGGCGGGGCGGCCAGTACGGCGGCGGGGCGGCGGCCGTGTCGCCGGCGGGGAGCCCGTCGTTTGGCGCAAAGACGAGGCCGCTCGCGGTGAGTTCGCGCAGCTCGACGACGATGACGGTGTTTGTGGCGCCGCGGGTGCCCTTGAGGAAGAGCGTGGCGTCGAGCACGAGGTCCGCGAGCTTCTCGGAGAAGCCGACCTCGACGACGACGCTGGGGAAGGTGTCTGGGTCGGCGTCGGCGTCGTCGTCGTCGTCGAGGTCGTCGTCGCTGCCGGCGGTGGTGTCGCGCGGAGGTGGGGGCGGCGGGGCGGGGGGGAATATTGCGCCGTCGGGGATCTTGACCATGCTCTGCTCGATGCCGGGAAACTCTTGCGTGGGCGTGAAACCGGAGATGGCTGGGTGCACGCGCTCAGCCTCTTGCAACAATGGAACGAAGGAAACAAGCAGCAAGCACCAGGGGGACGGCACGATTTACATACCCGCGGCGGTTGCAAACGCCCAGCCGCGTGCGTCCCCCCCCACGGCCTGCTTTGCGTGGAACGCGATCGTCTCAAACACGGCGTCGTGGTACCGCGAGGGCATGCATTTGACGATGACGTCCCCCAGGCCCTCCGCGCCGCCATCGCCGCCCCGCCGCGGCCGAAAGTCGACGCAGCGCTGCAGCAGCACGAGGTCCCTCCGCGCGGCGTCGGGGGCGTAGATGTCGGCGCAGGACCGTTGCCAGTGCATGAAGCGCGCGTGCGAGACGGCGGGGAGGGTGATGGTTTCCATGTCCGACAGCCTGCGGACGAGCGCGGCGATGCTGGAGGTGGTGAGCGCCTCGAGTGAATGTGGCGGCTGGCTGGCGCGGGGGGGATCGTGTAGCCGCGGGAGCCGCAGCGCCGGCCATGGTGCGGGCGCGGGGTTTTTCGGCGGCGTGGGGGCGATCCCCGGGGGGCTGCTCGGCGGCGGCGTCAGTGGGAGGAGGGCGGGGCTGGAAGGAATCTTGGGAGTTGCCGGCATGATTGTCGCAACTGGCTTGTGACTGGGGCCGGTGGGGTTCTTGCGCGCGGGTGGAGGAGGTGCCACCGAGACGCGGCGTGGCGGCGCAAGGGGCAGCAGGCTGGTGTTTCCCCCCGACGAGGACCACCGAGAGGATGGAGAGGATGATGATGATGGTTGATTGTTGAGGCCGCGCGAGTGGCAGTCTCTGCCACCGTACCCACCACCGCCGGAAAAGTGCTGGTGGGGGGGAAACATGTCTTGTTGCTCCGCCGACGATCGTGTGTTTGTTGTGGTTGTTGCGGGAAGGAGAAACTGTCGGGGAACGAGGCGAAGGGAAGGCGGCGGGTTCCCACCTCCGCCTGGGTGGGTGCATGCTAGCTAGCCTTGGCACAACACCAAGGCATGCCAACATCCACGGTACAAATAATCGTTGCTCAAATCCGTCGGTGTAACTGGTTTTTAGCAGCCGTGCAAAAATAAAAACAAATGTGCACAAATATCATCCGAAAGCGTATAAATCACCCGCTATAGTAGTGCCGGGTGCGAAGAGCAAATACCTTGCACGCGGAGCATTCCCTTATACATCCCAGCTACCCACTACCCACGCACGCAGCGTAACCCTCTCAATCCTTGCAGTCTGGCAACAACAAGAATAGTGCAACTTTCCTCGCTGCATGAAGTAACACTTTAGTCGTCATCTATTCGACCACGCCGAGCTGGCAAAAATCCGCATCGCAAATTTGCATTACAATTACTACTTCCCTAAACATATATGTACCTATGTATATATATACTCGCTTCTCGTATTTCCGGTCCGTATAATGGCACCCATTTTCCAGTCATCAAGAGTACGGTTTGGACTTGCGGCCAATTCAAGTCCGTTTACGGCTGGCGGTCCACGTATTCGGATAATCCCCGCCACCGGCCCAGCGGATGTTGTATATATGCATCGCCGCGAGCATGCAATGCACGAGGTGACGCTGAAGCACGTACTCAAAGTGCGAAGCCGCCCTCTGCATGCGGCAGGTGCTATCCCTCCAGGACGGAACCACACCAGCACTCGAGTCCTAGAAAAGAGACAAGTTGTTGTGTAAGAGGTAGAGCACAAAAGTAAAGACAAAAGGGAGAAAGAACTCCATATATGGAGATCCTTCTGGAATCATGGAACAGAAAAGACATAGATAGAATGGCATTCTTGCAGCTGCGCAATGGCTGCGCAATAGCTGCGTTGTAAACTACTACCAACTTGGAGGCCAAGACTGTGAGACACAGACCTGACCTCTAGGTGGTAGGAGGTTTTGTAAGAGGCTTCTGTGATGGTTTTAAAGGTCCTGGAAAGGCTTTAGAATTGCCCTAGATACTTCTGGGTGTAGTGTTAAGTATTTAGGTATCTAGGGTAGTTTCTGGGTGTTCTGGAAATTTACCGGAGGGCCTGTTAGGGCCAAAATGAACGGAAAATTACCAGTGTGGCTAGTATATTGTTTTTGGTGCTATCTAGTCAGTTGGGCTTGTGTTGTCTGCCCTTCCAAAGTTTCTGGACCACAACTTTTGAATAGAGACTGAATAGTTAAAGCATGAGTCCAAATAGCTTATATAAATGAATCAGAATGACAACAATATGAGTAGAAATGATAAAACAATGATACATGATAATAAAAAGTAGAAATATAACGCTTCAAAGGCTCTTGTGACAGCGGATGAATTATACAAGACTGATGGTGATAAATAAGGTAAAATGGCAACAAAAAATCATGTTATGCTTGTATGATGATGTCACAAGCCAGGGGACAAACAGGAGGCGCTTCTAGAAGCATGTGGACGCTTGTAAAGTAGCTGAGGCGATAGGAATAATAGGTAATGAATAAAAAATAACTGAGAAAAAACTGGACAGGAATAGGGCTAACAGAAAGGGAAATACATAAAGGCACTCCTCAAGAAGAAGTGATTGCCTAACTGTGAAGTATGCATAGAAAAAGAAATGTAAGGATGATTTCTGTACATGTGTGAGGAAGATAATTCAATGCAAATTAGAAATTAAGTGCGGAATCAAAAAAACTAGTACAAGATGAAAACAAATGGAAAGGTGGGAACAGTTATTGCACAGTGAAGGTTTGTGATTGTAGAACCTTCTTGTGATTTTGCTGAGGTTTTGAACTAGGGCTTTGAGCCATGACAGGACAGTGGGCAATCACATAGCAACGGTTACCAAGTAGAGACTAGTATACAGGCAAGGTACATAGCGGGTTAGAGTATTGCTAGTAGTAAGCAAAAGTCGTCAAGGGTCAAGATTAGGTCTTTGTGGATGTACTAAGGCCATCAGCGAGGCAAAGACGGTTGGTAGCTGAGTGCAGATTGGTCTTGAATGGTGTAGGGAATCCGGTTCATGACACTGAGCCAACATCAATTGTAATTGATCCATGCAACCAAACATAATTGAAAAAGGGAAAAGGAGAGAGTCTACCAGTTTCATTTTTTAAAAAATACTACAACAAATTTCATTACAAAGCCAAAAGGAAATATAAAAGAATAAAAGGAGAGAAAAACATTGTTTAAATACAAATGAGAATGAAATGAGATAACATAGGATGATATCAGATGCAACAACTTGGGTTTATAACCCACCTTCAACTCATTGCCTTTGAATAACCTATTCCTTTGCCTGTTAAAACTTACGAGGAAGCAGTTTGCTTGTTAACTTGGAAGATGTCAGGTACAACTCGACCAATATGGGAGTTGAAGTCCTGCAACCTGGTGCAATCAATTCAGTACATTAAGGCATCCAAAATCCTAGTCTGAAAGTAATATATTGAATTGCAGCGATTGTGTGCGTGTGCCCTTGGATATTAATCATTACAAGGAACTGGCTTGCTTACCAACTTAGGAGATGTTGGGTACACCTTGACCAATATTGGAGTTGCAGTCCTACGATGTATTTCATTCAATGTAGCTCATCAAAGCGGTTTAGATCCCAGTCCGAAAGTGCTATATTAAATTGCAGCAACTGTGTGCTTATGTCTTTGGGTGTTAATGGTTGCCAGGATGCAGCCTGCTTGCGAACTTGGAAGATATTGAATAAAACGTCAACAATATTTGAGTTAAAGTACTGCAACCTGGTACAATCAATTTAGCCCATCAAGGCACTCTAGATTCCACACCGAATGTATGATATCAAGGTACTGCCATTGTATGCTTGGGCCCTTGGGTATTTTCGGTTGCCAGAAACTAGCCTCCTTGTAAACTTGGAAGATATTAAAATAACTTTACCAATACTAATGTTGAAGTTCTGCAACTTGCTACACTCAATTCCGCCCATCAAGGCACCCGAGATTCCACCTGAAAGTGTGACATTAAGGTGCTTCATCACAATCCCAGTGCCCTTCAAGAATCCCGAGTAAGTACTAACATTTCCCTCTATCTGGATAATGTTAATTCTCCAAGGTGCATATTAGAATAATGGATACCCTGCCACAAAGCACCACAAAAAATAAGCGGAAGGCATATAGTAGTACTCCAGCATCAAGCAAGAAGGAGAAAGCCGGACAAGGCTTTTCCGAGGCTCTCATTGCCCACCAATTGAAACTCATGCAACATTTAGCCAAGGTAGATGGAAAAAAAGCAGCAGAGTTCCAATTAAAGATGTGGGCAATACAAGATGGGCCGACAAAGGTTTTTGAAAGAATTCAAGAAGCCGGGGAGGTTTACTTGGCCTTTACCTCAAAATATCTAGAGATAGGATCCGCCATGCATGACCTTGTCGCGGAACAGATCAAGACCATTGCACAGGATAGAGGTTTGACTGTCGATGAGGTTGCTACCGCGCTAGAATTTGAGGGATTGAAGGAAGTAGACAGGGCCTACAAAGAGCATGATCGACGCCTGATCACTGACAAGAACCATATTGCTCAGAAGTGGGGTGCAGAATGGAAGCAAACTTTCAACTTCAAGCACACCAATTCAGAAAAGGTTCTATCGACACTCAAGACACTGTCGGAGACCATCACACTATTCCAGGCGGTCGAACATGTAAACAATATGGTCAACTTGCGAATAGAAGGCAAAGCTCCGTATAGTACCAGAAAGAACGCTGTTATACATCCTTGTGACGTCTTGTAGGTCCTTCACAGCTATAGAAGTTCGGCAAACACAAAACCCCAACCCCAAGTTATAGACCTAGATGAAGTTGAGGAATCAACCGACAAAACTCCGGTTGATTTACTTGTAATCGAGAAGCCAAATGTTGCCAAATCTAAAGATGCTATATCTATTCTCGCAAAAGGACTCAAGGATTGCGCTGAGAAGGACACTACCGATGATACCCATACGCCTACCTCCACCTCAAAGCCAAATGACATTGCCACGCCTGCTACTACAATCGGAAAACATAATCAGAACAAAGACGAAGCTAGTAAAAACAACAACAGTTTATCAATTACTCCTTCCATGGAGGTAACAGCCGGGGAGCTAAGAGAGGCTACCAAAATGAAGGGGAAGGAAAGCGTCGTCAGCATTATTGACCCCTCTATTTCAGCAAAAAGCACCAATTCCATTACGAACACCACAAGCTCTAACCTCCAAAGGCCATTGATAACTAAGGAAAAAATTACCAATGCATATAAAGGAAACTCCACAACGGAAATACAGCAATCCATGTCAGCTGAAAAATTGAACAATGATGCTATTGCGTGCAATACCACTGATGCGCCTGCTACTCAATCCAGAGACAACAAGGGTACTCCTGTGAATGAAGAAGACACCTTGCTGGAATTTGAATCAGATGACGATATTGGATTTGGTGACGAATCTCGTAGGTACCGAATAATCCCTCATAAGTTTTATGCACTAACCTCATTACAGCAACAAATTCTCAAAAGTCTCAACTGGTCCACGAGATGGACATGGTGGGAAAGCAATTACAGTTGGATGACATACATCCAGCTGTCGACACTAATACCATGGGTCTTAAGAAGGACACTAAGAGGATATGCCATATGGACTTGGTAATTGTATCCAGTGCAATAGGGCTATCGAGTTGTTTTGATACAGCAACGGTGGATGGGTCGAGCACATGGTGTCTAATTGCTCCCCACAAGGCAAGTGATTTAGCTTTCACTGAATATAAAATTAGAAGAGTCATTACGTACCTTGACAATTGCAGTCAATATTAATGACAACCTCCAGTCCCAAGTCAAATTGATTGCCGAATGGAATAGTACCAAGTACTTCTTTTGCAATCACAGGTACTATCAATACGCGGCACTCTTGTTTGTTTTTTGTTGAATTCATTGGAGGTTTGTTTTTTGTTGAATTCATTGGAGGATGGACTTGTACCGTAACGTTGTCTAATTGAGTTGATTCGATGTGAAATTGTTAGAAGCAATCATTTAGCAACACAACAGCTGCATTTAGTCACAGCCCTGTTATGGCAGTAACCAATAACCAATTACAGGAATTGCAAGTACTAATACCCAAGGAAATGTCCCTACCCCTAAACAGCAGAGTATTGCACAAAACAGAATGTCCTTATCGATCTCCACATACCTGTCCCTTATGTTGCAACCTCCATCCCTTGCTTATTCCTCCTCTCGGGGAGTATCCAGACTCCTGCTCCCTATGTGTATCTTCCTCCATCCTTGTTCTTTACTCTTCCATTTTTAGTCTCCATCTGTATCCTCTTCCAATGATGTATCCTCCTCCATCTCCCTATCCCAATCCTTATCCAACTCCTCTCCAACACGTGGAATTACCTTGAGGAACTTGTCCATGTCCAACACCTTGTACAGGACAACCAATTGTTCCAAGACTTCTTTTCTCGGTCTTCCAGTAAACATTGCTGCTATTTTACTAACAGTGAATAATTCCTCCTCTTTAAGCAAAGGAAATTTCTGAGCGGTGATTTCATTGGAAATATCGACTACCTCTTCGCCATCATCTTCCGTCAGGTCGATATACACAACCATATTGTTAGGATTTGTGCCCTCTTTCAATATACCAGTTTCATTTTCCCCCTCAACCTCGTACTTTGATATAAGTATGAAGTTTGGTCTTGCTTCCACCTTTGGGGTGCTAGAACATTTGCCAGCAGAGAGTAATACCATTTTCTCCTAACTAGGTTAATTATTAACTGGGTAGACGTGGAAATCAACATACCTTTATTTCTTTCACAACTCGTGATTTCCTCGAGGCCTTGGATGAAATGGTGTCTACAACGGTGTAAGCATCTATCCTTGTTTTCCAGTTGGACTCGACTTGACCTACTCTGGTACATGTGACCACTTCCCATGGATTCAATGTCATCCTCCTCGTCTGATCCGTTCGTTATTTCATTCAGTTGCTCATCTTCCGTAGAGCCTTTAAACTGAATTTCTTTGGTAACCCGTGGTCTTTTATCTATATGATGCCACACTTTGCTGGTGGATGTGACATGACCTAGACTGTCATCAGCAATCATTGTTTTTTCCCCCCTGTACTGGATGTATCATACCCTTGTTCCGTTGTAACCCTGGGTTTGATTCTATATTACCCTTTTTGTTTGGTACTTCATTGCCTTTCTTGCCCTTGTTGTTGTCTTTCTGGCCCTGCTCCTTGCCTGTACCACTTTGGTTCGGATCCACAGGACCTACAATTGAATTCACTATCTTGACCCACGTTTCAACATTCTCAACGTTCATACCCCCTGAAAAATTTACTCCTCGAGCTGGGCTTGTCCTTTTTCTTCTACTGTTGCCGTTTCCGTTTTCTGACCCTTGGTCCATGTCATCAATATCATCCAACTCGTCTACTTACCACCAAATAGTAAAAGTCGCAGCTGTCATTGGATACACTATTACTAACCCACGCTTCCACGACCCGTTCCGTCCCCCGACTGGGCTCTCATGTCGTCCTCTGGCTGGGTTTCCGCTCCGAACTCGGTTTCCGCTCCGTCTTTTCACTTGGTTTCCGCTCCATCCTCTGAGTCGGTTCCAGTTCCTTTCTCCTGCTGGATATCATTTTTCTGGGCCGTACCCAATTGGAAACCAGGTTTTGCACCACTCTCCTTCTCATTACCTGCAGCACCGCAGTTGCTGTTGATGTTTCCCGCTTCAGAATCTGGGATAGAATTCGTATAAGGCTTTCCCGTTCCAACAACGATTGCCTTTGGTGCACCTCCCGGGGCTGAAGTAGCATTCGACCCTTAACCAGCCCCATTTGGATTTGCAGCGGCTATATTTCCAGTATTCTTGCTAGTTTCAGGTCCTACTAATAATTAGCCAAAAAGTCAGGCCTATTCCAAATCGTACTTAGCTTTGCCTTGCGTTTCAATTGCTTCAATCCGATTCGGTATATGAGTAGGCATATTTATAGCAGTTAGGACATCCATGGAATATATCTTGGCTACTCTTTTATTGCTATATCGTGCCGTGCCACCAAGTCTGTCTGCAATCAAGTGGTTGATGATTGCTACTGCCTCGCTCAAAGTCTTTATTGCGGATACCTTTCTCAGGTTCAACATAACCTGCTCTGAATCCGTATGTGTTTACTGAAACCTCATTTCCCAGTTCTCACCCCAGTTTCAATCAATAATCTCTTTATCTTTTGCAACCCATCTGTCGTGTTCTGTAAACAACCTATCCACCTCCTTCAAACGATTATATGCAAGGGTATCCTTCACCACATCTTCTGTAATCCCATGGAATGCAGCAATAGATGGTATGATACCCTCTGCTACCTGGAAGACCGCGGACCCAATTTCCAAATATTTGGCCTCAAACCCCTCAAAAGCATTAGCTGCCTCCTTCAGCCAATTGAATGTCAATGCCAAATCACTATTATCCTGGGCTATCCAATTTTGGAATTGCAAGACCATTTTATCTTTACCATCTGACTCTACCAATTTTGGAACTAGTTCCAAAATTCGGGAAACCAATTGTACTTGCTTTGACCCCCGTTGCTTCTTGACCAATTGTTGGTTTGCATTGATTGGAGGGGACCTGCTATTGTCCTTACGCTTTCAAGCCGACATTTGTACAATTGAGGGATTTAATCCCTGAGCCGATAGAGAGGATATGGAGTGGACAGATATGTGTTGGCTTACAGGGTGGTGAGGTTGTTGTCGGTTGACAGGGGAACTCTAACACTAATAAAGCCACATTACTAGATTCAAATAATCTCAACAAACTTCCCCGTTACAGAAAGTCGAAATACAGGGAACTATTTTACAATTCCACCAAACTGTACCAAAAACAACCTGATGGAACAGTTTAGAATATACACGACAAAGATTCGTAGAAACTCCAGTAGAAGCAATACCAAATACTTGCCAGAAGCACTTAGTCATTTCTAATTATATTCAAAAATAGAATTAGCACATCTTATTGTACTACATGCGGTGTAGTAGAGAATACTGTCTACTCTACATTACTATATCAGAAATGTGGCAAAGGGATGTCGTAGTTCATGAGTCCTGAATAGGAAGACTATAATATTGAATCCCTCCCTTCAATTGCAGTTATTAATCACAAACCACGTTCACAGTTCCAAGACAATAAGCTTACACTGCTTCCGTCTCCCTGAAAAACAAGAACATTCAGTTTTGTACTCTAATCACATCCCTTTTATATATCACTCCAACTACTCCCAGTACCGCCGATACCAAATTAACATGTCACCCCGATACTATGTATTCGAGATACCTACCGAAATCGACGGAACATTCTACCCCTCAGATGGACAAGTCGCCATTATTGTTTGCTTTGAAGTAATGCTTTGTTCCCAGTGCATGCAACAAGGTTCACACAATTTACAAATCCCCACTACAATTGTCATTGCTCATCCTGAAAAGTCTTTTATCGACAGGCAAACACTCCATGCTTCCAAATACAATATGCTCCATTCATTTCCGTAGGTAGACAATACCCGGCTTGAGATATACCAAATACACTAGTTTGTTACGATAGCGTTCAAGAAGATTACACACTTTCAATCAACAAGGAGTACAACCTTTCCCCAGCTGATCCATTCAGAGATCCTTCAGACAACATTGACTGTTATCTCAATCAAGAGGAATGCGTGGTACACACCAGCCTCCAACACATCTTGCCTGCCATTCAAACTAAAATATCAACAGGTGGAAAATGCTATCCCCAGTGAGGAAAAACACTTGCCTCAATTATTCTCCAATACTGCATTACCGGTAAGAGATACATTCAGGCACACTTTGACAGGGATTGAAAATCACACCAACCAAGAAGAATGATAGTACGTAATTCTCATTCCGTGAACCCGATTTCTGTCAACCCTATTTCCGCCAAACTCTATATTAAACGAGTTCAATGATAGTCTGGACAGATTTTGACAGCCGAATCCAATTCACACCAATCCAATTCACCACTTTGGGATGACGACGGACCATTGTCTCAAACAGAACCAGTTCATGCTTCAGAACTATTGCAAGGCCTCACGGAAAATGATTTTTTGACAGACGACGAGACCTTTACAAACAACAATCCCATGCATACAGAAAGGTCTAAGCAATGTGCATATAAACTACCCAATTCCAGAATATCCACAAAGTTCTCTAGCAATCATTCCAAGGGCATTTCAAAGAATGGAATAACTTCTGCTGAACATGCTCGTGGTCAGTCATTTTTATTGGAACATCATTTGTTATCCTAATCCTAACGTACCAGCAACAAGTTTAATCCCAACGACCTGGAGCGCTGCAGCCCACAAGTAGATCCTGCACGTGGAAGGGACAGAATTAGACTGGCTGTTAAACGAGCTGGGTTTGCTTCCTCCACGAAGAGAAAAGTACTAATTCAACTTGAATGATCATTAGTATGCTTAAATACGTTATACTAACATGTAGTCTTGGAGCTCTCAGAAACCGATAGATACACGAGGGGCCAAACAAGGAGGTAGCACATCCACATCCCATCAGATTACTTTCCCCAAATTTGTTTCCCGATGCTTGTTTCCCGATGCTTAATTTATATCTGTATCATTCTGCACCTACAATCACAATATGTATATGATTCTTATTTACAAACAATCATTATCACATTCATTACAATTATGCGTAGTTTCCACTATATGAAGTTTTCCTTGAACCAGCTAAAACTTCAAGTATAATTTTGGCAGTGCGCATATGCCTAGTCATACAGTTCCTAGTCATATATTTTATTTTGAACCATAAGCCCAATTATTAACCCATCCCCAACATAGTATGATGCGTCAGTGGGAGATTATACATTCAAATACTAAACGGGAGCAAATTAAAATGATGTATTTATAAAGTGGAAGATTGCATCACCGTGCTTGAAATTATGAAGTCAGGTACTAAGCAAACACGAGTCAAACCAATCCACGACGTCGTAGATTGCTTACATGGGAGGTAAAAGATTTCAAGCCCCATGGGAGTAAATTACCAGAACAAATACTCAAAATGGAAGACGGCATGCACAATGATTTAAACTACCTATTGAGTATTAACCAATCTGCAATATTGTTCAATACCCGCAGTTACTCAAAATGGAAGACTGCATAGACAATGATTTGAACGATCTATCGAGCATTAACCAATCCGCGATATTGTTCAATACCCCCAGTGGCTCTGTGATTGTATAGCTACTGTTATTAGCAAGAAGTATTCTATATTGACAGGGTGTTGGCACGCGCTCAGTATCTTTGCCTCCCCAATTAGGTTGCTGAAGGCCCACTACTTCTCTGCACAAATAGCACATCCAACGCTCTATTGTATGGACTCAACAATTGCAACTATGTTTCAAATTTTTCCAAATATTCCCTTTTACTTGCAAACCAGTTATTTTAATTTTGGCTATTATGCTCAAAACAAAAAAGACAATCAACAAGAAGAAAGGTACAAGAAAAACCACCGGATGACAGTCATGTCTAGATAACTGGATTACCTATCCAGGGCCTCCCAACAACTGCATCCGCACGGTTAATTCCTTAGCATTTCAATTGCTTCACGGAATGACGCAAGGCCACTCAACCGTATTGCATGAAAAGGTCAACGTTACAGTATCAGAACTACCAGGAGGTTCCACTACTCCAAACCCAGCGCCAATTACATCAGAGTCCTCTTCGAGCTTAATACCAAATGCAAATCCAACATCCAGCATTTCAAAGTCCACACCTACAAAACAAAAGGCATCTGGAAACACTGTCGTAAGAGGTTAACTTACCGGCTGGGTAATTCATTTGAAAAAGGTTTCTGTGGAAGATAAGTTCAGAACAACTTTCAATTTTGTTAAAATTTCTGCAGACAAAAGTAAGTCTTATACTTTCAACCCACAACATAATTAACCAAGCCTTTCAGACATATGTCATATTTGTTTTTCCGAGAAGGGTTTGTCCGATACCGTTAAACAAGGAAAAGGTAAGCACTACATATTATCATTTGTTAACGGCCCTCCAACTTAAAAGAATATAGATTCCACTGGTGTTGATTTATCTGTCATTCATCATCCAGAGTACTGTTGGTTAAATTTTAAAAATGGCTGCTCCCTAAATGATGGCAAAAAATATCAGAACTCTGGCATTAGTAGTACCATGATGCAACTGGGAACCAGCCATACCAACTGTGGCGTGCCATTTGCCGGTTGTACAGCAAATGCTGCTGCTAAAGCATGTAAATTAGCCCACGTAGTATATCCTATTGTATGGGTTGTTTAGGAAAACAATAGATTAAGGGCAATGTTGGAAAAGGTAATGTATTTACTCATATTTGAGAATATTCACTGATCATTTTGCAAGGAATTGAAGTACAATTTTAAGGACTTCGAGGACTATAAAACTTGGGCAGGACTAAGATGCGTGATCCATGGCAAGACGTGTAGCAATTGCTGGCATGTTGTTGATTTTTATAGGAACATGTGTTGTCTTTGAGGAATAGTTATCTGAGGTGTTTCTTTGTTTTCTTTTTGCTTTTACATTAACCTTCAATTACACTGGCACTGGTATTCTTTCTCTATAAAAATATCCTTTTATAACGTAACTTTGATGTGAATAACACATTTTATTGCTAAGAAACAGTTTAAGCAGTTCAGAAGCTCCGGAGGTACCTTTTTTTACCTTTAATGAATCACTAGTAGGAATACACAAACAGTACAGATCAATACATTAGATTAGGCAAATTTATTTATTATGTTACAAATAGAATACTCTGGCATTTAACTAAAATGCTAAATTTCATCTTATAAACCAGTAGTCATCTTCATGCAAAATATAAACTATCCAAGTCTACTTGGAGAATATGGTTTGATTTTACACGGAATTACAAATACAGTATTCAGTAGTATTTGAACTTTGTGATTGAAGAATCTTATAACGTTACCGCCAACTGCCTATTCAACACTCCCCTCAAAGATTTAACATATTGCATGCCCTCTTGAGAACGAACATTTAAGATTTTAACTTCTCCAGCCACTATACGTATTTCAAGTATGCAGCGAGTCGTATCCACCAGACAGGATGCACAGCTTCTCCAAAGTCTTCCTTCCTCTGCTAAATGCGTGCCTTAGGTCTATACCCTAGGCTAGTCACTTCCCACACTCTCAAACATGAGGCAAGCGAGGGGAATGAGATATTACCTAAATAGGAAGTAAGCACTTTCTATATACATGTTTGTTGAAATATTTGCATATACAACCTCATGTAACTTGGCGCTGCTGCGCTGCTTTTTTTTGTCTCTTGAAGGCTTTGTTTGCTGCTCTTCGAAGTCTTTGTTCGCTGCTTTGTATAACCTGGCTATGCCCATGAACCTTTGTAACTTTATTTTACTTACTATCTATTGAACGCATAATCTATCGCATAATTCAACAATCTTGGAGCTATGGGTTAGCTGAATATACCTTACTTGTTGTCTCATTGCGTTTCCGGACAAGACATTTAGAAATTTGGTTAGCCCACCAGCAAATCCCCAAATGTTTTGTCCGGATACGCCATGAATTGACAAGTATAAAGGGTTATTCGGATATGCTATATGCAGGATTATGTGTAGTCACCTGATGTGGAGGTGCTAAGCCTTCAGCCACACCTAGCCATACAGGATGACATAATAGTTAGTTAGCAACCTAAGTATCTATTAAGGATCTGTAAAGATCTGAGTGGAATTCGATCCATCAATCAACATCGTCAGTTCGTCCCACAGGAAGCCCACGGCCAGGCGTAGGGGACTGGGTAAGGAGTTGGAGGAAATATAAGTGATGGCCATATTGGGAAATCGGTATGAGACGGGTAGAAGTACCTAGGTAAGTATAATGGAGAGAAGCTAATACATTGGGGCTGCTTGCGGCTAAGTCACTAGTTGTGACAGAATGGAAGATCCACTAAGCGTATACCTAAACAACAGTAAGCACCAGCGTAAATAAGAAGGAAGAATGAGGATGTTTCCTATCATGGCAACTGTAATTATTCCCATTTCGGAGTGACCATGACCTCGACAGAATAACCCCAACGGAGGGAAATATGACCCTGTGGGGATTCCGATTTTGAACTTCTTCAACCCTTTTGTCCAAAAAAACAACTGCTACTATTCTACCTATCCCCGTTATACAACGTACGGTACAAACTTGTTCGGCATCCAATTTACCTACATACGTATTGGGAGGTTGAAATGTCACACTTGTCTGTTTGCTGTATCAGTCCCTGGTCCTTGGATGGAGTGTTACCAAAAGCACTCTGGAAAGCAGGTAAAATATTCCAGTGCCCAGACCATATGTAGTGGTGCTTAGTTAATTTTGCTCAACCTCTACAGTTGAAGTTATACCAATATGGTATTACATTTGCAATATACTCCTCTGGCATCGCCCTAAGGTTTGAAAATTGTATGGGGGAGATTGTGCACGATTGGAAATTGGCCCATACTATATCAGTTACACCAACTGTTCAAGAGTGGAGGAACAACCATGCCAAAATAATCAACAACTGCACTTCTTTTTGTGGTCTTTTTAATATTGGTGTCTTCAAGGTTTCACTGCATCCAGACTCGCTCTCTCTGTGCATGGAAAGTTAAACCGCTCAGAATATACCTTCCCTATGTCCTTATATCAAGCCCGTTACACCATCTTCAATCAAATTAAACTACATAACACTAAGAGTCCTATCAACCATAGTGGATACCGCGAATAAAGAAGATTGCCAGCATGTCTTAGGCTATGTTCTTGAGAGTACATCTACAGAGAATACACCATGGACGACTTGGGAAAGGGAAGAAGGCAAATACCCGGAGATGTCGTCAGATGAAGACATTTATAATATCTTTGATTCTCAGCAGAATATTAAGAACATCAAGCACTGTGGTCGAAAATACTTTACCGATCTTGTAAATGTTCATGAAGTTATTTCTCGAGAAACGGAACTAGGGGGTTGGAATGGTAAACCCATAGAACTCCCTTCAGGATTCCTCAACGATTGGAAGAACATGAATGAATACAAATATCCAGGTATCAATACATCTTTTGCACATCTGGTTAGCGCTAAATCAATGTTTAGTATTCATACCGAAGACTTGGGCCTACTAAGCCTAAATTACCATTGGAGTGGTAAACCCAAAATATGGTTTACCACAGCTCCTTCATACTATAAGCAAACAGTACAACTAATTAGTTCTACATTCAAACCCCCCAATTCACAATGGACTATGCGATGGACCAAGAGCACAGATGTTTCCAATACATGCGGCATGAAAATGTGTTTCTGCATACACAGCTTTTTAAAAAGCACAGCATACCAGTGCAACGGATTATACAAAATCCCCACAAATTGGTTGTAACGCTGCCCCATACGTCACACTGGGGCTACAATACAGGTATGGACCCCAACACGTATAACCTAAACACTGCTAACCTACGTCAAGGGACCTGTCTCAACAATGCTCACAATGGTGGCTTTACTCTGAAACACCAGTACTTTGCAAATACAGCAGTTTGTTGCTTTACCGGTTGTGGCCGTTTTGAGGTCAACGCCTCCATTAAAGAAAAATTTGTGTCTCCACCGGATGAAAGTGTTTTACATGCACCTCAGCGCCCCCCATCCAGGCCAAACCCTAAAATAGTTGATAGCAACACAACAGACAAGTAGTACTATCATTAATAACAGAGGGTTTTTTTAACACATGAATAGATCACAAGAGTCGAAAACCTCGAAAGAAGAGAAAACTGGAGTCCGTCCTACATCCAAACAATGTTGAAGCAGCGAACTAAAATTGCAAAGTGGCACTTGGAAGTATTGATGTAAACGAAATTGGCCGGTACAACAACGGTCAACATTATCCAGTTCATCTATACATAGCAATGTACTACTAAGTAAGTTACGTTTCGTTCCAGTGACCTCAGTACCGTGCTCACTAACACAATAATGCTCAGGTACCTGTTGCAACTCGTACTCTATAAATCCAACCATAGATTTCGAGCAATTTGAAGAAATGGAAACAAGTAAGACAACAAACAGGAAAAGAAAGTAAGGCAAGGAAATGAAAGATTATGTGAGACTTGTTGTGCTAATAAAATACCTTGAGGAACCGTGATAAACAAAGGAAGGGTTACCGCAGAAGGATGCCATGCAAATGTGCATATTTACAGATGTATTTGTCGAAAATGATATATTTATAACCTGTGGAATATGGCAGTAGGCTAGAGATATAACCCTGCGAGGGATCCGAATTACCGTGATTGACGTGGATCAATAGCTGTGGCAGCCGAGAGATGAGTGTGCTAAGCGATCTGAATTATTGTGATTGCTGTGGATCATATCAGTAACTAAAGTATTGTGGCAACAGGCAAGAAATCGAATACAAAGAGGGATCCAAATTACTGTGGTTGGTAGGGATAATACCTGTGGTAGGCCAGAGATTAGCTCTATCACCTACTTATACTATCCTCGAGCCAACGCCAACATCAGACTACCTCCAAATACCATTGCTCCCATTATGCTTACTTTCGAGGCCCACGGAAAGCCAAAGTATGTTACCGTCAACCCTCGTGCACTCCTCCAAGCTCGTGGTACACTTACTCCTACCTACTAAAGTTACCTCAGCGCTGCTTGCTTCCCTCAACTGGGGCCGCTGCCCACCTGCCTCCCCCAGCCTGGGATTTCCCGGTTCGGCCCCCTTTCCGTAACGGCCCACGGCCTGGGATTTCCCGGTTCGGTCCTTTTTCCGTATCGGCCCACATTCTCGGCGGCCTCCTGATGTCAAAGAATCTCTCTGCTGTAAACTATCTTCAAGCATGCCACATTCCCCCTGGTTCCGTTCTGCCTTGGTCTCCATTCGCCATGGTTTTCTTCTCAGAGATATCCCTTCGGCACTGGAACCCCCTACAAAAAATATACCCAGAACCCCCTACCACAGCCTCCTTCCGCGCCCCGCGTGGCCTTCCTCATCTGCGGCTTCCATTGGCTATGGGCTCCCTCCGTCTGCCCCTCCCACGGCCCTAGTGTCAGGAGACTAGGGTTAGCCTGGTTTCTTCATACCACGTAAAACAGGGCCAACCATCAATTGTACCCTCAACCAACGGCCCTTACAGCACACTTGGATAGTATAATTGTTTTTATCTTGGATAGTGTACTTGTTTTTACCTTCGTTTTTCTCAATCATTATCCCCCCTCACAGTGCGTGAAGTGGCCCTTACAGTACACTTGGATAGTATTATTGTTTTTATCTTAGATAGTGTACTTGTTTTTACCTTTGTTTTTCTCAACCACTATCCCCCCTCATAGTGCGTCAATTGCTTCAACTGACGACGTTCACAGCCAACCTCAATTTTCCTCAACCTCGATGCCGACAACCTCCCACCTCCCTCCACACCCTTACATTGCTGCCCTTTCCATTACGGTATCAGTTTGCCCCCCAAATTCTGCCGTAGGCACCTGCTGCTATAGCTTTCCTCTTTTGACTGCCCGCATCGCTGATTACCCCACCCCTTTGGCTACTTGGGTCCATCAGACTTTAGCAATCCAGGTTCCGCATCCCTCAACTTCCACAGCCCACGGTAGGGAACATTCTGTATCCCTCAACTGCAACAGTGCTTGATCCATTGCTAATTACCTTCAATCATTGACACTTTCAATAGATGTCGATTACCCTCCACCATCCCGCAACGCTCATGGCGGACCTCACTTAACTTAACTGTAAACGCTTACCGTACACTTAATTGATTGCAGATTATACAAAGCTGTTAGTACTCTTGAACGTGTACTGACCAATCTCAAATCGGTCGCTCACAGTACTCTATCTCAATTTCAGATTAGCCTCAACAGTCTCCTCTTATAGTATGCTTAAGCTACCCAACTGACAACACTGACACCCTAGCCAAAAGTGATGGATTCCCTCGATTACAGAATCCTCCCCTTACCGTGGCTTAATTGTCATGCGATTTCTAACGCAGCATCCTTCTACCACGGTCTCCCTCTGCTCAACATCCGCTGCAGGCTGCCTCCCTCCTCCACGACCAACGTGTTGTTAGTATTCTCAAAATTAGATCCACTGACAGAGTAGGATTGTACAACAGGTCCAATTTAAAAGGGGACCATCCCGCACTACTATAACAAGAGGAATCGAAACTTTCTCCAAGGTGATCCCTTGTCCTCTATGTGCCCCTTCCATCGCCACAGAATTTTCTCACCAATGCCTTTTAAGGCAGGATTCACCGACCAAGCCTTATACTCAATTGTCCAAACTCACTGTACACTGTAAGCGGACTCGACTTTTGTCAATGAACTGAAATTAAAAGAAGAACTAAAAAAAACAACTGAAACCACTGTTTAGTGTTCTACCTGTGTGTTATACCTCTTCCTCATACTTATCTACTAGATATTTTTTCTTCCAAATTCTGATACATTCTTGTATAATATTGCTTTTGAGATAGACTTCATCCAAAGGATTCAGCTCTTGTCTGTCCAATGCTTGAACATGGCTTAGATTCCTATCAACTGCTAAACATATAATTCTTGCAATCCTGTCTACGTCAAATACAGATTTTCTCTTTTTCCTATTAATCAACCGGGTCTCTATATCAAGCATTTCCACAGCAAGTATCGCCTTTTCTTTAGCATGTTCAAGCAAGGTTATCTTTTCCTCATATGCTTCCATATTCACATTGTCGTCAGTAGCAGCAGCCTTGTCATCCTTCTTTTTCTTCGCGGCGGCAGCAGCAGCGGCAACCTCGTCATCCTTCTTTTTCTTTGCAGCTGCGGAGGCTGCTGCAGCCTCGTCCTCCTTCTTTTTCTTTGCAGCCGCAGCAGCAGCCTCGTCCTCTCTTTTCTTTGCGGTGGCAGCAACCTCGTCATCCTTCTTTTTCTGCGCAGCTGCGGCGGCCTCGTGATCCTTCTTTTTCTTCGCAGCCGCGATAGCCTCGTCCTCCTTTCTCTTTGCGGTGGCAGCAGCGGCCTCGTAATCCTTCTTTTTCTGTGCAGCTACGGCGGCCTCGTCCTCCTTTCTCTTCGATGTGGCAGCAACGGCCTTGTCATCCTTCTTTTTCTTTGCAGCGGCAGCTGCGGTGGGCTTGTCCTCCTTTCTCTTCGCGGCGGCAGCAGCGGCCTCGTCCTCCTTCTTTTTCTTCGCAGCCGCAGCAGCCTCATCATTCTTCTTTTTCTCCGCAGCGGCAGCAGCCTCATGCTCCTTCTTTTTCTTTGCAGCGGCAGCAGCGGCGGCCTCGTCATCCTTCTTTTTCGCGGCGGCAGCAGCGGCCTCGTCATCCTTCCTTTTTGCGGCGGCAGCAGCGGCCTCATCATCCTTCTTTTTCTGCGCAGCTGTGGCGGCAGCAGCAGCCTCGTCCTCCTTTTTCTTCGCGGCGGCAGCAGCCTCGTCATCCTTCTTTTTCTTCGCAGCTGCTGCGGCAGCAGCAGCCTTGTCCCCTCTTTTTTTCGCGGCGGCAGCAGCCTTGTCATTCTTCTTTTTCTTCGCAGCTGCGGCGGCAGCAGCAGCCTCGTCCTCATTTTTCTTCTTCGCAGCGGCAGCAGCAGCTGCCTCGTCCTCCTTCTTTTTTTTCGCAGCGGCAGCAGCAGCGGCTTCGTCATCCTTCTTTTTCGAGGCGTCAGCAGCGGCGGCATTTGCTGTAAAAACTTTGTGCGAATATGCGGCACCAAACTCTTCCGCTCTCCGTTCTTTCCTCTCATCTACCTTCGCCTTTTTTTCATTATAGCTTTTCCTCTTTTCTTCAGTTAATGCCTTCTCCACTACTTGTGCCACGGCCTCTGCGAAGTTATTATTTTCTGCGTTTTCTGCTATTGCAAACCGTTGCAATAGGTCGTTGAGCTTATTTTCTGCCTGTGCGTTCTGTAACTCGTTAAGAAGACGATCAACATCACTCTTGATGAAATTTGATTTCTTTCTTGAACCGGCGGGTCGTGTCTTTATAATGGAGTATATCTTTTCCAAAAATCCCTCTAAATCTATCAACAGACATACCAAAGCCATTGAACCCAATAACTTTTCTGAATATGGTGGTGGATGGCAATTAAGTGGGGATAATGCGATAGTATCTTTCCATTCTGTCCCCCATTTTAATGCAATTCACCTTATGGCAAGTTCCTTCCGCCTGTCGCACTCAGATTGATTTTTATACGTCATTGCAAGAGGTCTGATGAAGGTATCAATATCTGTAACTTTTGGCATTATCAATAGTTTCTCTTCCGAATCTAAAGCAAATCGTTAATTAGGTAGCCAAATTGTCAAACAACAGCATTCTTGCACTTCTGCCTTTAAGTGTTGAGGGTTTCGAGGAGGCGGCCTGCTTGCCAACTTGGAAGTCGTTGTGCACAACTTCACTAATATTAATGTTGAAGTTCTGCAACCTAATAGAATTGATTCAGCCCAATAAGTATAACGGGGGCGTATAGTGGCCGTAAATATTCTTCTGAGGAAAGTGACCTGCGTGAGAATTGAACAGGTCACACTTTGTGCTTAGACTAAAAGTGGTGTATACGGGAATAACTTTAAAGTGGGTGTTACCGACTGTACCATTGTTGAACTATAAACTGAAAAAGATTCTAACTCCCTTTATATAACCCAGTCAGTCCTATTGACTGCTACCATTCCCATAGTTGGCCTTCTACGATAGGTGGGTGCTGGCCCCGCTTCTCTTGGGGGTCAATCCCGTTGGTCGGACTAATTGTCCTCTCGACTCTCAACCTTCTAGCCGCCAACAGTCTAGCCTATCCACCTAGTATGGGATAGTGGTCCCGTCTACTATTCTTGGAGCCCCTTGGCTACTGTATTACACCGATGCCCGACCAACAGCGTTCTGTCAGTCCTAAGCGCTGGATGCCAAAGATAGTGCTTCCCTCTAACCGAGCAGTAGTTGGTCCGATCGGGGGAGCTACCCCACTGATTGTCCACTACTGGTCTACTTGTTAGGGTGGCCGTACTAGACTTGTGTCAACATCCGTGACACTACTCCCCTCCTCAAGGCTTCTTGCCCTCAAGAACATCTATACACATTATGGAAATACATGACTACTAGCTGTGAGCCGCCCCGCTACGCGGGGGGCTGCGTACTGCGGGCCCGGGCTGTATGTATATCCGGATAGCGATATCGATATGGCTTTTAACTGGTTGGAGCAGCCTTGGGAGAGCGGGCTTGGGGAGAGCGGGCTTGGGAGGTGGGGGCTTGGATTTTGCAGCCCGTGTTACAATTTTAAAGGGATAAATAGTGGTCTACACGTACGTAGCTTTGCTCTTTAGAACTTGCAATCGTGCTCGACACACAGCTTCAATTCTACACGCAGCTTCCATTTCACAGCTTCCATTTTGCCGCTTCTATTTTGCAGCTTCCATTTCCTCTATACGCAGCTTCCAATTCATCTACAAGCAGATTTCAATACACCCCATTTATCTAACGTAAGTTTTAATCATATTGATTTTGTCTGTCGCATGTGGTAATATTATTAGATGTCTTCCTTCGCTGCCAATGCCTCTTCTTCCACAGCTTCTGGTTCTACCGCAGCCCGTGGCTCCACTGCTGCCAGTGGCTCCGCTTCCGTAACTCCTGGTACCACACCGGGCCCCTCAAACAGGCCTGTAGCTAAGGACCTCAATACTTCAGGGGCTGAATTGGTAGTACAGGCCGAAGTGCTGCCAGCAAAGCCTACTAAGTACATGCGGGATCTGGTTGCTATGGACAGGGTCAGGGATGTGTCTCTAAGGGAGGGCAAGATAGTCCATATGGGTAGAAATACCAATCAGGATACTGTTCTTGGCTTCACCAGGGGTACCCCTGCCAGCCCTGCATGCAGATCCTGCCAAGATGGTGCAGGACCTTTTACAGCCTGTATAATTGTTGCAGACATGTTTAAAGGGTCTTGCACTAACTGCCACTATAGTAGTCAGGGTGCTAGATGTTCCTTTAGACCTGGTAACTCCCTTAAAATTGTTTACAGGCTATTCTAAAATGTTTACAGACAATATACCAACTGAAACGGACCGTAGACAGCCTGTACAGGCTGTAAATGTCCCTGTAATGAGGCTTAGGGAGCAGATGGAGGCTTTTGCAGTCCATTTGCAGGCTATGGGAGTCTTGGCTAGGAGTATGGCAGAGGCATTGGGGCGCTTGGAGGAGGAGTAGTGGGATACAGGTGATGGATAGGGTTTACAGGGCTGTTTTGGGGTTGATTGAATATTTGCGGTTGTATTTCTAACTGTTTTGTATGTTTTTTTTGGTATCTCAACTGTAATATAGTGTATTTGCACGGATTTTATTCTTGATTGTAATTTTTTGAATTTAGGGACCATGACCATATTTTACATAGATTTTAAGGTTTTTGCGGCTGTTTGCGGGCGTTAATCTTAAATTTATATACTGTTTTAAAATTCCATACTATGTAATGTATTGTAAAATCAAATTGACCATAGTACTTGTGATACATCAATTGGATTCAGGTGTGGGAAGTAATGCTTCTGAATAAACAATGTTTACAGCCCCGTCAGGTTGACTTTTGTCCAGTAAAATGGTTAACCGCCATATATCGGTTGCTCTTGAAAGTGCAACATATAACTGACCATGTGTGAAGACAGGATTCCTCAAATTAACATCGATATTATCAAGCAATTGTGCTTGCGCCTTATTAATTGTAGGTGCAAAGCATAATTGGACTGGAAACTGCTTGCGGGTGAGGATAAACGGGTAATCACCCTCCGTAGTTCAGAGTTTAAAGCGTGGTATCAGCCGTACTGTACTTGCATGGTGTCCAGTAAGGATTCGAGCTTCAATACACCAATTTCCAAGGCATGTTACAACCAAATGGGTGCCGTTACAGAGGCCTTGTTTTGCATCCAGATTCCGTAATAGAATTACAGAAACCCCAATCTTCAGAATTAATGTTGAAGGCGGTAATTCGGGTGGATTTAAGCTTTACATGTACTGGATTGGTAGGTGATCTATATCCTCTCCTTCCTGGTTGACATCGGCCTGGTCTACAGACCTGAAAACCTGTACAGGGCCAGGAATCAGCTGTAATACCCGATTGTTGCAATCTGTAACTGTTTTATTATGCAGTGCAATAATGACTCTAGACTTGAATGTTTCCAGCTGAATATGTGCAGTTTGCAATATTTGCGGGGGGAATACAGCTGTACAAAGGTGATCCATTGAGTAAACATGGCGTATATGTGACGGAAACGCCGCAAATCCATGCAATTCAGGATTGTATAATAGATCTAACAGCAACTTTGAAAATGCGGCACTGTTTTCCGTAAGCTGAACCCGCATATTGGTAAGATGTAAAACAGTTATATGTTGCCATAACGGTGACTGATTCAGACATGCCGCAACCATTTATATCCTGCCAGCACGGCGTACAATAGGTAAAATCTGTGTACAATCTCCCTTGAGAAGTATAGGGATGTTCCCAAACCATACATCATCGTCCAGCTGCCTGATATCATTTGAAGTCCGAGATACGGCCTCAAAGCACAGTTTATGCTCCATGGGCACTTCATCCCAAATGATAAGTTCCGTTTTTGTAATTAATTCACCCAATTGACTGTTGCGGGTGATATTACATACTGAAGTGTTTATAATCTCAAGTGGAATTTTAGAACCGCTATGTGAGGTCTGCCCACCAGGCAGTAATAGGGCTACAATACCCGAGGATGCATAGCAAAGGAAAATTTGGCCCTGCAATTGTAACAAGTTGCAAATGCCGTTATATAAAAATGTTTTTCCTGTACCTCCAGGACCTTGGAGAAAGAATACACCCTGTTTGGAGTCTGTTACGGCGTTTACAACTTGTGTATAGACCCCTTTTTGCTTAGGATTCATTTGCAATAAGCATTTGGCTGCCATTTCTGCTTGCTCCTCAATGTTCCATTGCAGCTCCTCTGCTACTAAAGGGTTCCCACTGATACGGTCCCAGCGGCCTGTGAACATAGGTAGTTGATAGTGATCCAAGGTCTTTGATTGTTGTGCCAGGACTGTAGCAAGCAAATACAATCCGTATTGCTGGTGAATTCCATTGAATGTGGGTACAATGACTTGTTCCGGATGTTGCAAGAGATAGTGTTGTAAATCATTACCAATATACTCCTTAAACTGGTCCTAAAGTGCTGGCGGATCGGATACAGCCCCGTAAAGCAGTGCGGTAGTAAAGAATGTCCTTAAAGCACGCCTGCTTGCAAATACAATAGTCTCTGTAAAGCATTGCACCCATTCGTTATCATCTTCCAATAGACCCAATGCCTTGCAAGCAGCCTGAAAGGTGGGATAAACCACATCTCGGACTGTACGGAGGTGTTCAAAGCCTTGTGGGCCTCTTACGGATGTTAGTAGAAGCCGTAAGTAGTATTTTTCACCCATAAACGGATTGCAATGATATATTCTACCAATTGAATTGCCCCGTTTTCTGATCTGCCATCTGCCGTTGGGTTTGTTATATGTGTAATGTTCTGGAAATTTACAATACAGGTAATCGCGGCCGTCATCATGCTGATGGTTATATGCAAAAAATGCCATTAAGGTGGTACGGGCTGCTTCCATTTGTGTACGCAACTGTTCAGGGCCAATATTCCCTGGAAAGTATACTGGTTGATTACCAGGTAGATGGAGAGATAAATGGATGACTGGCGGGGTGTCCTCATGCATTGCATATTCGAACAGATGCCATACAGCTTCTGCAGGGCCAATATAACATTCTTGTAGGTACTGTTTAATTTCATCTACAGCGGTTTCGAGCTGTAAAGTTGTCCGATCTGACCCTTTATAGATATATTTGTGGATATACTTAACAGCCTGTACTGATGCGCATACCCCCACATTGATATGCGCTTTGTACTTCCAAGACAGGTATGGATTGTAAGGTACAACCTATCTGTTATTGAATTCAAAAGTTAAATGGACCGTTCCTGAGCGTAACGTAACTGTAAAGGTGTGGCCATTATTACGACGCCTGTATAAAGGATATCTATCACCCTTAACAACAGTTTCAGGTTGAAAGGGTCGCGGATATCTCTTACTGCACGTTTTTGGGCCTCTTGGATATTTTGCAACCAAGCAAGGGGCATTAGGAGCATGTTCACCACATGGACTATGGACCATCATGCTTGTAATAACATTGTAAAGTATGCCATTGTTATGTATAGTGGGATCAGTTATTTCAGCTGAAATAATCTGGTTGATTATGTCTGTAGTTTGAAAACAGTCCTGAGGATTGAGAAATAAGAGCAGATGAATGTAAGGTAAGCCCCGCAATTGATATTCAATTGTCCATACACGGCCTAGGAATCGTTCAAAGATAGCACCTTGCTTAAGCTCCCTTAACAGCTGTTGCTACTTGAGGTAAAATACTCTTGCGACCAAATCCAGCCTGTCTACAGCCTTTTGACCCGGTAACAGCTCGTGTACAATTTCCTCCCATCTTGGATTTGCTGTAAATGTAATGAATAGTGTAGGACATCCAAAATGCCGCACAATAGCCATGGAATCCTGGTAAAGCGGGGGCATAGCTCCACTACCACCTGTATAACTACTTGGAAGTATAATACGGCGTCCAATTGCATCTGTATTCCAGTTTGCAACAATTAAAGCATTTGTTAGGCTATTGTATGAATCAGCGCGGAAGTTGCGTTGATTCGTTCGGAGCTAAAACAGCTTGTTCTGGTCACATGCAGCCCAAGCATTAACCAAAAACTGCTGAAATAGTCTTTGAGAGCGAAATAAGGTGTCTGCCTCATCCGTACAAACATGTAAACGGAACTGATAGAATGTCCGTTATGACAGGCAACGCTGTTTGCGACTTCCAGCCAGGTTAAGGAGTTGTAATGCCCAATGCCATCAACTTTCACCTCTTGGAAATAGTAAAACGTAGTGTAAAGGCATATAGGCAGCGGTATTGCAGTTGATATAGGTATATCTAGGTCCGTTCCGATCTGCAAGAACAATATCCCGCATTCCAGCAGTTGAATATTCATCAGGGATAATGATTGCAACCTCATTTGCTGTTGGGAGGTTTTCACGACGGCGATCTGCTCCTGATTCTATTATTAAATGTAGTTGCGGATTTAATAACAGCCATAAGTGTTGCCCATTGGGTGGTGCGGCATCTAAACCTTCCTTTGCAGTCTTGTAAATCAATATAAAGGGGTTTACGCTCATCAACTCCATAGTTAAGCATTGAAGCACAATGGTATTGAGAGATTGGGGGTGGCGTGCTGTCCGTTATGTGGTTGCTTGCTCACAATCATAAAAGTACAACTGTGCAAATTGTGCATTTGCGGTCTCCCTTTCCGTTAATACCACTTGCATATGAAATAACTCTCCATGTACCTGAAAGCATTGTATGGCACCTGTAACGGGTGTGCACGGGTGTCCGGTGTATACTTCACGGATGTAAAAGCAAGTGCGGAATTATAAGCTCGGATTTGTGACCGAAAAACTTTTGAAACTGGATACATTGAGTATAGAAGATATTGTAGATAGTCCGGCGGCAGTGCAAGTGAGGGAACTATTGCATCTCCATGTTTACAGCAGTTGGAAAATGAATATACAACCCCGGCTGTTGTTGAAACACGTTCTGCAGTCCAGTGTAGGGCTTTACAGTCCGGACATTCAAGAGACATTCTTCCAAGTGGTTTTTCTACCCAGTAATCCTTACTTGCATTGAAAGCGAGTGGTAATGCGTATTGTATATCATATTCTAGGTCAGGAATGGGCTGCTATAGCTCCGTACAACTAATTAGTGTTATATTTCGAATAATAGATTCAGCATAAGGGCCATACAGGTGGAATATCATCCTGTAAATAATGAACTGGGGGTGGAGGTGGTTGAATGGGGCCTGTTCCGCTAGGATTCAATGGTACAGGCTGTTCTTGTCTTGTATTCGCCCTTTCTCTTCGTTGTATTCGTACTTTTGCCTATTTCCATTGGATTTTGGGTTTAGAATAGGAAATACGGGTGTGTACAACCAAACATTCCCTACAACATTTTTGTAATAACCCATTTGGCGCAGTATCAAAGACTGTATCTGGGAGCTGTTTTTTACACTTTCCGCAGCGCCCCATCATTTCATAAACAGATTGTAAAGAGTTTTACAACAGAAGAGTAGTTGTAGTTGTCATTCTTAAAATGGATGATGGACGTATGTTTAAGGAGCTGGCTGTATAGTTAGTGGATACATTGAACGTTCTAGAGTATAGTAGATATCTTCCATTTTCACCCACATACGGTTTGCACATTACAGTTTTATAACCTAATACAGGTAAACGGATCTGTAAACTCCCAGACAGGACGTATTTCATGCACGCTACATTCTATCAATACCTGTACATCTGCAAACACTTGCTTCTTAACAATCATACCTAATTCAGTCTGTATCCTTATTTTACATCCATCAAGCATTTATTCGGTCCGTTATAGCCTGCATTCCTGAATTTACCTATGTAGAGCGTTTTTTTGGATGCGCGCCATACCTCTGTAGTGCGTTAAGTCGGTCTGTAATAGCCTGCATTCCTGCATTTACCTCTGTGGAGCGTTTTTTTTGGTTCCGCGCCATATCTCTGTAGTGCGTTAATTCGGTCCGTAATAGCCTGTATTCCTGAATTTACCTCTATAGAGCGTTTTTTCGGTTCCACGCCATACCTCTGTAGTGCGTTAATTCGGTCCGTAATAGCCTGTATTCCTGAATTTACCTCTGTAGAGCGTTTTTTCGGTTCCGCGCCAAGATGTTCGAAACCTCATTATGACAGTACTATATAGAAGAAACCATACATTGGAAATCCTCCTAAGCCCGCCTGTCTCTCAGAGTTTTCGGATGGCACTGGTGGTATTCCCTAAACTTTCTCTCTGCAGTTCCTTGCAGATGCTTATAGGGTTCCCAAGTCGCCTTTTCATCCGGGTAGCCTTCCCAAGTGACTAGGTACTCCACGGGCCTTCTCCTTTTTCTCCCATTCCTCCAACTATCCACGGCTGCCTTCACAGTCTAATTTAACTCTCCATCCACCTCCATAGGTGGTGGTGGGGCTTGCCTGCGCCCTAGGTCTTGACTTGCCCGATAGGCTTTGAGTAGGCTGACATGCAAGACTGGGTGGACCAACATGGTTGCTGGGAGTTCCAGCTGGGAGGCACGAAGGCCTACAGCCTTCACTATCCTGAAGGGTCCCAGTTTCTTGTGGTCCAGCTTCTTAGTTGGCCGTCGTCTCTTTATGTTGCGGCTGTCAACCATAACCATGTCTCCAACTTGGAAGGGTGGTGTTGGTGTTGTACCATTTTGCCATTCGGATCCAGGCCTTCAGGATGTTCTCTGTCAAGCTCTCCCAAATCTCATCTCATACGGATACCATGAGCTCACTTGCTGGGCTCTCATGGGCGCTTTTACCCAAGGGTTCCCAAGACTGCCTTGGCTTGAATCCAAAGTTGGCATCAAATGGGCTTAGCCTAGTGGTCTCTCATTCGCGTGAGTTGTAAACAAACTCAGCCATTGGTAGAAGCTCGTGCCAGTCGTCCAGCTTCCATGAACAGTAGTGTCTGAGGTACTGCTCAAGGATCTGGTTGACCCTTTCTGTTTGTCCGTCGGTTTCCGGGTGGAATGCTATTAAAAGCCTTGTCCGAATTCCCAAGAGGTCCATGAGTACTTGCCAGAAGTGGGAGATGACCTTGCCATCTTGGTCGGTGATAATATCTTCTGGTAGTTTATGGTAGCGCCAGACCTGTTCAAGGAACAACTGAGCTAGGTCTTTAGCTGTCACACTTGTAGGTAAGGGTATGACGTGTGCCCTTTTGGTGAATCTGCCGACTACAACCCATATTTGTGTGAAGCCACCCGACTCTGGTAGCTCTACTATCCAATCCATCAAGATGGAAACCCAGGGCCTGTGAGGAACCTCCAAGGGCTCTAGCATCCCATACTTTCGATGCCAGCTTGGCTTGTCCCTCTGGCACGTATCACATGAACGCACATACTCTTCAACATCCTTTTCAATGTTAAGCCAGTGGTAGGTCTGCTTGATCTGTTCTAGTGTCTTGTGGATCCCGAAGTGTCCTGCCAGTTGGCTGTCATGGCAGTCATACAGGATCTTGGCCCCTAGCTCTTTCTCTGTCGGGATGAACCAGCTATTCTTCCACAGCAGGATCCCATCTTCAACTGTAACTGTGAAGTTCCTATCAACCTTATTCTTTCTTGACTCCACGGCTGCAACTGTTGCAAGCCAGTCAGGGTCCTTCTTTCCTGCTTTGAGTAGTTCTGTGCGGAAGGTGTTATTTAACTTGTACCCCTTCATTGCCGCTAGCCGTAATTGGCCAGGTTTAAACAAGAACTGTACTGGTTGCAGTTCTCCACTCCCCTCTTCAGGGCGGTGATCTGACCTTCTGGACAGAGCATCCTGCTTCCCATCTTTGCCGCTAGGGCGGTACTTCACTATGAAGTCAAACTCAGCCAAGTGTGTGGCCCTCGAGCTTGCCTCCTAGTCAAGGACTTAGTACTATTGAAGTATTTCAAGTTCCTGTGATCAGTCCATACCGTGACTTGGCTTTGACAGCACTTCAACAGCGGTTCCCAATCCTTAAATACCTGGACTATGGCAAGCATTTTCTTGTCATGAATGTTATTATTCATTTCTGTAGGAGAGAACTTCCGAGATAGGCAGGCCACTCGATGGACCTTACCATTGTCTTGGACTTGCGATAGGACTCCTCCTATTGCAAAGTTACTTGCATCTGTCTCAATAATGGTGGGTCTAGTACCCTAGAAGTGTACAAGGACCAGTGCTGTTGTAAAGGCGTATCTAAGCTGATCGAAGGCTTGTTGCTAGTGGGAAGTCCAGGACCACTTCTGATCCTTCTTAGTCAACTCGGTCAAGGGCCATGCTATCTTGGAGAAGCCTTGGATGAACCTCCGATAGAAGTTTGCAAATCCCAGGAACTCTTGCACCTCCTTGACCTTGGTCGGTGTTGGCCAATCCTTGACCTCAGCGACCTTTGAGTCTGTCATCCGAATTCCCTGAGCCGAGATGTTGTACCTTCGGAACTCTACCTCTGACTGGTTGAATAGGCTCTTCTCAAGGTTGATCTCTAATTCTGCCTTGTCCAACCTTTGCAGGACCTCTTTGACCAGCTTTTGGTAGTCCTGTTCAGGGGTGCTGTATATGAGGATGTTGTCAAGGTAGACAATGACTCCTTTATCCAGGAGATTGTGGAAGATGTGATCTATCATCCCCTGGAAGGTTGCTTGGGCATTGCAAAGGCCAAAGGGCATGACGCGCCAGTGGTATAGGCCAAACCTTGTCCAAAAGGCAGTTTTCTCCTCGTCTTCCTTAGCCATCTGAATATAGTGATATCCATTCTTTAGATCCAGCTTAGTAAAGACGGTTGCCTTATTCAACCGCTCTCTCAACTCTGTCATCAAAGAGAGAGGGTACCGGTTCTTTACTGTGACCTTAATCAGTCCCCGGTAATCCACGCACAGGCGGAATGAACCATCTGTCTTCCTTACCAGGAGGATAGGTGCGCCTGCTGATAACTGGGACTTAGTAATCTTGCCCAGAGCCTCTTGCATATCCAACCATTCCTTGACGGCCTTAAGCTCTGTTTTGGAGAAGGGTTACAATGGTCCCCATGGAGCTTGAGTACCTGGCTGTAGCCGAATGGTGTGGTCAAAGTTTGAGTGCGCAGGGAACTTGTTGCTCTGTTCTTGGCGGAACAGGTGGGCCCAGTCATAGTAGGCTGGCGGTAGTATTGTCTTCACATCCTGCCCATCCTCTGTGTGCCATACCAAGCTTGCCACCCATGCGTCATCATCGCAGCGTAGTTCCTCCTTCATCTGAACCTCATCAACTATCCAAGCACGGGGCTTCTTGGGTAGGCACTTGTCCTTACAGTATGAGCTGCAGAACCTGAGTGACCCCCTTTGCCACTCAATTACTGAATTGTGTTTAGTAAGCCAGCTGATGGGTAGATATCCTTCTAACCCATCCTCTAGCTCACCCACTTCCCACACCAATGTTTTCACATGTTCTCCAATACTTGTCACTAATGGCTTGGTGTAGTATTCACCAGCCTTAGCTATTGGATGCATGCTAGCATAGGTGACTTGAATTGGTGTTGACTGGCGCTTGCACAGGATATTTGAGGCCCATACAAATCTCTCTTGCAGGATTGAGCCTGATGCACTTTAATGCAGTAGAAGTCGACCCTCCACTTGGGTACCTCCAATCTCTATCTTTGCATTGATTATAAACTGGCTTCCATGTACCGGTTGCTCACTAGACAACTGATGATGATTGCGCTTCATTTTGGCTACGATACCCGGCTCTCGCCTGGATACAAGTTGTCCACTTGGCCAAATGCGTTTCTTAATATCTGGAGGTAAAGTTCTTTGTCCTATGCTTGAGTGTTACAGAATGACTGCAACTCGCCAGCAAGTTTCAACCCATTAGGTCATCCTCAGGCAGCTTCTGCGCCTGAACCTGTCAATGCGACTTTGAGAGAGAGAGAAAAACTGGAACTTTATTCCAAAATAACTAACTAACATGAGGAAGAGATCCACCAGGCCTATTGCGGCCTCTAACCTAACCCAACTACTTCAACAGGGCATAGTCTCCATCTAAATCCTCTACCAATTCCACAATTTTTTCCTCACTTTCTTCTGCCGTCTTCACGGCACTAATCTTCATATCACCCTTGGTAGGTTGTACCTTGGGTACTCCATTCTTCATAAATGCCGTGACTCTTTCAGTCACCGCCTACTTGGTATAGCACTCAAACCACCTATGGTTGGCTTTAACATACTTTAGGCAGTTCTCTGCCGCGGCCCTCTCATCCAGAATATCCCGAGGGATTCCCTTCAGCTCCACCTCCTTGTCCTTCCACTTCTTGGACTTTCCTGCACCTTGTGCCTTCTTATTCCCACCCCGAGGCGCCTTGCTACCTCTCAGACTTCCACCCTCCCTCTTGCGCTTTTGGGAGGAGGAGTGGCTGGACTGAGGGGTGTGGTGCTCTGCCCCTGAGGACTTCTTAGTCCGAAACTTGTACTCCTCGATTTGGTGGCCTAGGTCTTGGAAGGCAGCCATCTGCTCATGAAGGGCGTGGGGCTTGGGCATGTGCTGTGCCCCGGCCTGGCCAATCTCCTTGTTGAGGCCTCGGACTAGCTTGTGCTTAGCCACATCATCCGAGTACCCTGTCCTCCACATCAGGTTGGTGAGGCGGTCAAGGTAGTCATCAATGGAGTTGGTATGTACCAACTCGGCCCATTGAGTGACCGCCTGCTCTCGGCCAACCCTGCTTGAGAAGAAACTCCTCAATACGTTGACAAAGGTCTTCCACTTGGCCCAGTGAGGGTCCAAGGTGGCGTTCCGGCCATTGGGCCGCCTGCGGGCCGCTGCCATGTCAATCTTGGGGTGTTAGGCCTCATATCTGGCCACAGGGTCTCTATCCTTGTCGGTGGTGTTGCGGTGGAGCAGGTTGGCAGCATACCTCATCTTCAAGATATCCTTGCGATACCTGACCTTCTCAATTGCACAGACATTCTCCAGCTGCCGGAGAAACCTCTCAAGGTCCTTTTTGGTCGCCCTTTGATTGGCTGGGGCTTAGAGGTCTTAGGCTACGCCTGCCCCCTAATGAGGAACTTGATGAGCGCTTTCTTGATTAGCTCATGATCCCCAATGTCCGCCATGTCTTCATCGTCCTCACTCTGGGGCTCCGGCTCCAACGGCCGTCTTCTAGGACCTAGAGGTGGTCCACCCATCCCACTGCTACCCCCAGGGGGTGCTCGTGGTGGGGGTCCACCCCTACCCCCACTGCCTCCTGCCGGCAGTGGTGGTGCTGGTAGCCCTCTTCCCTCAAGGCGAGGGGTGCTGGTGGTGCTACCATAGGAGGATCCTTGGGACGAGGGGGCGCCGAAGCCTCCCCTTTGGCCAGGGAGTGGAGGTGGCTGGGTGCCCTTCCTTCTCTCCCTGTCTTCTCGCTCCCTGTCCTCTTCTACCTCCTCATCCGTGCGGGGATGGAGGTACCTTCTTTGTATTTTGTCCTTGATTTGGTACACATTTGAGGGGAGAGGTCTGGGGGTAGGTATCACCTTCCATTCCATCTCATCCCCATGTGCGCCTAACATCTCGATTTGGTGTTGGACAGCTTTTTGGTACTTGTAGGCTGTCAACATCATGTATTGTGTGGCTTGTTAACGGTACCGGAACTGCACTTGGCGCTCCTCCTGGAGCCTCATGGACTCCACTTGGACTGCGCCAGTTGCGAGTTCAGGAACATCACTATGTTCTGCTGCAACCACTTAAAGAACTCCGAGATCGTCTAGGGCCCTTCAGGCCTAGGAACTGTCTTGCATCCGTGTTGGGGTCCTTGACCACCAAGGCCTTTGCCTGTTCCGGGACTTCAATGTCCTCGGGAACCAACTCGATTGCTAGAGGTTCTACCATGGCAGCTGATTTCAATTTTTAAGCAGTTGGATAAAGGGCTTAAAGTTATAGTATAACGGGGGCGTATAGCCGCCGTAAATAGTATTCTGAGGAAAGTGACCTGCGTGGAGATTGAACACGTGACACTTTGCGCTTGGAATAAAAGGGGTGTATATGGGAATAATTTTAAGGTGGATGTTACCGACTGTGCCGTTGTTGAACTATAAAGTAAAAGAGATTCTAACTCCCTTTATATAAACCAGTCAGTCCTATTGACTGCTACCAGTCCCATAGTTGGCCTTCTACGAAGGGTGGGTGATTGCCCCGCTTCTCTCAGGTGTTAATCCCGTCGCTCGTACTAATTCTCCTCCCCACTCCCAACCTTCTAGCCGCCAACAGTCTAGCCTATCCACCTAGTGTAGGATAGTGGTCCTGCCTACTATTCTTGGAGCCCTTCGGCTACTGTATTACGCCAATGCCCGACCGACAAGCATCCCATCAGTCCTAAGCGCTCAATGCCCAAGATAGTGCTTCCCTCTAACGGAGCAGTAGTTGGTCCAATTGGGGAAGCTACCATGCTGATCGTCCACTACCGCTCTACTCGGTAGGGTGGCCGTACTAGACTTGTGTCAACATCCGTGACAATAAGGCGCGCTAGATCCTAGTCCGAAAGTAATATATTGAATTGCAGCGATTGTGTCCTTGTGCCCTTGGGTCTCAATTGTTGCGAAAAACCAGCCTGCTTGCCAACTGGGGAGATGTTGTGCACAATTTTACTAATATTGATGTTGAAGTTCTGCAACCTGATCCAATAAATTTAGCCCATCAAAAGACCCTAGATTTCACCCTAAAAGTGTGGCATTGAGTTTCTCAAAGCAAATGCTTGTGCTCTTGCCTATTGCAGAGTAATGTTATGGTTCACTTGATGAATCGACTTATTGGCGGAAGTACGGAGTACTAAGAGGTGCGACTAAATATTAACCAAGTACAAAGTACTAAAGATGCAATAATCCGATATAAATGTATAGTAGATAGATACTTTGAATAACGCTATTCGCTTATTCTTCCAAACTAAGTGGGCGGTCGCGTATATATAGCCGACTGGCTGCTTAACAAAATACATGACAGGAAATTGAGAATAAAATGCAGGGAGTCCATTTAACCTGAAAACAATAGCTACCTCACTTACGCCTTTAGCCACAAAGCGGGGTAGTTGCCTGACATATCCAACTAGAGATACGGCTAGAACTTTATAGAGATCCAACTACAAATATAGCTGCCTGACAAGTGTGTGGGTAATCAGTCTGTGTCATGGTAAGTCCCTGGTTTTATGCATTAAAATAGAATAGGATTAGCTTACTTGACTCCTTGACATTACCTCCTCCTCCGGGGACTTTGGTGCCCAAAGTACCACTTCCGAAAAGAAACCAAGATCTCCCTAGATTGCTCAGTTAATTTATTGTGCATGAGATATGTAATGGAAATGTAAGAGTTACCTTGAGAACCCTCAAAATATTCCACGCCATTGCGTCTACTTTGCGAGAATTATGCTACGTCCTATGTTGGCTGTTCAACATTAAAACCACTCCTGGAGACCTCCCAAAAACCCTTGAATTGTTTCTTCGTTCAAGGTAAAAATAGGGGATTGCTATAGGGCGTGGAAAGGTATAGAACATTAACCAACAACTGTAACAGGAGTACTTACTATTTCATTAAACAGTAGTGCAAAAAAGAAGAATTAAGTGGTTTCATAATTTTTCCTCCAGTAACCTGTGCACCGTTTTCCTGGGGAACTCTTGATGAAACAAGGCAACCAATTGCATAACATGAGGATCCGAGAGGTGCTTAATCGATTCCCATGTTTTTGCCTCTTCCTCAAAGCCTGGTCATTTAACTTGGTATAGAACTTGTCCTTGCAGCCGGCGACTATTGACAATCTTCTCAACAACAAAGAATAGTTCGTTCTGCTCATCCTCATCAATGTCTATTTGGTTGTTGTTGCATTCGCCAAATGGCTTGAGAAGAGAGGCATGAATGACTTTGTGGAGGCAAATCCTATCAGGAGTTTCCACTTCGTAAGTAAGTGAACCAACTCGACACTTGATTGTGAAGGCACCGATGTACTTTCAAGTAAGTGTTCGGTTGTTCCCTGACTCGATGGTTAAGTTTTGTCAGTCCACTAGTATTTTATCGCCTGGATTGTATGATCTTGCTTTGATCAAACTTAATCCACTTCACTTGTTATTAATGTGATTGAGGATGTTGTGGAAGTTGTTATGGACAGCAGTCATTCAATCCAACCATTCCTCACCAACGGGACTTGCAGAGGGTTCTTCAGACATGTGGATAGTGCGTGGATCAAAGCCATGAAGACTTCTGAAGGTGCTGTATCCATGCGTTGTCAAAGTCGAGTTGTGTGCAAACTCTGCTAACAGTAGCCCTCGTGCCCATGGGTCTTTTTGGTCACGACAGGAGTTTCAAAGGTACGGCTTGGGTATCTGAATTGCTCTCTCGCTCCATCTGTCCGGGGGTGGTGTACTGTGGAAAGTCGTAGTCCTATACCAAGTTCATCCTCACGTGCCCTGGAGAAAGCAGAGGCAAAGTGAGGTCCTCTGTCGGAGGTGATATGCTTTGGGAGTCTGTGGAGTTTCCAGATGTCGCAGAGGTAAGCGTTAGCGACATTTTCGCTGGTCAAGCTTGTTTTTGCAGTTATATAATGCTGCATCTTTGTGAAGCGGTCAGTGATGACTAAGATGGCATTATAGCCGTTGCTGTCTGGCAGTTCTTCCACAAAGTCCATTGCAATCTCCTCCCACGGTGATTTACCGGTTGGCATTAGAACCAACTTGGTTTTCTCTGAGTGCCTTTTGCATTTTGCCTTTTGGCAGCGAGCGCATCCGGCAACATACTTGGCAACATCCTCCATCCATTCCAGACAAAATCTCCTGATATAATGTCTTGCGTTCAATGACGTCCCTAGTGACCTGCTACTTGCAAGTCATGATAATGGCGAAGGATGATTGTGAGGTGTTCCAAAAGTACGACGAGGAGGCCTTCTTGGTTTTGTTCCCAGCTGGCGACATCAGTGTCTGGTCCAGCGGGGTGGGTATCTCCTTGCATAGCTATTACCAGTTGTCCGTCCTTGAGAAGCTGGGCGTCGGCTCCAGATTTCATATCTGCTGAGCGGTGTGACAATGCGTCTGGCTTTCCCATTTAACTTCCGGGTTTGTACTAAATTGTTAAGTTGAATTCGTGGAGCTTTTCAGCCTAAGAAGGTTGACGACTATTTAGTCTTTGCTTTGTTTGAAAGTACTGGAGTCTTTGGTGGTTTGTATGGACGACAAAAGGTTCAGGGAGGTATGCGAGCCATGAGCGCCAATGGCGAATTGAACTGACGATTCCACAAGATTCCTTGTCTTGAATTGGCCAGTTGCACTTGCTTTCCTTGAGGGTCGTTGCATAGCAGTCCACCAGTTTCCATTCTGGTTTACCCAATAGGTCCACCAAGTCTACTGGGTGTAGCTGTGATAGGACGCCTGCTACCGCTTGATTGGATGCATCGGCTTCCAAGAGTGTGGGTAGGTTTCAATCCCACAGTGCCAGGATAGGTGCCTGTTGAAACTCGGCTTTGAGCTTATCAAATGCTCTTTGTTGCTGATCTCCCCAGGACGATGACATGTCCTTGGTCAATTTGGTTAGGGGCTTGGTTCTTTGGCTGTACTTGCAAAGAAACCGGCGTTGGCAAAACCAAGGAATGCTTGAAGGTCTTTTTCTTTTGTGGGACCACCCATTTCTCAATGGTTTTGACTTTTGAGCCCTTCATCTTGATCTCCAATCCATTGACAACATATCCAAGAAAGACCGGCTCTTTGACGTGGAATTCCAACTTACTCAGGTTGATTGCAAGATCATGGTGCAGAAGTTTTATAGGAACTCTTTCAACAACTATTTGGTGTTCTTCTTCAGTTCCAAAGGTATGAATGACAATATCGTCCAAGTAGTAAACTTCTTCTTCAATTACTTGAGGGACTTTGTCTATCATCTACTGAAAAGATGAGGGTGCATTGATGAGTCCGAAAGGCATGACGGTGTACTCGTATAGGCCATATTAATCTTGAAAGCCTTTTTTCACTGTTTACCGTCTTTGATCCAGATGACGTAGTAACCATTCTTAAGGTCCAATTTGGTAACCCATTTCAAGCCTTGAGTTATTTCTCTGAGCTCATTTATCAGGGGAAGGGGGTATTGGTTGAGGTAGTGATTTTGTTGAGCCCATGATAATCCACGCATGGTTGTAGAGAGCCATCCTTTTTTCTGACGAAAAGGAATGGTGCTCCAGCTGCTGACGGTGATTTCCGCACTTTCGCTGATAGCGTGTGTTCTGCTAGGTATGCGCTGAGGGCCTTACTTTGTCCCGAGTGGTCTTATATATTGGGCTGTTGGGGACTTTGGATTGGGGGTCTGTGAGGGGAATCTTGTGGTCCCATTTTTGGTGTGGGGTTAGGCTATTGGCTTGCTCGGATGAGAACACCCGGGCATAATCAGGGTAATTGGAGGCTGCATCAATCTATAACACAGTATCTCTCTCTTCCATCTCTCCTTCCATTACCGTTATCTCAGGGATATTCCGCTGATTACAACCTACTATAATTCCATCCTTCCTAACCAATTTTCTTTCAACGGTATCAACCTAAAATCCATGTTCTTCCACCAAGAAAGTTATAGAATTGAATCCCTACGTCCAATATCCAAGACTTCAGCATCTAGCGGCCACTTTGTTGTATCGGGTGAGGGTGCAAGTGCTGAGACTAGTATTGATGAACTCAAAACGGGGTCTTGCCCCAAAAGCCCATAAGAGGAATTGACAATATGAGATTCTCCACTTAATTTTTTTCTATCTGCCTGCGTAATGTCCACAGACAATCTTAGTGAGAATGTATACTTCGTAGGTATCAAGAGCCGGGACAAAGGGGGATAGATAAGCAGAAGAGGGTTCAAAGATCTTAGAGAGGAGCGGGTCATGGCGGGAGGCAGCGCAGCAGGTTATCGGTTTCAAGATAATTGTATTCACCAAGGAGCAGAACTAACTTGGGGAGCGAGCGAGCTTATATATAGGAGTAGAAAATGAAGGAAGCAACAGAAAAGCTTGACGCAAGTCCAGCAAAAAGTCCTGGGGCATGGCGTTGACCCTCAGAAATACCAAGAGTATTAACAAAAGAAATAGGTGTGGTACACTAGCCTGATGGTATGTTACACTGTCTATGACAAATGAAATAAGCAAGTCACACTATAGAATGGTGTGGATTGCCACAGAAAAGTGTGGGTGATATATGTGGGTACATAAGCGAGGACATGGTTATCCCAAAACAGGAAGGTAGAAGGAGAAGTGCAAGGATATGAGTTGATATAGTATGAAAGCAGGATATAACAGCGAAGATTGTGGTAAAAATAGAAAGACATGACGGAGATAGAATATAACAGAGGGATATGTATATCCGAGACATGTAAGAATAGTACAAATGAAAGAAACTCAATTGAGGGTAAGAACGATTATTCTGACACTCTCTCTCGAACAAAACAGCCAAGTAATTGAGTAAACTTGGTGTGTAAGTCATTTGAAAGACCCTTTGTCACAATATCAGCAACATTTTCCTTGGTAGAGACATAGTGGAGCTGAAGTATATTGTTCAGAAGTCATCTTCTGGTGTTGTGATAGGCTATATCGATGTGTTTGGTTTTGTGGTGGTAAACTGGGTTCTTGGCAAGAGTAATGTTACCTTGATTTCACAGTATATATTGACGGGAATGCTGAGGTTGAATTGCCTGAAGGCGTGTGTATATCATTTGGCTTATCAAGCTGTGGTAGAAAGTGCTATGTATTCCGCTTCGGAAGTGGAGTTAGAAATACTCTGTTGTTTCTTGGAGAGCCAGGAAATTGTACACTTACCAAGCTGAAAGACGTAACCAGTATGAAAACAACGGGTATCAAGACAATAAGCAAAAGAAGCATATGAAAAACTTTCTAACTTAACAGAACCAGAACGAGGATATATGAGAACAGCATCAAGAGTACCAGAAATATAACAAAAGACTCTCTCGACAGCAGTATGATGGATATCAAGAGGGCGAAAAGAGAATTGGAAGAGGTATGAAACAACACAAGCAAGATCAAGAAGAGTACAAGTAACGAGATACATGAGAGCACCAATCATCTATTGACAGAGATTCTGGTCAATAGGAGATTCATCGTCAGTGGCTTTGCGAAGCTGGGCTTTTAGATTGTTAGGTGTGGAAACAGAGCAAGATTGATCCATTCCAAAGCTGTATAGTATCTGTGTGATGTAGAAAGGTTGTCCAAGTGTGATTGCGTCATTGTAGTATTGAATTTGGATTCCAAGCATATAGGAGAGCTTGCCTTTAACAGTAACTTTAAAATGCGTTAGCAGGAAAGTTGTGAGTTTCTGCAGGTCAGCTGTGGAGCCAGCAAGAGCAATATTGTCAATATAGACAGCCATGATGATTTTGCTTTTAGTACTGATAAAGACACAGGGATTGAAGTCCATGGGAATAAAGTGTTGTTCAGCAAGGACAGAGCATAGCTTCCTATACCACTGTAGCAGAGCTTGTTTCAGACCATAGAGTGCCTTCTTGAGTAAAAAGACTTTCTTTTCCAGGCCAAGTCCAGGAGGAGGTGCCACCCAGATTTCTTTGTCAAGAGGATCATAAGTGAACGCTGATTTGATGTCAAGTTGAGCAGTATCAAGGTTGTGTAGTACTGCAAGGGCTATTAGGAGACGTAAAGCATTGTACCACATCAATGGTGCGAAAGTTCCTCTAAAATTGGTTCTGGAGATTTATGAGAAGCCCTTAACCACTAAACGTGCCTTGTGCCTCTCAATTGATCCATCTTTCAACAGTTTAACAGTGTAAACCCAGTGTGATCCAATAGCTTTCCTGCCTTCTGGTAAGTCAGTAGCGTCATGAACTTCCCAAACACCTTGCGATTTAAGAGAAGATTGCTTTTCTCTTATAGTATCAATCCACCTATCAAGATCTTCAGACTTCATAGCTTGAGAGGAGATGGGAGGACCAAGTGTGACGTTGGCCTGACCAATTTCCTCCTGAATAAATGCAGCAAAGTCGTCACCAATTTCTGCAAGAAATATCCCAGCTGTGTCCTCTCCAAAGGCTGCGTTGATTCTTGGGAAACAATAGCGCTCGATTTCTTCCTTCTTACATGTAGACTCTTTAGGTTAGGGTCCTCGGAGCTGCCTGATGGAGGGGGAGAAGAGCGTCAAGATGTTTTGGGTGCAGAAGGTGGTGGTGGGATGCGTCGTGGAGGTGTGGTAGGAGTTTCATTATGAAGCTGTTGTGAAACAGCTCTCTCTGATTCTGATAACTCTTCTTCATCAAAGTACTGTTCATATTTGTCATGGTTGTGTTGTGCCAATGAGGAAATATTGACAGTAGGTTTGGTTGAGGATAGTGGGGGTTTGACAAGATGTGCAGGAAGTTGAGGCTTTATTGGTGTAGAAGAACCAAAGGCACCGGGTGTTAAAGATTGATCAGGTTGAGACGAAGCTACTTGATTAGGTTCTAAAGAGTTTAACTTTGTGGGGAGATACATTTCAACAGAGGTGATGTTATTGGACGGGTTAAAGTTGACCTGACGGAGTGTGTATACTATTCTTTTAGATGGTATGTAAACACGGAACATAGATGGGGTTCCAGTGTAGCCAACCAATTTTTCATCAATTCCTCTTGGATCCAATTTGCTGCCAGCAGGACGTTTCTCCTTGGGGATGTGGACAATGGAAGGTGTACCAAAGGGTCAAAGATGTGTTATTAAGGGTAGGCAGTTGTTGAGTACTTCAAATGGCATCTTCCCATTAAGAGTTGAGTGAGGAGGTGGTTCCAGATGTAGGTTGCCTATCTATAGCATTCCGCCCAAATGAATTGAGGCTAGTCCTCAAGAGTAGGTCGACACATGTTGGCAAGAATCAGGTTGTAGCGTTCTAGAACACCATTTGTCTCTGGAAAGTATGCTGTGGTGGTTTGATATCTCATGCCTTTATTTATGCAGTAAGCAGACCATTGATTATTCACAAATTCTCCACCACTATCAGTGCGCCAATTTCTTGGATATCGTCCAGTTTTTGTATTGATCTGTCCACACTATGCTTTCATGTGCTCGACAGTATCGGACTTGTGTTTGAGAGATGCACTCCTGGAGAATCGACAGAAATCGTCGATCATTGATAGGTAGAATTGATGACAACCAAGCAAAGTAACAGGGAGAGGTACAGTGAGATCTGCTTGGAGTAGTTCCCATAGTTCCTTTCTGTTATGTGTGCCTGGTTTGGGAGTTTAGTATGTCGAGTTGTATTTGGCACATGAGTGACAGTAGAATTGCGATGGAGGTTTTAGAAGCAGGTTTCCATTGGCAAAGATGTTGGAGGCTTTGTACCAGAACTGAGGCGAGGAGTGACCTAGTGCTTTGTGCCAAAATTGGAGAGAAGAGTTATACATTTGGACTCATACTCTAACCATTCAGTCTCTATTAAAGAGCTATAGTCCAGAGACTTTGGAAGAGCAGACAACACAAGCCCAACCAACTGGATAGCACCAGAAACAATGTACTAGCTACACTGGGTATTCTCTGTTCACTTTGGCCCGAATAGGCCCTCCAGTAAATTTCCAGAACACCCAGAAACCACCCTAGACACCTAGATACTTTACACTACATACAGATGCATCTAGGGCAATTCTAAAGCCTTTCCAGGACCTTCAGAACCATCACAGAAGTCTCTCACAATACCTACTACCACCTAGAGGTCAGGTCTGTGTCTCACAGTCTTGCCTTCCCAGTTGGTAGTAGTTTACATTTTTTTTACCCACAATAACCTGAGTATTCTCAGTACATCTTGACGCAAAGAACTAGACCTTGATCACCCCTGGGAGACGTGATTAATTCCCACTACCACACTAGAAAACCCCCAGATATCTCTGTCAGGAATTCCCACCCAGAAATAGTCAGAAATAGCACCAAGAGCTCTTTGCAGGCCTGTGACACAGTAGAACCTGTTCTCCCGGCAGCTTACTAGGCACTAAGAAGCAACAACAGCACATTTAGCACGCGTCTAAGCACCAATTAACCAGTACACCATTGCTATATTCAAACCCTATCACTCAAACCAAGAACCTGAGTCAAAATGCAGTCAGCAAGGCCCACCAAACCATCCTCAAGGCAGTCAAGCAGACACCTATCCAGAAACCCCTCCCAGCAATCTAGTAGAGATCAATCTCCTTCTAGAAACCAGTTCAAATCACCACAGACTTACCCAGATAACACCACTATGGAGTCCCTTCATTTTGACCCCCCCATGAGCCAGCAAGCTATTCTTAGCAAAGGCCCCAGCAGGGCCAGCCTCAGAAACATCCCAGACATTAAACCTGAGCACTCAGAGACCTTTACAGGCGATGCAACTGTCCTGTTGACCACAGAAGAAGTCTCCTCCAGAACTGCCACCCCTCAGCAACCTATTTTCATGGGGATGCCTTATGACACCGTGAAAAAACTTATTTTACAACAGGAATTTCTAGGCAAAGCTCCAAGCAACATAAGATCCTTTTTCTGCACCAGAGAATGGCTCAAAGACGTGCATGAAGTTGCTGGATTGAACCCCAGTAACCTCCAGGAACAGCAAATAGATTACTATATCTAACATGCACTAATGGACCCCCAAAATACTAATGAGCAGGACCCTAGCTATTACCTGTCCAGGATTCCTTTGTATGCTAGAAGGAGAAGATCAAATTTATTTGCAGCCCCAAATAAGACCCCTAGACCCCTACATCATCACCACAGATCCTCATCTCAGCCCCCTATCATGAGTGGAGCCCTTGATTTCATTTCTGGTACTGCAAATCCCACACCAAGAGCCCCACCCAACCCCAGCATTTTCAGCAGGTTTCTACATCAACCACAGACCTCCTTCAAGCGTGGTTATGCACCTCAATCACAGTCTAAGCCACCACCAAACCCCAGCACCGACCAACATAAATCCAAAAAAGGGAAAAATAGGCAGAAATCCAGCACCCCTCTCTCTCATTTATCATCATCAGATACTGAGTCAGATGATAATAGGATGAATGAAAATGGAAAAAAGGCACCCTAGCACCCTTTAAGCAAGATAACAGCATCACTTCTGCCTCCAACAACCTCCTCAACTCCACACATATCAAATAGGCAAAATTGAGAAGTTGGATGGAAAAGGAAAGTGGAGGCAGGCAGCTGAGTTTGACAACTGGATACAGACTTGCAGGGACTACCTGGGCATTAGTGGCATAGATAAGAACTTGTTTGAGGCCATGATTGGGCTGGGATTCAATTGAGCAGGTGATGCAAAAGACTTGCACACCAACTGGAGAAAAGACCCCAAAATACAGAATTTAGGCCTAGCCAAGTTCATTCCAGCTCTGAGGAATTACTGCATATCATCAGTCAACAAATAGAAGCTCTGGGACAAATTCCAGGCAATCAGGCAGGCCACAGGAGGAAGGAGTATGCGCATTCACATCCTAGCAACAAAACTCAAAACCATGCAACTCAGGCTACAACATGTCACAGACATCCAATTGTACTACAAGCTTAAAGAGGCCATGGATCCAAAATTAAAAGCAAGAGTAAACCCACATCTAAAGGAGGATATGGACTGGAATCAACTTGTTGAGATTTGTGAGCTGTATGACTCTTACATGCATGAGGCTAAAGTTGCCAAATCGGGAGGAAATTTCAACAAGCCCCACAAGTCACAAAACAATGGCTACAAGCGAGATAGCAACATCCACAACACACCACAGATGACCTACAGTAACCCCAGTCACTAACAAAGATCCAACAAGCCCCACAAATTCAACAAGAGTACCCCCAGGTTCAACAAATTGACCCCTGATGAAAAGGATAAACTCAAGAAATCAGGCCACTGCTTCAAATGCAGAAAGCCTGGTCATATGGCAAAGGATTGTCCTCAAAAGGCGTTCCACATCACCTCTGCAGCCACCAGTATCACCCCAGCAAATCCCAGTACCCCTATGGCCCCAGCCCCACATGTAATCTCAGCAGCACAAACCCTGAAAACTAAGCAATTTACCCACAACGCTGATTCCAAATCAACCCCCCAAACGAAATTGGAATCAAAGGACAGCTCATCAGACCACCTACTAGTGCCTACTAGAATCAATAGACACCTTGCTAGGACCCTGGTAGATCATCAGACCACAGGTGGAGATCTAATTTCAAACAAGTTTTGTGCCACCAACAACCTCCCCGCAACACCCCTCTCTGAGCCTATTACAGTCAATTTAATTATTAAGGGATCAAAGGGTGTGGCACACCACTTGGTGACAACTGAAATTAACTACAATGGCTACAAAGAGACTAGATTGTTCTATGTAGTATCACTTAACTACTGGGATGTGGTTTTAGGCTATCGTGCACTAAAATCTCACAATGCAATTATTACCTTGTAGGACATGAGCACTAGCCTGCAACCCAGAGGCCAACCGAGATTCAAAATGAGGCCATGGACCCACACACCATCCCAGAGGACCCACAGGCAAGCACAGCCCCTTCCAGGTTTGTTGGAAGGTCACCCCATTTCCTAGGACCCACTTGGGTTTCAGCCACCCAACAAAATTATCACATCAGCAGCCACAAATTTGCAGCCTGATTTGAACCCCTTCAATGAGTTCTCAGATGTGTTTCCAGCCCAGAAGGTGCACAAATTACCCCCACTAAGATTTGAGGAGCTCCAGCACAAAATTCTACTAAAAGACCCTACACTGGTTCAAAACCTAGACCCATTAAGCCAAAGGAGAAGTTCCTGCAGCAACTGTATGACAAATTAGCCAAAGAGGAGGCCTCAGGATGAGTTTACCGAAGCCAGGATAGGTCAGCATGTGCTATGTTTATGATTCCCAAAATAGACAAGTCACATGAAGCAAGGTCGTTGCATGACCTTGTAGAGAGGAACGAAAACACTCACCTGACTATATCCAACATTCCTAACCAAAAAAGAATCTTAAACATGATTGCAAGGCACCCCTATAGGTCTAAAATAGACCTTAGTGATGGGTATTACCAAATTAGGATCTACCCACCATATGAGCAATTTACAGCCTTCAGCACACCCAAAGGAGTCTAAAGATCCAGAGTTATGCAGCAAGGAGATTGCAATGCACCTACAACCTTCATGAATGTAATGACCAGCTTATTCAGCAAGCAATTAGGCATCAGTGTATTCATTTACATTGATGATATCTTCATCTATAGTGCCACCCTTAAGGATCACCTACAACAGATTAGAGAAGTGCTAAAAATTCTTAGGCAACACTCTTTCTATGCATCTAAGAATAAAAGTGACTTTATGCCAGAGAAATTGCACATTCTAGGCCACATACTCACCAAGAAAGGCATCTCACCTGAGCCTAAAAAGGTGGCAGGGGTCCAAGACTTTCCTAAGCCCAGAAATAGGAAGGAGCTGCAAAGCTTTATGGGTCTGGTAAATTACTTGAGCCAGTTCCTGCCATATTTAGCAACCAAATCAGCCCCTCTAACCGAGATGTGTGGAGCCCAATCTACCTGGGATTGGATACCCTTGCACAGCACAGCCTTCCGACAAGTCAAGGATCTTGTCAGACAATCCCCTGTCCTCAAACCACTAGATTATAATTCCCATTTACCCATCTATTTGATTACTCATACCAGCACTATTGGCACAGGAGCATGGAATAGGTCAAGAATCAGAGTTGTCACATCTTCTCCCTGCAGCTTTCCATTCTAGGAAGTTCAATCCTTATCAGCAGTCATACTACACCACAGATAAAGAGCTCCTGGCAATTGTGGATGCTCTAGAGCACTTTAGAAGTGTCCTAAGTAGCACCACATTTACCATACTAACAGAGTATAGCCCCTTGTCATCTTTCTCAAGCAGCATGACCTGGTAGATGACAAATATGTGAGATGGCAGCACATCATATCCTAGTTTGATTGCACCATCCAGTAACTTCCAGGCAAGCATAATACCATAGCAGACAGCTTGTCAAGAGTCCATAAGAACCTAGACCTTTCCCCTATTTCTGGAGACCTCATACTAGCATCAACAGAGCTACCAACCAGCAAGCAACTCCAGCAATCACCAAGCAAACACAGAACCTCCCAAATGAAATCACAAGGCCACCAAGCACTAGAATTTCATTTTCATAAGTATTGAGGACCCCCCTTTCCTTCTCCAATAACCTTTTCCCCTCAAATCACTTCAGCAGCTACCAACAGGTCCCAATGTAAAGCCTCCCAGCTTCTAGCACAATCCCCAGTCAAATCAAACCCCCCAAACGAATTTTCCCAAGCTCCTACCACCACCAGCATCATGAACGTCTCCACTGGCCTCACCATTCAGCAAATCATCAAGTAGTACATCAACACCAATCTTGAGCACAATTTTGTTAGGCCAGACTATGAGATATAGAGGCAGAAACACCATCTTTTCCTGGTATGTAAAAGAGGGACATGAGAAAAGGCTTTGTAAATTAAGAGAGCAGGCCAAATGGGCTGTTGAATTCGAGTTTAACAGGCATAAAGAAGCACAAATAGACTCCCAAGACCCCCCTGCCCAAAATTCCCAAGAAAGCCTACCTGAATCACATCCTGTATCCGAAGTTTAATCCCCCACCTCTCCTGTTATGAGCAGATCTGTTACTCCCATTGATTCTAACCCCTCAGTCAAGATAGAAGAAGGACAGATTGATGAAGCAATAGAAGATACAGTCATGCTTGAAAATGCCTTGTCTCTCCCCCACCACAAATAGCCCAAAAAACCCCTCCTGTATCCTCTCTTTACCCCACCATACTACCACCACAAACACAACTCCCCTCTGAGGTTGTCACCACTTTCAGCAGCCCCCAGAAGGGTGGCATTACCATCCAGCATGCCTACCAAACATCAGCAGAACCAGCAGACATCGCACTCTCCTCACCATTTGGCAACCAAACATCAGCATATAGCAGCCAAGCAACCAGCCCCAAATCACAGCCAGCATCAAGTCAAAAAAGCGTCCATCCCAGATCCACCTCAGCTACAATATCTCCAAGGAACCCTTTGCCCAGACAGAGCAACTCACCTTCAACAATCTTGTTGATCCTTTCATCTCCCAGGCCTCATGGACAAAATTGCCCAACATTGACCTCAACTTGGGAGAGGAAGAACACAACCCCAGCCTTGCCTACCTACAGAAGATTGGTTCCCATTATGCCAAACAACTACAGAAAAGCCCAGACGAAGAAGAAGCTCCTGTTATTGTCCGACAACACCAGGAATGGATGCCAATCCTCCAGCAAGCCTACACCAAAGACCCCAAATATAAGGCATTTTATGAGGATTTGGATACATTGGCTGGACTCGGGTACACTAAACTTCAAGGAATGCTCTATCAGTGCATCAATGGACGCATCAGGCTTTGTATTTCACAAGGAGCATACCAGGAATACACCAACTTGAAGGAGCTGCTCATTCACAATGCCCACAAAGCTGTTGGCCATGGCAGCAAATTCAAGACTATGCAACTTCCGTCAGCAATTTATGTTTGGCCAGGACTTTCTTCTGATGTTGAGGAGTACTGCAAGACGTGCCTAACCTGCCAGAAAGTGAAGTTCAGGACCTCTAAACCCTTTGGACTTCTGCACCCCCTCCAGGTTCCCCAAGGCCCTTGGCAAAGCATCAGTACGGACTTCCTTTACATGCCACCTATCAAAGACCCAAAGACTGGAGAAGTCATTGATCATTTATGGGTTATTGTCGACAGATTCAGCAAGTATACACTCATGTTACCAGTTTGGACTGATATTACAACTGGAGAATCCCCAAGTTTGGGAGTGCTGCCTGGAAGGACCGGTGCGATAGAAATGGAGTCAGACAAGGCAAATCATCACCTTACCACCCCCATACTGATGGCCAAACTGAGATAGCCAATAAGGATATTCTCACTAAGGCAAAGACCCTCTGGAAAAAAAATGGAGCAGACTTGTACACCAACCTGTACTAGATCAAGCAGGCCATCAACACCAGCACAAACAAGGTCAGAGAAGCGTCACCAGAGTCTATTATCCTCTCATTCAGGCTCAAAAGGATCCATGATGTCACCACCTCTCCACACCCCCCAAACAATTTTCCACCCCACTACAGTTGGACTGAAGCTCTGCACACCTCTGTTAGGGAAAAGATACTGCAGAACCGACAGCAGCAGGAGATTCAGTACAACAAGAGAAGGAGACCAGCCTCCAAATTCAAGGTTGGAGATTTGGTTATGGTGTTTAAAGACAGAAACCCCAAAAGGAGCTCCCCATACCCCAAATTGGAGCCCACCTGGACTGGACCTTATATCATCATCAAAACCAAGCCTGAATTTGACACATACATCCTCAGCAACCTCTGAGGTTACCACAAAGATGTCTTTGTCCATGTCTCTCAACTCAAGCCATATCTTAGCAATAATGCCGAGAACTTCCCCTTCAGAGAAGACACTCTTCCACCAACAGTTTCTGAGGATGAATTGGGGCCTAGGTACAAGATAGAGAGGATAGTAGAGGCCAGGCTATTTAAACGGAAGCCCCTATACCTCATGTACTATGTTGGATATCCTTTGGACATCAACCATTAGACTCCTAGGGAGGATATTGACACTGAAGCTGTGGAGGAGTTTGAGAGGAAACACAACTACTTCAATTTCCACAATAACACCAAAAAAGCAGCAGGAAAGCGTGGCAGAAAGGGCAAGAAGAGGCAATAGGATTAGGTAGGATAGGTTAAGTCCTCGGTATAATTTTCCTTTGAAATTTACTCTTTTTTCTTTTGATTTCAAAGAATTATTTCATTTTTTTTTACTTGTTACTTGTTTTTAAGGATAGGGTTTCTTTCTAAGGTGGATTAATGTAAGGAAATTGTCCTTACATCTCTTTTCTTACTCATAGTTCCCAGTTAGGCAGTCACTTCCCTTTTAGGACTGCCCTCATGTATTTCCCTTTCTGTTAGCCCTATTACTGTCCAGTTTTTTCCCAGTTATTTTTTTAGTCATTACCTATTATTCCTGTTACCTAAGCTACTTTACAAGCGTCCACATACTTCTAGAAGAGTCTCCTGTTTGTCCCCTGCCTTGTGACATCATCACACAATAATGGCATCATTTCCTGTCACCTATGTTCCTTATTTCTCACTATGAGTCTTGTATAATTCATCTCCTGTCATAAGAGCCTTTGAAGCGTCATGCTTCTACTCTTTATCATTATGTATCAATTCTTTATTATCTCTACTCATACTGTTGTTATTCTGATTCATGTATATGAGCCATTTGGACTCATACTTTGACCATTTACTCCTTATAAAAGAGCTATGGTCCAGAGACTTTGGAAGGGCAGACAACACAACCCCAACCAACTAGATAGCACCAGAAACAATATATTAGCTACAATGGTAATTCTCTGTTCACTTTTGCCCTAACAGGCCCTCCATGAAATTCCCAAAACACCTAGAAACCACTCCAGACACCCAGACACTTTACACTACACATAGAGGCATCTAGGGCAATTATAAAGCCTTTCCAGGACCTTTAGAACTGTCACAGAAGCCTATCACAACACCTCCTACCACCTAGAGGTCAGGTCTGTGTCTCACAGTCTTGACATCTAAGTTGGTAGTAGTTTACAGTAATACAGTGAAGTGGTCCGTCTTGAGTTTAATATCAAGAGTTTTGTTTTCTCCATAAAGGTATACATTTCCAATCAAATCAATCATTTTCTACAAGACCAAGTTCACTTAATTCCATTCAGGTAGATACAAAACATTAGACAACGAGATATTCAAAACCCTTCCACCAATTTCTACAAAGAGACAAACAGTTCCCTTATACTCCGAAAAGAGCACTTGACTACTACCAACAGTTATTTCCACACAATGGGAGACTGGATTGATGAGGCAGAAGAGGTCAGCTGTGATTTGGTGAGAGGCGCCAGTATTGAGGATCCATACCTGATATGTTGTAGCATCTAGAGCTTTGAGAGCAAGGCCAAGAGCAGAAGAAGAAGAACCAGCAGACGAGGACAAAGAAGGACCAGACCAGAAGGCAAAGAAACAGAAGAGGCGAGAAGAGACAAATTAGCACCACCAATATTTCCAGAAGCCAGCCAGGCCACACCACTTGAATAAGATGGTGTGGTGGTGGCAGAGCTGTGGAAGTTGAGGGTTCCGAGGAGGACACAGCTGCAGCGGCAATGCCCTTGCGTTGGTTCTCTTGATGTTTATTGTGCCTGAAGCATTTCTTGTAGACATGATCCGGGAAGGGATGTCCATTCCTCTTGCAGCAAGTACACTTGGTTGGAGCTGCTTACGCAGTCCTGCCAGGACGAGAGCTGTTGTGCTTGGGGCGAGGCGTAGGTGCTTGACCTTTGCCTTTGGGCTTGTTGGCAAAGAATCCCTTAGCATTATTTTCATTGGTCTTCATATTTTGAAGGTGGATTTGATGGTCTTCGAATTGTTGGGAGTCCTTGGCTTGGAGGATGTTGACTGTATTGTTGAATGACTGTGGGAGCAAGTTTAAAAGGATTGCACTCTTAATGGGGTTGCTTTTAAAGAAAGGCCTGAGGGCAGTGGCGAGAGCATCAGTTCCATTAAGGGAGCGAGTGTTGGTCTGGGCCCAGAAGTTGCCAAATTGAAGGAGGTAGTCATTGATAGATTCCGAGTCAGACATTAACAGATTGAGGATATTGAGGAAGGTATGGAAGGAAGAGGCAACATTCTGAGAATCAAAGGTGTCATGAAGATGTTTCCAAGCAGCGTTGGCAATAGAGCGGCCGTCAATGACATACTGCTGATTCTGTTTAATGGTCATTTGAATTGTCATGATGGCAAGCAACCCTCTTTTCTTGTGTTGCTTAAGCAGAGCAGCATTGGTAGGAGGAACTTGTTGAGTGGCAATAAGATTGTCAAAGTTATAGATGGCAAAAACACGTTGCATAAGCTTGGCCCAGCGAGTGTAGTTGGATTGACCTTGAAGCTTCTCCAAGGTTTCAACTTTGAGGGGTGTAGAGTAGAAGCCAGTCGACATGTTGGGTTTGACGTCAGTAGTATCAGTTATGGTGAAAATGCGGAAAAGGGTGTGAGGAGGGACAATGTATTTGAGACCGAATAAGCTTGCAGAGGTAAGCGCAATGAGATTTGAGAAGAACCAGCTGTACTAATTGATTCAACAATAGTAGCGGCAGCCGGGCTAACAAGCTGTGAGGAAGTATACTTTGTGAATATTGAGAGTCGAGACAGAGGGGGATAGATGTGCACAAAAGGGCTCAAAGATCTTAGAGAGGAGCAGGTCACTGTGGTAGCCAGTGGAGCAAGTTATCAGTTTCAAGGTAGTTGTATTCACTACTAAAAAGCGGAACTAAGTGAGGGAGTGAGCAACCTTATATACATGAGTAGAGAAGGAAGCAAGCAACAGAAAAGCTCGACGCAAGTCTAGCAAAAAGTCCTGGGGCATGGCGTTGACCCTGAGAAATACCAAGAGTATTGACAAAAGAAATAGGTGTGGTACACTAGCCTGATGGTATGTTACACTGTCTATGACAAATGAAATAAGCAAGTCACACTATATCATGGTGTGAATTGCCACAGAAAAGTGTGGGTGATATATGTGGGTGTGTAAGCGAGGACATGGATATACCAAAACAGGAAGGTAGAAGGAGAAGTGCAACAATATAAGCTGTTGAAGTATGAAAGTAGGATATAACAGCAAAGATCGTGGTAAAAATAGAAAGACTTGATAGAGATAGAATATGAAAGAGGGATATATATATCCGAGACATGTAGCAACTTTTCAAACAAAAAGAACTCAATTGGGGGTAAGACCGATCATTCTGACAATCACCTCCTTGCCAGACTCAATTTCTTTTCTAATTTCCAACCAATAACTTGGGCAGTCGCAGCTGTATCGATAACAGCCTCTGCTTTAATTCCTTCTTTCAACGCAACCATAACCGTCAGGGGTGGAGTGTGTCCACGGGTCCTTCCGACGGCCGATGATGGGACCCCTACTTGTTTCTTGATTGGTCGGTGCTTACGGCTTTCTCCTCTTTATAGTCGGACTCCAGGTCAGTGATTTGCAGAGTCTTTGTTCCAGGCAACCTCTCCTTGCGCGAGTGAGTGGTCATGGTATGTGATTCTTCATCAACTCGTTTGCGCTTGGGAGGCGCAGCAATCATCTTGACTGTGCATGTGGGTGTAGTGTTGGTGGTTTGGGAAGAGGCTCTTTCCCATGATTGAAGTTTATAACCGCTGGTGTAGTCACGGACCTGGTGTGTGGAGACATCACACTTGAGGCATTTGCCATCTCGACAACAGTTAGCCATGATTTCTTCTAAGATAGTGTTGCCTGTCTAAGGGGGAGACTCCTAATTGTTGCTGTTGTTGCTGCTGCATTGTATGCAATCATTTTGTCTACTTGGTCTGCTACTGTTGTTGTTGCTTTCCTGGTTGCTTGTGCCCTGGAAGACTGCCTCCTGCTGTGTGCCGATCAAGATACACAATTCTTTCCACTGATAATAAGTGAGGCTGTTGAGGACTTGAAAGGCAAAAGTATGCTAGAGGTTGATTTGCAGGTTTGGTATCAACGTCAATTGGAGGATTTTGACGGGAATCTTGGCTTTTAGGTTGAGTACTTGAACCTTGGTGAAGAAAGTCGAGATGCTTCCTGTCTGCTTGAAATTTTGATGTGCTGTTGTTGTTCACTCCTGGGCCTGGTGGTCCACATAGGTTTGGTTAAACCCATGGGTGGCATCATCCCAGCTGCTGAATTTTCCATCGTTTCCTCGCCACCATGTCAACACATTGCCTTCAAATCGGGAGATCATGAGAGTGATGTGGTCCTCGTCCTCCGTGATTTTTTTGTTCCAATGTTATTGTTCATGGCGAACAGGAAATTCTCCAACTCGGTTTTTTTGCCAGAAAACGTTGGTGGTAGGTCCATCTTGAACTCTGGTCTTTGTTCCTTGCGCCTGCGTGGAGGGTTGGTAGGTTCATAAACCTATTCTTGAGCTGGTAATGATCCCCTAGGTGGTACTAGTAGCGGTGTTAACAATGCTATGATGGGCAATGGCCCCGGTTGGAACAGCTGTGTCACGGGGAAATACCCGATTTTCCCAAGAGTGCTTGTTGGCAGAGCAGGACTTTTGGAAAAGGCGCTGGTGCTACTTCCTCAGGTGTTTCTGCTTCTGCGGGTGGTACCGCTCTTTCTTTCCCTTTATCCTGTACTCCGCTCACGGCGACGTCATTAACCCAAGAGGCGACGGACTCAAGTTTGGAGCTCTTCTCTATGGCATCAATGAGCTCAATAACCTGCTCCAATGATTCTGTAAGTTCATTGACCTGTTCCTTTTGGCTCTTCTTTTCTCTGATCAAACTTTCTTTTACTATCCCAATTGCCCTTTTGAGTTTGCCAGTGTTCTTGATTTGTTGCCTAGTGAGGTTGATATTGACCTGGTCAATTTTTTGGTGTAATTCCTGGACAGAATCATTGAATTTCCCTTCCATTTCGTTCATTTGTCTTGCGATGGCTCCTAGCATGGATTCTTGTAGTTGTTTCAACACACTTTCTACGGTGGGCTTTATTGACGCAGGGATCTCTTGTCTGGGGCTGGCTTCGTTGGTCATTCATTTGGTTCGGAGAGTTGTCCCCAGGCGCTCAGCTTGTTCCCTTGATATATTGCTTGGTTGAAGGGGTGCAAATTGGATGGAGTGTGCCCTGGAGATATCATTTATGTCCTTGAGTCTTGCGAGTGCAGACAGGGCATGAGATTTGGGCTTTGGGATTGAGGTGTTTGCTGCTCCCCCGGAGTGGATGATAGAATCGTCATCTTAATCTTTTCTTTCTTCCTCCTCTGATGAGGTGCTATATACTGGGCTGGGTGCATCCTCAATCAAGGGATGAGGGCGCCTGGCTCGTGTACGTTGTGGTTGTGGGTGGGTGATGGCCACCATTGCCTCCAGGTCATTCATTTGTTTGTCTTCTCCAATGAGAAGGCCTGAGCGGTGGATGCCAGTGAGACGTCTGTAGTTCGACATCTTCTAATGTTGATGATAATGTCGTGGTAGGTGTAAGACTCTAGCATTGTAATGTTATAGTTCACCTGATGAATTGACTTATTCGCGGAAGTACCGAGTACTAAAAGGTTTGATGAGATATTCACTAAGTACAAAGTACTAAAGATGCAATAATCCGATATAATTGTAAAGTAGATAGATACGTAGAACAACGCTATTTGCTTGTTCTTCTAAACTAAGTGGGTATTCAGGTATATATAGCCGACCGGCTGCTTAACAAAATACATGACAGAAAGATAAGAATTAAACGCAGGGAGTCCATTTGACGCTGAAAACCATAGCTACCTTGCTTGCAGCTTTAGCCACAAAGTGGGGTAGTTGCCCGACAAATCCAACTACAGGTGCGGCTAGAACTTTATAGAAATCCTACTCCAAATAAAGTTCCCTGACTAGCATGTGAGTAATTAGTCTGTATCACGGTTAGTTCCCGGTCTTATGCATTAGAGCGGAATAGGACTAGCTCACCTGACTCCATGACAAGTAACAGGAAGTGCCTTTCTTTTCCACCTTGGAAGATGTTGTGTACAACTTTATCAATATTGGTGTTCATATCCTACAACCTAGTGTATTTAAATGAGGCCTTCAAGGTACCTCACATTCTACCCTAAATATGTGACATCAAGTTGTTTACATTGAGTGCTGGCACTCATGCGTGTTGGCGGGTGACAGGAAGCAGCCTTCTTTCTTAATTTAAAGGATGTTGTGTACAACTTCACCAATATTGAAGTTGAAGTTTTGCAACTTAGTGCAATCACATCAAGCCATCAAGACACTCTATATTCAACCCTGAAAGTTTAATATTGAGTTCCGCAAATTGTAGGCCTATGCCCTTAGGTGTTAAAGGGTGACAGGAAGTACCCTGCTCTTTTAACTCAGAAGGTATTGTACACAACTTTATCATTGCAGGAGTCAACGTCCTAGAACCTTGTGCAATCAAATCAGGCCGTTAAGATCCCTTGGAATCTACCCTGAGAGTTCAAGATTCAGTTGCACGCATTGCATTCTTCTTTTGTTGGGTGTAGGGGGTGATACAAAGCGACGTCCTCTCTCAACTCAAAAAATATTGCATACAACTTTACCAATATTGGAGTTGAAATCCTACAACCTAGCGCAATTAATTCAGGCCATTAGGGCACACTAGATTCTGTAATGAAAGTGTAATAATGAGTTGCACATATTGCATGCTTATGCTCATGGGTGATAGAAGGTGAAAAGGAGCAGCCTGCTTCCTCATCCCCAAAGCTATTACACAAAACTTCAGCAATATTGGAATTCTACCATAAAAGTGTGACATTGAGTTGCACCTATTACATACTTGTGCCTTTGCATGTTGATGGATGACAGGAAGGGGTTTCTTTTCTCAACTTGGAGGATTTTGCACACAACTGAAACCAATGTTGGAGTTGAAGTCTGGCAATATGGTGCAGTTGAAATAGGCCATTAAGGCACCCCAGATTCCACCCAAAAAGTCTTATATTAAGTTGCATGGATTGCATGCTTGTATTCTTGCATATGAAAGAAGGATAGGAAGTAGTTTATTCTTTCAATTCGGAAGATGTTGTGCAAAATTTCAATGTCATTGGCTGTGAAGTCCTGCAACCTAGCATAATTCACTCAGCCTATTAAGGCCTACCAGATCTTGCTTTGAAATTGTAACGTTAAGTTGCTTGCAATTGTAGCACTATTTGCTAGTCAGCGAGAAAACAGAAATCCATATGCACATTTACAGTCGAAGCCAAATATCTGGCACTATCAATACCTTGCTTGTAGTATGTATAGCTTCAGAGTACTTTCCAGGTGCTTGAGCACAACAATGTCACTGTTGCACTCCCATGTAACAACCAAGGAACAGTAGATCTCGTTTAGAACCCACAAATCAGTGACAGAGGCAAGCACATCAACGTTGCATACCACCACCTGAGGGATTCAGTAGAACATAGCAATTTAGTAGTAATTTATGTACCTGGAAGCAAGAATCTTGCAGACATCTGTATTAAGGCTCTTCCAGGTCCACAGTTTACTTACCTGCTGAACAGCATTATGTAGTATTATACAAGCAGTCTTTTGACAACATGTTTTCCCTACTAGTGGTTTTTTCTATGTTGGTTCTTAGCAAGTCTGTACTACACATGGTCATTGCTAAGGGGAAAGGTAAAAAATAAATCATTAGGTTTATCAATCATGCATAAGTAACTAGCACACACACCCACAAAGCCTCTATCATATTTGATGTAGCCTATTCCTGCCACACTCCTCGGATTGCCCTTGCCACGTGCTCAGATGCTATTCCTGCCCGAACACACTCGCCCTAGCCAGAACAATTGAGATATAAGTGAACCGACGTCACCTTTGTTTTGGCTATAGTTTGAAAGCCTCAAAGACAATGCAGAGGCTATACAGAGGCAATAGGGTGCCCGCAGTTAATAGAATGAGAATAACAAGCAATTTCACATTGTCATCTCGTACTAATAATTACAGTTGTTGTTAATAACGCTATGCAGCAACCAAATACTGTTGCCGTGATTTTTCTGAATTGTCACACTACTTTCCAACAGTTTGGCTGCATAAACTTACATCAAACATGTTGGATAGTTATGCTGGAGCACTGCAACTACATTCAATTGAATGAACATGTTGAACTTCTCCATGAACAGCTCTAACAACACCAAATTGTTGGTTCACCATATTGTAATGACCAGATTCCAGTGACAGGATCTTAACGGCCAACAAAAATACCGTTATGTCTATGCCAAGGGGGACAATAGGCATTGTAAGGATAGGAAATTACATACACATGGAACTTCTATCAATACACAGGACAGAGCAGGAACATAGTTATTTTCATTATCATTTTCATTATTATTATTAATCAACATTGATGTTACTAGAACATCTATGACTCACTTAGCTAGAAGTCACTTACCTCTGACTCACAGGTATAACTCAAGGAATTGAGTCACCTTTGACTCATAGGTGTAACTCAACAATTAGATAGGAGTCACCTCTAACTCACAGGAAATGAGTCACTTCTGACATCATAGTTATGTATTAGTTAGTTGGTTAAAAGTCACCTATAACTCATACAGACTTGGGACTTTCTATAAAAGAAGTCCATTTCCCCTCTTAGTGAAAGGGCAAGCAATTTCGCAGTTAGCAACAAATACAAGAGTTTACAATAGTTAATTAAGTCTCTCCACAATCACAAGTAACTTGAAGATATTACAACTATTCAGACTCTTATTTATATAGATATTAAGGCAGCTGTTATTAGTTAGATTCTGGAAATCTTACCAATAGCCACCTTTATACTATACCCAAACTTTACAGGCATGGAGGAGAAAGGGGTGGCAGCAGTTAAGGATGGCAGGGGTAGAGGTGTTGCCTTGGTCGAGGAGGTGCATAGGCACGGGTTCTGGGGCACCACCTGTGAGAATAACTGTGTGGTGGGTGGTCAGGGTACTGGGCTTAGGAGGAGGTCAAGGCAGAGTCAAGAGGAGCAGTCTAGGCCAGGAAGAGGAGAGTATGAAGTATATTCAAATAACAACTTGTTAAGATAAAGCTGAGGAAAAGAGACAAGTTATTGCGTGAAGAAGAAACGAACAGAAGACAAATGGAGAGCAAGAAAGGACTCCTTATATGGGGATCCTTCTCAAGCCATAGAACTAGAGAGACTTGAATAAAATTGCAGCACCGCAGCTGCGCAGTGGCTGCGCAGTGGTTGTGCAAGGTACATGAGTCAGGGGAATTTACAAATCAACTGCACAATAGAAAGAACTAGAACATAATAGAAAGTGAGGGAAACAAGTGGGAAGCTATTGCGCAGTAAAGGTTCCTGATGCTAGAACCCTCTGGTGGTTCCTCTGAAGATCTTTAATAGGAAGTCAAGTGGTGACAGGAATGCGGGCTGTCAGGTTGCAACGCTTGCTAAGTTGGGATTAGGATGTGGATAAGGTACATCGCGAAGTACAGGATTTGTAACAGGAGATAGAACTCTAGTCAGGTCAGGATCAAATTCATATAGATCAACTCTGGCTGTTTGCGAGGCTGAAATCAACTGTCGCTGGGTGCGGAGTAGCCTGAGGTAATGCTAGAAACTCGGATTCTAACACATGTGCTGCTTGCATTCTAGTATGAGCACAGATAGTAGTTTGGAGCAATGTTGTGGACATCTCCAACAACATTTATGTTAAAGTCCTGGAGGTTGGTGCAATGAATTCAGGCCTGCGAGTAAGCCTATATTCCACTCTAAAAGTATGACAATCCGGTATTCATCTGCAACCACATGCATTTAAATGAAAATATTGAACTCCCCTAGGAACAGCTTTAACAACACCATATTCGTGGTTGACTATACGCTACTTGCACTGTAGTATGTGCATGCATTGCAGTTAGCAGCCATGTTATGCACAACCCCACTACTATTTAAGTTGAGGTCATGCAAGTTGGTGTAATCAATGCAGACCATCAAATAGAGCAATATTCCACTTTGAAAGGGTTACTAAAAAGTCTTTGTCTCACGTACTTGTGGGTTTGAGTATTGACAGTTGTCAAAACGCCGCATGCAGGTCAACCTAAATGATGTTGCATGAAACATGATGGATAGTTATACTAGAGCACTACTTCTACCTGCAATTAAATTAACATATTAAGCTGCTCCAGGAATAGCTCCAACAAAACTAGTTGACCATGCGCTACTTGCACCTTGGTATGTCCAGACATAGCGGTTTGGAACAATGTTGTAAACAACTCCACCAATGATCAACCTGAAGTTCTGAGAGTTGGTACAATCCATGCATATCATCCAATAGACCCAAATTCCACTCCAAAATTGTTACCATCGAGTTTTTCTATTGCTTGCTTAAAGGTTTGAGTGTTGACAATTGGTGGAAAGCCATTTACCCTCAAGCTATGGAAGAGTTTGCGAGAACCTGTAACTACTTACAACCAACTAATATTGCAAAAGAAGTAGATGAAGGGTGTAGGAGGAAGAGAACGGAAGGTATTAAATTTTTGGAGGATAGATTCAGGTTTCATCATGATTTTACTTTGAATTTTTCAATCTTTTCTTCAATTTATAGGAATTCTTCCTTTATTTTTACTTCTAATCTGTTTTTCAGGATAGGGTTTCTTTTTTGCAATAATGTAAGGAAATTTCCCTCATAAGTATCTACATATCTCATTAAATGCCTTCTATTTGTTCCCTGACTTCTGATATCATTACACAGCCATGACATTATTTCCTGTTACCTATTGTCCTTCTTTATGACTATGAGCCCTACATCCTTCATTTCTCATTACAAAAGCCTTTGAAGCATCACAATTATTGTCTTCATTATATTTCTCTATCTCTGTATCATTTCTAACAATATTGGTGTCATTCAAATTCATATATACAAGACATTGAGACTGATACTTCTACTATTGGGTCTCTATCAAAAAGGTGTGATCCCAGCACTTTGGAAGGGCAAACAATACGGGCCCACTTACTAGATAGCACCAGCAATGATATACTAGTTACATTGGTAACTCTCTATTCACTTTGGCCCTAACTGGCCTCTCAGTCATCTATGGAATACTTCAAGAATACCCCAAACACCCAGACACTTCATTCCACACCTAGGGTTATCTAGAACAATTCTAAAGCCTTTTTAGCACCAGTGAAATTGTTATGATAGTCTCTTTTTTCATACTCACCACCTGGAACTTATATCTGTCCCTCACAGTCTTCACTTTAAAGTTGGGAGTAGTTTATACATCCTGTGTTCATAAGGCAGAGTTACAGCTGCACATACTCAACCACTCATGGAGTATTGTTGGTGATCTTTTTGTAGAAGTTCAATAAGTTTGTTTTATTGAACCTGGTTGGAGTCGTCTAGCATTAGTATCCGTAAAGTTGTATACAATATTGCTTGAGTTAACATATAGGCTGCTTTCTATAAACTATAGAAACTCAAGCTCATGGGCATACAAGAACAGTCTTTGAATATCATACTTCATGGGCAAAATGGGGACTATTTTTACTTTCTAGATCCATGACTTCAACTTAAATGTTGGTAAAGTTTTGCACAATATTATTCGAGTTAATATGTAGGCCACTTTGAGTCAATAATAGATACTTAAGTTTATGAGCGCAGAAGAGCACCAATTGCATGTCATGATTCAAGGCCGAAATATTAGGTATTTTGATGGCTTAAATCTAAGGCATCAGTTCTCACAACTTCATCTTATATATTAGTGATCTTATGTGTAATATCATTGTAACCTGCACTGTACTTTTGAGGTTATGTTGCAGCTGTGTATGCTAAACCACTCACGTTGTATTTCTAGAGATTTTTCTAATGAAGTTCAATGTGTGTGTTTAATTATATCTGGTTGGAGTAGTACAGCATCAATATCCATAAAGATGTGTGCAGCATTACCTGAGTTAACATGCAGGCCACTTTTTGCTGATCATGGATACTCAATTACATGAGTATACAAGAGCACCCATTAAATATCATACTTCCAGGCCAAAATTTAGTTGCCGTTATGGGCATGAGCTATTCAGAAACTCCTTGGTGCAAAACACATCAATGAACAGACAAAAAGATTTTGGGAACAAACTCTACCAAAACAACTTTCTCTGATAAGGCAAAATAAGAAAATGGACAATATTGACAAGCCTGTTCCTTAAATCATATTGGAAAGAAATTTGAAGCAGAAGCAATATTGCTGTTGCCAGAAAAGCGAAATTACATTGTCAACCACTTATTCTCCTCACTGACAATACAAACATTTCATTTTGCATCTCATCTTAAGACCTCACTACACAACCAGTTTTGGTTGTAGCACCTGTAAATTGACACCAGTGGCAAGCACAATTGTTGTGGTATTGCTATTTGATTTGAGATGATCCTGTGCGCTGGTTGTTGAGTTATTCTATATCATCAATATTTTCCCCTCTTTAACCCCCTGTCAATTTTTAGATACTCCTGTCATACCTGCATATCCCATACTATACCCATTAATACATATTATTATTGCACCATATTCCATATTTAAGTACCTCACTAATTGTCCAATCACTATACCCTTGTTTCTGTTGCATACCTTTGTACTACAAAACCAAGAATATTGTACCTAAGGTAACAGTAAACCTTCAATAGGTTGTCTATAAGGTAACTTCACATCTATAGGATCATAGGTTGGAAAGCAAAGTAGAAGACGTTATGGACTATCCTCTGCTGGAGTGCAGTGGCTTTATTCTTTCTGCGAGAGATCCAGTACCTCAAGTTGTGAGTATATAAATGCAGGGCTTTTATGAGAACTTGAACAGCCTTAAAAAGGCAGTACTTATATGCCAGCACCTCACTTCGTCTGAGCCCAGCTGACCAATTTGGTGTATGGGACTAAATTTTGCATCATGGCCCCAAAATATCAAATCTTGGTCTCAGCCAAGATCAAGCAATCGAGTTAGATTCCCCACTCAAATCCACAAAAAACCATTTTCTTCTTATACAAATGTTATAAGTACTCACAATGATACAATGGAGGGGATTGATGACAACTTCACCTTACTCCTTGTAACTCTAAATTCCCATATCTCAACCGCACCAAGCACTGCCATCCAAATCCTCAATGTTGTTGAGTTCAACCTATCTAGTAACGTACTCTACTCTCTGGAAAATAGAATATTGAAGCATATATAACTACTACAATTCCAGTCTCAAGATCCGAGAACACCTCCCGTAACATCTTTTAATGAAAGCATACTGATGCCGACAACTGCCCAAATGAATTGACTAATTTCCTGGCCCTAGTTGGAAACAAAATTCATTGCATACTTAGTGCAATGGAAACCAACAACCTTGCACTACAAGGATTTGAAGCTGGGATGAAATCTACCAGTGAACAGATCCTTGAGATTCAAGCAGACCCTTAACTAGTACAGATAAAGACCACCCACATCGACAAGTGAGTAAAGCAGCTAACGACATCCCTTGTGACTTCACCAACCACCAATACAACTAGTACTATAACCAACACACCCTATATGCAATAGTTTCCTATATGTTTCCATCAGTTTTAATTGAGTTCTAGTTGTTTTCATTATGTAGTTGATGTCTAATTTCACTCAACTCATATATCTTGCACAGCTATGTCATAGCCTCTATGCCCCTGCAGAATCACAATTCTATTTGTGTCCTTTTAGTATACTAGTCAAGCAAGATCTCAATATAAGGAGATCTTTCTTCTCTTGACATGTCTTCTTTTCCTTTCTATTTCATGCAACATCTTGTTGCTTCCCTTCAGTTACATCTTAACTAGTTGTAACTTAAATATACTTTATACTTTCTCCTTTCATAGGCTAGTCAACCCTTTGTGATCCCTCCTTGACCATTTCCCATATACAGTACCTTGACTATTCACTACTCAATTATTTTCCCAAGGGGTACCCTAGATCCTACACCTGTGCACCTTGTCAACTAAGTCAACACTAACACTATTGCCATTATTAACTGTCACTAGCCTTCCCTTATTTAAGCTCGTTCCTACCTTAGGATTGACTTAATGATACCTTCTTTAGCCATTAAGATTATGTTACTAGGATCTGTCAAACATACTATTGCCCTTTCGGTAAGTTGTATTTAATTCTAGATTGCTATTATCAATGGTTACGCAGCTGTTCCCATTTCCCATGAAAACTAGGCCACATAATATTCTAGAATAAGGAAAAGCAGTTATTGGCACAACTGTCTGGGTAGATTGCAAACGTTCATTGAATTCAGGATCTTGATAACATCTTTAAGAAAAAACAAAAGTACTGAAGGTATAAGTAATTGAATGAATAGCTTGGATATATTCCTTGTAGTTGTAGGTCTGAGTGAAGATAGGCATTTGCTTTCTGTATTCTGCTGGCCTAATCTTGCCAAAAGCTAGCCTACAAAACTGTCACAACTACTTCAACAAAAGCCCATCACTTACCTTTGAAACAATATTCAACTAATGTAACCTAATTATTATTTGAATTCTTGAGGTTGCTATTATTGAGAGATATGAAAATAACTGCTTCTTGAAATGGACAGTGCATGTAGTATTGAATTTTAAAATCGACTGCTTTTGAGTGCAAAGGTTAAACTAATAGGCAGTACAATACCCAAGCAAATATGTCTGGCACCCATTTTAAGCAGTTATGATGTATAATATATTATACTAAAGCAAAACAAAAAATTCATGTCTTGCATTTGTATGATATACACATTTCAATATCATGTATTAGGCACGCATTACTCATGGATGAACTAAAAGTTATAATGACAAATACTTGTTTGCCAACAATAGGGCTAATGCAACCAAACTGCAATTAATAGGAAAATCTCTAGTATACTTTATCAATTTTTCACCAAAGAAATCTTTCCCACACGCCACATAATAATCTATACAACAGTATATAAGGATAGGGAAGGGGTATTAAAAATATTTTCATGACTATTTTAAACTGGACATAAATATTATAGATGGAATACATAAACTGCTATTGAACCTATATGCTATCAATGGTATTATCCAATACTGTAGATTTTAAATTCAGTATATTCTTTTCTGCTATTTAATACTAATTCCTGTAATTATGTTTAATTGACAACTATGAAAAAGTTTCAGAAATGATTACTTTAAATCAAATCACTACTTCTAGAACGTTTTTGACAACTCACTTGATCTTGGAAGTAACCTCTTCTTGGATTTTGCATCTTGAATCTTAGTTTAGTATACAAATTAACAATTCAGTATATAACACATAACCCTATAAGCAATTTTAAAGAAAAAATGGTAAGGATTAATCATAGCATACCATATACTAGTAGTTTGGATATAAAAACTCTCTTCCAGCAACTAGCTTCCCAATTGCAGCAATATCCTGTACATACATTAATAGAATTATTTTCCTAGAAAGTGATGGGTCAGGCTTTTTTATTACTGTTTGAAAAACAATAGACTGTATAGGAAGGAAATCAGTGCAGTATTATTAAAATTAAAATTCATAGTATTGTCATCATAGATTTTAGAAGGAAAAGGTCATAAGTATGGAAAGTATATTTTCTATTTCATTACCTACTCTGTCATTATATCTAGCAATTGTTGAGGAATTCAAATAAATAGAAATTCCACATGCAACAATCTGAAAATAAGTTGCTTGATAATACATTTAGCTTGTAGGTACCAATTGCCCCAATACCATGGAATGTGATAAATATTCCCAACAAAATTCTATAAATATTGGGGCGCAATACACCTTATACCAATACCATAAAAACATATATAATAACAATGTCACTTGAGGCTACTGGCTTCAGGAGCACTTCCTTGTAATGTTCATACTATATATAATTATTACAAATAGATATGCCAATACTTCCAATAATAATAAACACTATATGTATTTGATGAATATTTTCATTAGCATTCTGATTACATCATTACAATATTAGATTCTCTTATGAGAAGTATGTTGATAACAGTGGTGCATTTGAGGGAAATTGTCTGTTTAAGCCATCCAATGATTCTGCAAAACTGAGTGATGGGAGGGTAAATGTCAATCATTGGTTCTGTGCATTATCATATCCAGTAGTACAATCAACATTGCATTCACATTGACTTCTGGTTCACTTGCCAATATAAGTACGCAAACTGAATATAGCTGGCTTAGTGTATGCACCATGCCTGCAATAGATTCTAGCCTAAGCATTACTGCATATTAAAAGTCCCTTGCAGGAATAGGATGAAAGTGTCAATGACTCTACAGATATTGAGGTAGCACAGAATTTATTACATGCTATAAGAAGAATCTCATGCTATGCCATTACAAGGGGTCCACCTATAAATCACATAACTTCTCCTAAAAAAAAGAAGCTATTGGAAAATGAAATCATAGTAGATTTCATTATAAACAACTTCCTTTATTATCAAATATACATGCGTATTATAAGAAACAAACATGAAGGAGGGAGTAAGGCTCTTTATGGAGTATATTCTACAAGGTGTCAATAATAAACCTTTAGGTAATTTTAAAGCAGTGCTGCCAAACCTGCAAGCTCTTCGAAACAGTATACCTGTCCATGGCTTGGAGATAGTGTTGGAATATGTATAGGGTTACATTGCTTGTAGGAAAGTATCATTGGAGGGATCTCGTACCGTTTATATCATGCAAGAATATATGAACTATTTTCCAGAAAATCAAATTAGATGTGCTGATTAACAGGTTTTACATTATCTGACTATATATCTCCATACCAACACATGTTCTTTCTGATAGTATATGGATTAATATTAGAATAGAGTATGTATCAGTAGCAGAAAAGCCAGAAGTGTATTTGTAGAGCTCAAAAAGCTTACAAGCAGACAATATAGCATATGCACTAGATACAGTATAATTAGAAATAGAATTCATAGTATTTCACTAGGATCAACTTAAGAGTGTGGCCAATATAGCAATAATACCTAGACGCTACCATCCACTACTGCAATAAAGTCTAGTATACTTTTAGTTTCATTGATTGACAAGAAAGATTGCTGGCACTGCCAAGATGTACCCATTGCAAGATAAATTTTTTTGGCATTGGCTATCAAAAAAAGATTGCAAGGGGAACAAAAACACTTGGGTAAGTGGTTTACAAAAAGTTAGAGTTGTGAGAGAGCCATATTTGTATACCTCTTTTTTGCAGAATATATGAACACATTCCTTCCCGCATAATTTAGACAAGTGTGTATCATTTGAAAAGATAGTTGTATAACTTTAGATTTGGTTTTAATTATTATTATGTAAATAATTCTACAAAACCTTAATGATGTCTTGGTTCAACTTCTAGTCCAACATCTACATTTCAGTATACATTTTCCTATTTGTGGTTGTACTAACATCAACTATGTTTGGGTATTTACAATAGAATTTAGAGAAATATATCCCAGGTTTTGAGTACTCAACTTTGCATAGATTGAAGTAGAATTATGTCTTGAGATTGCTTGCAAATGGCACTTTGCATCCTGAATTTGTTTTGCGCTTCCTCTAATGTCCTGATCATGGAAATAAACAAAGGCTTATAGAATCTGGGCAGAAATATACCAAATGGTACAACTTACTTTAGTTTAGCTATTTGAAGATTATTAGCTGTTGTGGACTATGCCATCTGACATAAAAAGGTGATTGACTTGACCTCATGGATGTTTATAAAATAGGTGGAGGAGAATATTTCTGTTGGGCTGAATCAACAATCCTTGAATAATACCTATCACTATTAAAGTGGAAGAATTGTGTAAGGATAGGACATTACATATACATGCAACTTCTATTAATATACAAGAGAGAGCAGGGAAATAGTTATTTTCATTCTGATTCTCGATATTATTTCTATGAATTTATATGGATGTTATCAGAACATCTGTGACCAACCTAGCTAACAGTCACCTATCTTTGACTGACAAGTATGACTCAAGGAATTGAGGCACATATAACTCACAGGTGTGACTCAATAATTTAGATAGGAGTCCCATCTGACTGACAGAAAATGAGTCACTTCTGACATTATAGTTATATATTAGTTAGTTAGTTTAAAGTCACCTATGATTCATACAGGCTTGAGACATTCTATACAAGAAGCCCATTTTTTCTTAAGTGAAAAGGCTAGCAACTTAGCAGTTAGCAACAAATACAAGAGTTTACAATGGTTAATTAAGTCAATCTACAATCACAAGTGACTTGAAAACAGTATATGTATTCAGACTATTATTGACATAGCTATTTGGGTTGCTGTTGTGAGTTAGATTCTGGTGAATCTAGCTAATAGCTACTTTGATACTAAACCTAAACTTTATAAAATACAATGAGTTTTGATGTTGCATATACTAATCTACATGAGCACCTCATTGCAATCACAACAAGGAACTGGCAATTGTTGATATACTTGTTTTAAGCATGATATGGTTTTGGAAATGGATGGTAGAGCATTTCACTAAATTGCTCCAGCTTGTAGTATTTCAGTTATGAAACAGCATTCATATATGTAAATACAATTGCTTCAGCTTCTTTAACTACAAAGTTATAACTTTGTTTCAAAGAGCTGACAGAATCCATGGAGGAGAAGTTACAGTTGAGGTACTGGGTACTAGAAATGGGCACTGAGTTTCAAAAACAGTTGTTAAACTGCTGGAATATTTATCCAGGTATATGAGATAGTATAAAAGTTACACAACAATGTAGATAGGGTAGATGTGGGATAAATGGCATTATTGGTTAATCTATTGTCAAATGGTCAAGATTTAGAATGAAGACATGTTTGAATTGGGGCATCTGTTAATGAATGTAGTGTTTTTCAATAAATGCAACACTTGTTATGTTATAAAGAGGTAATTTTTAGCCGGATTTGGTGATGTATTCACTTTCATGTTGTTTTATGAGACAGTTATTACCTACACTCTTCTATGAACTTGTTTATATATTTCTATTTCCATTTGCTTCCATTTCTTTACCAAAAACGGTTGTTATAAGTACCGATTAATACTTTTCCACAAGTACTAATACTGCGCATACTGATTGGCACTGCTATTAGTTGCACATCCGCACAATCCTACATGTAAAAGTTTTGCCATGACTTCCATACCACTGTTGCATCATTCATTTCATCATTCCTACTTTTATTACCTGGTTTGGCCTGCATGACCTTGTTTTCAGTTAGTAACTTATATGTTTCAATTATAAATGAAAGTGTCACACACTTGTGCTTTAATGTACCTAGTTAGTTTGTACTTCCTAATACCAAAGCGCTTTCAACTATAATTACAGCTGCTTTTGCCCTGCTACCTAGCTTTGTTTCTTTCTTCTTCATCAAACTCAAGACACTTTAGTTCAACTACTATCTTCACTATTCTCTCATGCTCCGGTATTCCATCCTTGTACTTTACCATTTTAAACCCTGTTATCTTCAAATATTCATGGCTATTCAACTATTATCCTCACACATTGGTTAGGACGCTGCACACACTTTCATCATATTTTACTCCATAGGCAACTATAACTTCTCGAAAATGATCTCCATTGAAATATTTTTCCTGGCGGAGCCAATTTAGGAAAACACTATTTAAGGCATGTATTGCATATTAAGACTTTTAACTGGACTATGTTATTGATTTGTCCAATCAGTAGGAGAATCTTAAGAAATGTCTGCTTATATACCTGAATCTCTAATTGCAGCAGTAGTATATATTAAAAAGCAGCAATACATTTCACAGTCTAAATTTGGAAAAGAAATACGACATGAATGGAACAACTTCCAAGGAGAGAGCTAAAGTAACCCAGAAAAGTGCTGTAAAGTCACATTAATTGGAGTAGCTACTTATTATGAGGAAGGGAAATGCTGTCTGTGAGTGGTATGCAATTATGAATGATGTTGGACTTTAAGGTACTAATGATATTTTGCTGACTATGGCTTAATTTGTATCAAATAAGAGTAGGATTGAATTGTAAAATAGGGAATGGTCATAAACTAAGTTTTTACTCATACCAAAAACTATATTGCACTCAGTCAATCAGCCTTGGCCTTGCTACTAGCTACAGTAAATTTATGTTGGGGTAATCCTGACCCCCAATAAGTTCTTGTTATTCTAAGCCCTACTCTATTTTGCCATGCACCTTGCGTATTTTCTAGTTAGTTTCTGGTAACTGTTGCAACACAACAGCCCAAATGCCTGTTACTGCTCAACATTGTGGTTTGGAATCCCAGAAAAACTACTAGAAGGTTCTAGTATAACCAACGTCTCATGCACAATAGCTTTCAATATGTTTTGACAGTTTCTATTGAGTTGAAGTCGTTTCCATTAAGCACTTGATTCAAATTCCCCTTGACTAAAATACTCTGCGCAGCCACCACGCAATCTGTGCACAGCTGTAGCCCTGCAATTCTATTTATGTCCTCATAATTGTCTAGTTTAAGGAAGATGTCAATATGAAGAGTTCTTTCCCCTATCTTGTTGTATCTTCTTTTCCTCTCCTTTCTTTGCAACATCTTGTCTCTTTCTCCAAAGTGTATCTAAACATATTGTTTTTTGAATATACTTTATACTCTTTGCTTTCATGGATTGGACAGCACCTCTAGATTCCTGGCCTGACCACGTTGCAAATGTAGTATTTTGATGACCTGCCGCTCAGTTATTCTCTCAACTGGTGCCCAGAACGTATCCCTATACATCTCTCCACAACCGTCAATACCTACACTTTTGCCATCCTTAACCACCGATACCCCTTTGTGATGACCAGGTCCCAGTGACAGGATCTCGACGGCCAAAGAAGGTACCGTTGTGTCCGTGCCAAGGGGGACGATAGGCGTGGATAAGAGAGGGGTAGCGGCGGTTGAGGATGGCGAGAGTGTAGGTGTTGACTTGGTCGAGAGGTTGCACAGGAGCAGGTTCTGGGGCACCGCCGGGAAGGATAACTGAGCGGCGAGTGGTCAAGGTACTGGGCATGGGACTTGGTCAAGGCAGGATCAAGAGGGGCTGTCTAGGCCACGGAAGAGGAGAGTATAAAGTAGATTCGAATAACAACTTGTTAAGATACAACTGAGGGGAAGAGACAAGTTGTTGCGTGAAGAGGAAAGGAAAAGAAGACAAGACGAGAGGGAGAAAGGACTCCTTATATAGAGATCCTTCTCGAGCTATGGAACTAGAAAAACATGAATAGAATTGCAGCGCCGCGGCTGCGCAGTGGCTGCGCGGCGGCTGCGCAAGGTACATGAGTCAAAGGGAATTACAAATCAACTGCGCAATAGAAACAACTAGAACTTAATGGAAACTGACGGAAACATATGGAAACCTATTGCGCAGTGAAGGTTCGTGATGCTAGAACCTTCTGGTGGTTTCTTCTGGATTCCGAACTAGGAAGTCGAGCAGTGACAGGAATGCGGGCTGTCGTGTTGCAACGGTTACCAGGAACGGACTAGGACATGGACTAGGTACATGGCGAGGTGGAGTATTGCTAGTAGTAAGCTGAACTCGGCTGGGGTCAGGATCAGGTGAACATGGATCCACTGTGGCTGATAGCGAGGCTGGTGCCGGCGGTGGCTGGGTGCGGGGTAGTCTTGGGTAAGGCTGGAAACTCGGTTCATGACAGTAGCCCCCCTTCTAGAGGAGAGCTCCAGCGATCTTTCTTGGATTGGTTCAAGGTCGTCGTCAATGATGATCGGGTCGTACCAAGATCCACTCATGGTGCGGGAAGGTTTTCTGGTCTGGGTTTTCGTGGGTAAGCCGTGTGGAAGCGCCTAACAATTGCTGGGGCGTTTTCGAGGTCGCTTGCTGGTTGCCAGGTAGGATGATCGTATCCAACCCAACGGACAAGATACTTGAGTTGACGTCGGACAAGTTTGGAGTCGAGAATATCTTCAACTTCCCACTCTAGGTCTTCGTTAACAATAACAGGAGGAGGAGGAGGTTGAACTTGGCCGGCGAGGGGGTCTGTTGCAACAGGTTCCAGGAGGGAGACGTGGAAGACTGGGTGAACTTTCATAGATGCAGGAAGCTCGAGCTTATATGCGTGGCTGGAGATTTTCTGGACGATTCGAAATTTTCCCAGGCGCTTAAAGTCCAACTTGGTTGATGGGCGAGTGGTGTGGATGTGTCGTCTGAGTAACCACACCTCATCGCCAACTTGGTATGCTGGTGGGGGAAGGCGATGTCGATCGGCTTGTTCTGCATGAATTGCCTGGGACCAGGATATTTCAGCTTGGAGATGCTTGTCCAACAGGCTGAGTTTGGCGGCATAATCCTTGAGTGCTTCCGGGGTTGGCAATGGAACTGCAGGATTGGCAAGGATTTCGTATCGGGGTTGTTGTCCGTAGACGGCAAAGAAGGGCGTAATTCCGGTGGTTGCCGAAAGGGTGTTGTTGTATGCAAACTCGGCCATAGTCAAGAGTTCTGACCAGTTGTCCTGCTGGTAGTTGCAGTAGGCACGAAGGTATTGTTCAAGGATTGCATTAACTCTTTCGGTTTGGCCGTCGGTCTGGGGATGGAAGCTGGTGGAAAGCTTCTGTTGAATTCCAAGGAGCTTGCAGAGGAACCTGGAGAACTCAGATGTAAACTGGGTACCGCGGTCGGTAACAATAGAGTCAGGGAGGCCGTGAAGGCGGAAGATGTTGTCCATGAAGAGTCTGGCAAGGGTCTCAGAGTTGCACTCGGTTGTAGTTGGAATATAATGAGCCATCTTAGAGAGTCGGTCAACTACTACCAGTACAGCATCAAAGCCGTTAGACAAAGGTAAGCCAGTAATGAAATCCATCGAAACTGAACTCCATCTGCGGACTGGGATTTCCAAGGGTTTCAGGAGTCCATAGGGGGCGTGTCGTGCGGGCTTGATCCTCATGCAAGTATCGCAGTTTTGAATGTAACGTGCAATGGTCTTGCGCATCTTGGGCCACCAGTAGTTCCGGGAGACAAGTTCATATGTAGCAGCTCGACCTGGGTGGCCAGCGGCGGGGTGTTCGTGGCACGAGCTAAGGACTTTGGCTTGAAGTTCTTCGTTATCAGGGATGTACAAGAGTTTGTTGACATAGAGGAGGCCATCATTGTAAGTACATTCTCCGAGGGGGACTGTTGGGTGCTTAGTTTCAAAGTTTTCAAGGGCAAGAAGGATTGATTTTCCCAAGGCGTCCGTTCCAAGGAGGTTGCGGATCTCGTTGTTGAATCCAATTGAGGCTGCTGAGAGGGAGTAATCAGAAAATTTGGAGGACGGGATTAGAGCGCGTACAGGTCGTGCGCGTTCATCCCCCTCTTCAGGGAGGTCTCCAGACCTTCGTGTCAATGCATCGGCCTTTCCGTTTTTTTCGCCAGGTCGAAACACAATAGTAAAGTCATATTGCGCTAATTCCCCAGCCCACCGTGCTTGCCGCCGATTCAGGAGTGTTTTGGTCTTAAAGGATTCGAGGTTGTGGTGATCCGTGAGGATGGTAAATGGCTTGGGGAGTGCGTGAAGGTACATGTGCCATTTTTCCAAACAAACAACAATTGCAAGGAGTTCCTTATCACCGATTCCGTAGTTGCATTCGGCTGGTGACATTTTCTCGGACAGGAAGGCAACAGGGTGGAGGACAGATTTGCCGTTCTCAGGAACCTTTTGAGAGAGGATGCCGGAGACCACATGGTCGGAGGTGTCAGTCTCGAGGATTGTTTCAAGGTTTGAGTCAAAGTGCCGGAGGATTGGTGCAGAGGTGAAGGCGGTTTTCAAGCGAGAGAATACTGCATCGCATTCTGAAGACCACGCAAAGGGGGTATCCTTTTGCAATAGTCGGAAGAAGGGTTGACAGATCCGGGAATAACCTTCAATGAAGCGGCAATAGAAGTTGGCGAAACCAAGGAAGCATTGGATGTCTTTGACTGATTTTGGCGTTTCCCATTCCACTACCGCTTGAACTTTTTCTGGGTCCATTTTGATACCTTCTGAGTAGATAACAAAACCGAGGAAGGTGCTCTTTGTAACACTAAATTCGCATTTCTCTGGTTTGACGTAGAGACCAGCTTCCGAGAGCTTTGCAAGAACTTTCCTGACTTGGTCTTTGTGTTCTGCTTGGGTTTTGGAGTATATCAATATGTCATCAAGGTAGACAACACAAAAGACATCAAGGAATTCCCGGAGGGTGTCGTTCACAAATCTTTGACAGGTGGCAGGGGCATTAGTAAGTCCAAAAGGCATGACAAGAAACTCGAAGAGGCCATATCGGGTGCGGAATGCAGTTTTCCACTCATCGCCTTCCTTGATTCTGATGAGGTTGAAGGCAGCTCGGAGATCAAGGCGAGTAAAGTACTTTGAGCCTCGAATCTGGTTCAATGTTTCCTCAATCCTTGGTAGTGGGTAGCGGTCTTTGTGGGTGATGTCGTTAAGGGCACGATAATCCACACAAAGTCTTAGGGAACCATCTTTTTTCTTGACAAAGAGGATTGGTGAGGCGCTAGATGAGGAGCTAGGGCAAATGAATGCTTTGGCAAGATTCTCATCAAGCCATTCTCGGACCTCCTTGAGTTCTGAATCGGACATTGAGTACATGCGTCCAAGAGGAGGTTTGGCGCCTGGAAGAAGAGGAATTTCATGATCGACATATCGGTGGGGAGGAAGCGATGAAGCTTCCTTCTTAGAGAACAAGGGCAAGAAGTCGTGATATTCTGAAGGGACAAGAGCTGAGGCTGGTTCGGGAGTGTGGGGTGTTTCTGGAAGGGAGGCGAGTACACAAATCATTGAACCGGGTTGTTTAACAGCGACTCGCATGGCAGCACGAGAGATAACTGCAATTTTGTGATTTACTGTACTGGGAGGGTTGCTGGAGATTGTATTTTGTCGAACAGGAAGGCAGTGGGCCTGGCAGTAACCAGACGCAAAGGTAATGGTGTTCTTTTGCCAATCAATCATGGGATTATGGCGGCGAAGCCAGGTCCGTCCAAGAATTAAGTTCCATCCGGCTAGTTTTGTCACTTGGAATGTAAGAACTTCCTCATGTTGGTCGACGGTAAGTTTCAAGGTACAAGAGTGGGTTATCTGGCCAGCAACCGAGCGTCTCCCATCAACAACGATGAGGTCTTCTGGTTTTGGTTTCAGATCAAGGACAAGGTTCAAGGACAAGGCAAAGTCAAGGTCGATGAACTGAGAGGTAGCTCCACAGTCCACCATGCAGGTTCCAGGCAAAGAATCATTGATAGTAGCATTGAAAGTCATAGGTGACTCGGAACCGAGATCACCTGAAAGAGAAACAGAAGACAAAGGCAAAGCAGCAGAGATTCGATACCTTCGCAACCTACTCTTGCGAGCAGATCGCGACTCAACAGGAACAACAAAACCAGTACCAAGTAAATCAACAGATGGTAAAACAGAAAAAGCATTAACGGAAAACATTGGGGAACAAGAGGCGCACGAAGGCGAAAAACAAACACAAGAGGGTTCAAGAGAGAAGACACCAGGTTACATCCTGGCACTCCTTGAAGGGTCTTCGGTCTTCAAAGAGGCTGTTAGTTTTTTGCCGGAGTGGCGGTCTCGGTGGTGCTGTAAAGCACAGTTGCAGGTGGTCCTGCTGGTGTGGCAATGTCGGAGGTAGCGTTGACCTTCTGGGCCTTGTTGGGGCAGACACTTGCGAAGTGTCCTTTTGCACCGCAGTAGAGGCAGAGGCCATTGGCGCGGCGGTAGTCTTTATCGGCCTGGGTGAGAGGACCACGCTTTCTTTTAACCTCAACTGCAGAGAGGTCCATGGGTCCCGCATGTGAGCCTGTAGCGGTAGAGGGGCTGGCAGGAGCACTGGTGCGAGGGGCAGCGGTGTTGTGGTGTTGGGAGGGCGTGTGGTGTTGATTCTGTACACGCCTGATGTTGTTGTCAAGCTGGATGCACATTTATGCAACAGCAGCCAGAGTGTCCGGAACATTGAGTTGGTAGGATAACGCCGTAGCGGTGTCCTTGTTGAGGCCAGAGCGGAATCTGGCAATCTGCTCTTTTTGGTTCATGGAGAGCTTGGTGGAAATGGTGACAAACTCAGCGGCATAGGCAGAGCAGTCTCGTTTACCTTGACGGAGTTTGTCAAGCTTTTCTCTTGCAGTTGCTTCGGCATCTGGGTCGTCAAATGCCGCTTGGAGGGCGTTGATGAAGCCTTCGTAGAATTGAAACTGGACTTGGCCAGTGACTGGGTCCATGTGTGGGTTGAACCACGCTTGGGCACCTCCGGAGAGGTGAGAGGCAGCATAGGCAATCCTAGCTGCGTCGGAGGCATAACGGGTGGGGTCGGAGGAGAAAACCAGTTGGAGTTGGGTGATGAACTGGCAATATTTGTCCCTGGTGCCATCGAAGGCAGTGGGGTCTGCAATCTTTGGGGCCAGGTTTCGTGGCGCGGGTGGTGGTGGTGCTAGGGCTTGGAGTCTGGTCTGTACACCGGCGTGGAATCCGGATTGGAAGTGGGCATAGAGTGACTGAGTAGCAGCGCTCAGTTCGTCAACATCGGTAAGGTTGGGGATTACTGGCGATTGCCAGGTTCCAGTGGTGCCACACATAACACCTTGAAGGTGCGCATTGGTGAGGCTTGTCCTGATGTCAGGACGGAGGTTATTGGGGAGGCTTGGGTTGTCGCTAGCGACGAACTATGTGGTTGAGAGGAGGGTAAGGGAGTCGGTCCAGGGGGTTGCCAGTGGGTGGAGAGGAGTTTGAGAACGAGACATCTCAATGTTGCTTGGGTGTGGCGGAGACAGTTATGTCGACGCAACAAAGTGTGATGACCAGGTCCCAGTGACAGGATCTCGACGGCCAAAGAAGGTACCGTTGTGTCCGTGCCAAGGGGGACGATAGGCGTGGATAAGAGAGGGGTAGCGGCGGTTGAGGATGGCGAGAGTGTAGGTGTTGACTTGGTCGAGAGGTTGCACAGGAGCAGGTTCTGGGGCACCGCCGGGAAGGATAACTGAGCGGCGAGTGGTCAAGGTACTGGGCATGGGACTTGGTCAAGGCAGGATCAAGAGGGGCTGTCTAGGCCACGGAAGAGGAGAGTATAAAGTAGATTCGAATAACAACTTGTTAAGATACAACTGAGGGGAAGAGACAAGTTGTTGCGTGAAGAGGAAAGGAAAAGAAGACAAGACGAGAGGGAGAAAGGACTCCTTATATAGAGATCCTTCTCGAGCTATGGAACTAGAAAGACATGAATAGAATTGCAGCGCCGCGGCTGCGCAGTGGCTGCGCGGCGGCTGCGCAAGGTACATGAGTCAAAGGGAATTACAAATCAACTGCGCAATAGAAACAACTAGAACTTAATGGAAACTGACGGAAACATATGGAAACCTATTGCGCAGTGAAGGTTCGTGATGCTAGAACCTTCTGGTGGTTTCTTCTGGATTCCGAACTAGGAAGTCGAGCAGTGACAGGGATGCGGGCTGTCGTGTTGCAACGGTTACCAGGAACGGACTAGGACATGGACTAGGTACATGGCGAGGTGGAGTATTGCTAGTAGTAAGCTGAACTCGGCTGGGGTCAGGATCAGGTGAACATGGATCCACTGTGGCTGATAGCGAGGCTGGTGCCGGCGGTGGCTGGGTGCGGGGTAGTCTTGGGTAAGGCTGGAAACTCGGTTCATGACACCCTTCTGTAAGGAAATCGTCCTCACATCCCTTTTCCTACTCATACTGCCCAGTTAGGCAGTCACTTTCCTTTTAGAACTCCCCTCATGTATTTCTCTTTCTGTTAGCCCTATTCCTGTCCTGTTTTTTCCCAGTTATTTTTTTATCATTATCTATCATTTCTGTTGCCTCAGCTACTTCACAAGCATCTACATGCTTCTAGAAGAGTCTCCTGTTTGTCCCCTGGCTTGTGACATCATTACACAATCATAACATCATTTCCTGTTGCCTATTTTCCGTATTTATCACTATGAGTCTTGTATGATTTATCTCCTGTTATAAGAGCCTTTGAAGCGTTATGCTTCTACCTTTCAACATCATGTATCATTTTGTTATCATTTCTACTCATATTGTTATTATTTTGATTCATGTATATGAGCCATTTGGACTCATAATCTAACCATTCAGTCTCTATTGAATGGCTATAGTGGGGAAACTTTAGAAGGACAGACAAGACAAATCCAACCAACTAAATAGCACTAAAAACAATATACTAGCCACACTGGTAATTCTTTGTTTACTATGGCCTTAACAAGCCCTCTAGTAAATTGCCAGAACACACAGAAACCACTCCAGAGACCCAGACACTTTACACTACACACAGAAGCATTTAGGGCGATTTTAAAGCCTTTTTAGGAACTTTAGAACCATCACAGAAGTCTCTCATAATACCTACTACCACCTAGAGGTCAGGCCGGTGTTACACAGTCTTGGCTTCAAAGTTGGTAGTAGTTTACACCTTCCTTATCCATACTTCCTGCCATCTCAGGCCTAACCCTAAAGGTATCTTCATTGGCCATCAAGACTCTCTGACTGGGACTTGGTTATCACATGAAAGGTGGGTGAATTGATCTTGAAGCAGGGACCATATTGTTTATTGGAAACTGTTCATACTACTGGCAAAATCAGCTATCATTTCATTATACAGGCGAATATAACTCATAAAGAGGAATGATATGGGGATAGAGCAAACATGTAATAATGATGCTATATTTGCATACTTGCCTAGTTCTTATATTGAAAAATCCTTAAACTTAAGGTACCCCAAATGATACTTTGACTCTCATACAAGGCCAAAAACATTCGCATAAAACTAATAATTATAGATGGGCCCTATTCACATATAAAATGGGAAGTGATGCAATATCTATTAGAAATATTATTATCATGTTGTATTTTCTTTACCTTTCTACCCACTTTATATTGGAACTAAATACAAGTTATTCTGGTATTTTATTCATTCCTTATAGAATAATATCTTGAAATACCAAATCGTTTGGTTTTCAAATGTCCTATTTGGAGGAAATGCTTTTTCTAAAAGGTTTTGCTGTGATAGTCAGGACAAGGTACATACTTTTGCTGGAAATAATAAAAGTCCCTTCAAGTCTCATGGCCATTGGCCAGTCCTACCAAAACCATTTTGAGCAGGCCAGCAACTCCAATTGTTTTAAAATATTATTGAAAACTTTGCTAGCACTTCTGAATATTCCTCATCAACTTACTCAAAACTGGAGAATCTACAGTTACAAAGGATATCAATTCCACTGTATAAACATTGGAGCAACAAATTGTTGATTTCTTTTGCTCTTAATGATCCTACTTTACATGGATAGAGAGATTCTTTCTACATAAAAAGCTTTTACAAAACTTAGGAAGAGAGGCAAAAGGAGACCTGCAAGCCTGAAGTATATTTAAATTTGCAGGAGACTTATTACAAGAGATATTAAAATGTATTAGGCAAAACCTACATGGCGTCAAGTCAAGTTTGCTGAAGCATCTCCCAAAAAGTGCAAAAATCATACTCACAGAGACACTCATATCATGGAAAAGCCGCAAAAAGGGCCACAAGACTCTTAGATAGTACAAAAAAACATACAAATGAACTATTATATCCCGTCCAATCCAATCAAACCTAGACTGAAAACAATTATGATGGAAATAATTTCACATAATGTTGATATGTATCCATGATCTTCAGAAAATTCAGAGATTTATTAGGTTTTTTTTTTGTTAGGGGGGGGGTTTTAGGGAACATATCTTTCCTCTTCCTAAACCTCCCCTGCAGCTACCTTTTCCTAACAATTTTGTGCTGCAGGTATGCCAACCCATTTGCCATTTGTCGGCTGATTTGATGAACCTCTCGTGATATGCAGGGAGGGAGTGTCTGCCAGGTCTTGACTTTGACTTTTTTCCGGTGTTTAGTCCTTCCCCCTGCCTCCCGCCCCTCTGGCTTTGCTAATTGGTAAAATAATTTGATGGAGGGTGTCTCTCTGGTCTTTGGCTATGCTATGATGGTTCCTGGTCCCTGGTCCCTTTCTATTCCTTTGGGATTGCGTTGCGCAAGGCAGCCCAGCCCAGCTGGCAATCTTTGGAGTTTTTACTCCCTACCTACGTACCTACCCATAGTGTTTTGTAGTATGCTATTGCTTTTTTTTCTTCCTGGCTGGCCTGGTTGGAAGGAACTGCATAACATTCATTTATTTTGGAGGAGGAAGAAGAGAGAAAACTGTTGTTTACCATATCACAACATTCAATATTCTGCGGTTTCTTGAAGCTAGTGGGAGAGGGTTGACTATAGAGAAAATGGAATAGAATGGATCTCACACCATAAAATTACCAGTCCTATTTAGTAAATCCCCCCTAGGATGCCTTCCTTGCATATATCTGGTTTCTTCGTAGTGGGATTGACAGGCATTGGAGTGGATGATTTGGTGTGTGGTATAATAAGTAAGACGATAAGATAGATTGATTGATTGTTTGATGGTAATCCTCAAGCGCCTGACTAGTCCACTCGCCATATACCCGTCCTCGATTGGCGTAGGGTTAAGCCTTTTTCCGATCTCTTTGTTGCCAACTCGTGTTGGTCAATCAAGTTGGTCATTCTTGTTAGCTTATTTTCTATTTGGCTCGTCACGTGTGGTCACCTGTTCCGTTCCATTGTCCTCAATCATGTTGTCACCCTTATATGTGAATGGGGTAGGTAGGTTGGTCTTGTGTAACTCTGCTTCTCCCTCCATGCTAACTATACAATTGCTTAATCATGCTTCTCCCATCCCCCTTTCTTGCTAGAGGTCAATTGAGTATGTATTATGACTGATGTGGTGCTGTGCTGTGCTGTCCAACATGCAATATAGTCATGTGCCAATTCCCTCCCCCCTTCGCCAATAGCGTAGGGGCCATTTACTATCAGTAGACATGGTTGTGAATGTGGATGTGGATCTAGCAGTGACCTAGTGACAAGTATTATAAGGAGCTGGGGCTGGCATGGCTGGGCCCCCATCTCACCAAGGTCAAAGACATTAATGAAAATATGATAATCATAATGTGGTGGTGGAGCAAGCTCTAATGTTGTTTTAATTCACTGACTGGTATAAAAGAGAAATGCAGGTCCCCTACCTCCCCTGCCCCTATGTTCTGAGCAGATACCTTTTGTCTGGCCTTGCCTATTGTGGATATCTATCTATTTACCTTACCTCACCCAACCTAACCACTAGCACACCCGCCATCATCTTTCAAGGCTATAGCTAGCGCAATGAATAAATAATGGATGCATATTTCAGACAATTTTGTGGAATGCAATGGAAGGGGGGAGGGACACAAGCTAAACTAGGCCTGGTGTGCCTACCATACACATATAAATACAGGTTTTTATGGTTTTTCGGGAGTACAAGCAATCCGAGCCAACAGAAGCAGGGAAGGGAAAGAGAAGGGAATATTCATTGTCTTTGACATGAAATCTTCCCTTCTTTTTCTTTCAATCATCCCCAAAGGCTTACCAACTTGAAACCTCTGAGTCGTTTTTGTTCAAGGCTCATATCCTATCAAGTTCCATCCACCATTAGGACCACAAACCACAATTGTGAGTAATGTTGGACTTTAAAATAGTTGGATTCAGTTCAGTTTAGTTCAGTTCAGTTTATTAATCTAATCCATTTGTTTTTGTTATATATATAGTCATATATATATGGTTAGTGTGTACTCCACTCCCAGTTACAGTGAAAGTCAAACTTAAAGTCAAAGTCAAAAGTCAAAGTCCATTGGGTTGCATTGGATTAGATTTGATGGAATGGGATAAATCTTTCATCTTTTATAATTATCTTGAGGGGGGTTTTTTTTTTTTCTTTTTTTTTGGTATAAATGGATCTATCTTTGAAAGAAGGGGTGGATTTGATTCCAATTCCGATTCGATTCCGATTCCGATTCGATTCCAAAAAAACATCCAATTTGAGCCCCAACCCACCCCCCCCCCTCCTCTCTACAGTTCCTCTGACTCTAATTCTCGATATTCGATATTGAGAGGCTATAAATTTCGTGTATTTATTGATTTATTTATTTATTCCTCTTCTCTGCTTTGCTCTGATTTTGATCTGATCGATTAGACTACACTAGACTACATTACTTGCCCCACAATAAAATTATTTCCTGTAACCTTTCGGCTTTCGGCTTTCGGCTTTTGGCTTTTGGCTTTCGGCTTTCGGCTTTCGGTGGTAGGTAGAGAGACTCCTCCTCCTCCTCCTGCCGATGATGGGGGGGGGCATCTCGCGGCTACAATAATCACGGTGAAAAGCACCTGAATGATGGATTTTTGCTGATGAGATGCGGTGGGAAGGATGTATAACACCATTGGTTGAGTTTCTTTTTTTCCGGGGAAGTTTGATGTCAGTTTCTTTCTTTTGTCCCCTTTTGTCCCTTTTGTACCTTTTTGTGGTGGGGGGGGCAGGTGGTGTTGGAGTTGGAGTTGGAGGTTGGAGGTTGCTGTACAGATTGCGAATAAGAGGGATGGTCTCGGCCATGCTTTTGTGTGTGGTGGAGATATTATTGATGGCGATGCGAAAACGAGGTTGAAAGAGAGAGAAGCCAGGACGGCAGGAGCGGGCGGGCGGGGCGTGGTAGGCATGGATGGAGATGGTGGTGGGTTGTCGACAACCAACGGAAGTATCGAGAGTCCAACAGGCGAGAAAACATGGGTGTTTGTTTTCTTTGTTACTTTGTGTGTTTGGTTGGTTGGTTGGTTGGGGGCAGCGTAACTATTGCTGTGTACACGGACGGATCCACTGTGGCTGGCTGGATGGGCAGGGCAGGGCTGGATGGGCAGGGCTGGGGGCGCGGGCGTGGTATTTGGGCAAAGTAGTTTGACGAAAACCAAACGGTTCACCAGTTGTGTAGGAAGAAGTAAGTACCTTACGTATATACGTCCTTGGTACCCAGGTACGTAGGTAGGTAGGTATGTAGGTACGGAAGCCAGTTCATCCCGCACCATATAAAATGACCCCAACAACACACACAACACCGCATTCGATATACTCGCATGCACGTATTGCATGCCCACAAACGCTACCCGTTTAAATTTAAATTTTGAAATCTGTCTTAATGGAAATGTTCTGGCCTATACACGCAGCGGCACCTAGGTATCGCGGGCTGCGACGGCGCAAGTGGATGCCCACATGACGGCCGAGGGGGGCTGTGTACCAAGGCCGTACCGAGGTAGGTACCGAGGTATCTGCGGGCTCGGGCGGTGCATCGCAGCAACCGTAGAGACACCGCCACCAGTGGAGGGAGCTTTGCCGGGCGTGGGTGCGGGGCACCGAGCAGGCATGCATGTGCCCTCTATATGCCAGGTATATGTTTTATTTTTTCTGCAATGAGTGGGCAGATAACATACATACATACGTACGTACATGGCTATATACAACATCCCAACATATCTCGGTACGTACCTACCTACCGCAAGCCCGCAACTTGCTGCCTGGTCCGTTCTGGCAACTACCATGAGCTACCACAGGTCACATACCTACATACATCCTTACGTAACGGGCGTACATCTACATCTCACTAATACCGACATGAAGGGGGTATGTGTGCAAATGTGGGCGCTTTTGCGGGAAATAAAAGGCCTCGGTCAGGCAGGTACCGGAAAGGGGTGGATGGAATAACGGTAAATGGTACATGTACTTTACTTTTGTTTTTGTAAACGTTTTATCGTACTGAAATGACATGAACGGACCCACCTACCCACACGACTTTTGTCAATGTAATATGTGGGGGGTAAAATAATTATAATTGTGATTATGAATATATATATATGGATATTGGCTTGACTTGACTTGACTCGAGTTACGAAAGTGACAAGATGGATGGATGGATGGAAGCAGTGATTTTGTAAAATCAAGAACAAAAAGAATGGACATGAAACGTCGTCGTCGCCGCCATCTCCGTCCCCGCCGGCGCCGCGCAGGCCAAGCGCCTCGTAGCTTGCCGGGACGGCAACAGTCTGCCGGCGCCAAAGAGCGTGCGCAGCGTGTCGTGGAACGCCTGCCGCTCGGCCGCGGTCGTGTACTTGAGCGACGTGTCCAGCAGCCCGTCCTTCACCGCGCTGTGCACGCAGCCCACCATGGCGGCCTCGTTGATGCCCAGGGCGTCGGCCGCCTCCTCGTGGTTCGTGATCCGTCTCGGTGCATTGTCGGGCTTGTCGGGCTGGATATACATGGACATGTCCCTGCGCAGGGCCTCTGGCGCTTGGGCTGGCATGGCTGGGCGTGTTGCGTGCCTGTTGTTTCTGCAGTGGCAAAGCTGCCCGTGTTAGCGTTCCCCAGGAAAGACAAAGGGCCGTCTGCTGCAAAACAGAAACCCACCTTGTGCCTGTTGTTCTGTTGCCGTCACGGTCACTGTTGCCGTTGTTGTCACTGTCACTGTTGCTGTTGCTGTCACTGTCACTGTCACTGTTGTTATTGTTGTCACCGTTGCTGTTGCTGTCACTGCCACTGTTGCCGTTGTTGTTGTCGTCCGAGCCCGAGTCTATGCATCGCCTCCCCACTCGGCGAGGCACATGCCAAGACGTGCGCATGTTTGTACCCAAAGAGTCTCACATGTCCCTCGCCAGCCCCTCTGCCTCGTACACAAACACCACCACCACCACCACCAGCAGCAGCAGCAGCACCACCACCACCACTTCAACCACATCTCCGCCATGGCCACAAGCCTGTTTCATGCCTCACCAGCACCAACAACACCATCCCCATCGAGGGGGGGCACCAGGAACAACAACATCCTCCCCACTCCCCCCACCGATCTCCGCCCGCATGGCACATGGCCTCCCGCACCGCAATGGACATCACCATCGTGCGCATCCACCTCACCACCATCCCCCCCAGCAGCCGACCAACCGCCACCCCAAACCCCACCAGCACGCCCTTCCAGACCTCCTCTACCAGGGCACCCAAGCAACCCAAATGACCCTCCCCAGCCTCAACATGCCGCACCTCCTCCTCGAGTTCCTAGCCAACCGGCCTCCGAATCCCCTTTGCAAACGGAAACATAACCCACACCCTCCCCCTCCCCCACCCACCAACCTCTGTGCACAACCTCACCGAGCTCGTCACCAACGCCATCACTCTCAACACAGCGCCAGAACTTGGCACCACCGCGGCGGGGGGCAGGGCCAAGGTCGAGAGCATGAAATTATGGTACTGCGGGCGGGACCGGAGGAGAAATACGCCAACGATGATGATGATGATGATGACGCTGAACGGGAACCCCCCAACCAATCCAAGCCGCAGCGGAGGCAGGGCATGGTGGGACCGTGTCGCTGGCCGGCGCGCAACCGGGGGTCGATGCGATTGTATGTGCTTGTCATTTGAATTTTTTTTAAATTCTTTTTTTTTTTTTTTTTTTTTTTATTTTCTTTTTCGTGGTTTTATTGTATTATTTGATTGTAATTCCATTCTGTATCTGTTGGTTGGTTGGTTTGTAATGAGAAGCGGGTTGGGGTTGGGTTTGGGATGGGGTTGGGGTGGGAGTGGGAGTGGGGTAGGGCGAAAGTTTGAATTTAATGGATTTAAAGACACCCATAAGTGACTCCGTCTCTACTACATTGTTGGTCTACAATCGTATTTCCCTTGTATTCCACGTAGAGTCTGGGTGGTTTCGGTGCAAAATCCGACATATCCAATGGTAAATTAGAGAAATTCAGGTCCACTAACTCACTTTCAATCAGCACAGGATCGACGCTAGACGTGTGTTACCTGGGAACATACTTGGTAGCTAGCATGCTGTAGCAAGAGTATAGCCCTAGTAAGGATCTTGAGTAATCAAGTTCTTTACAATTGCTCAGGTCATTGACCACTGGAAGGCAATATTGAACGGGCTGCCAAGTGGTCACCTAGCCCGGGGTCTCTAATGTATGTAAGCAAAAATATTGAGGTGGAGAAGTAAGCTGCATTCATGTTGCCTCTCCTACATGGCTGTATTGACGTCACCACTTGGCTACCACAACCTTTCAAATTCATGGCCCTCCAACAGCACCTCCCAAAGTCAGTTTTTACCTACAGCTCCTGTCGCCTACACCACCTCTTATTGTAACTTCTTGTCTACTCCACCTCTTGACGTCACTGGTCGCGTACAGTACCTCTCAATGTCAACCATTGTTCCTTATGGCCATAGCTACGACGACTCGACACATAACACTTTATCAACGTCCCGCCACTCGGAAAGAAACCCAATTGAGTTCCATCTTCTTGCAAGCAACAGTTGAAAGGAGAAAAAATCAGAGGACGTAAATGTGTGGGCCACATTCAAGTTACCAAAGAGCCTGCAAATCAAGTGGTGAAGGTACCTTGGCTGCCAGGCCATTCAGCCTTAATTGGCAGGCCAGGGCCATTCGCATTCGTATGGCAACCTTGGTTGGACAAGTCCATTGACCAGAGAACTGATTTGATGATTGCCTCGGAACAAGGTTGATATATCAGGCCACGCACTGAATGCTTTTGGAGTAAACGCCTAATCTCTCACTACATCCACCTACAAAGACCGGCATGCAAATCACCTGGGCGTGAAAAACATGAATTGGATACTTGTTCTGGCCCATTCAGCAAGACCAGCGCTTTGTCTATGGTCCAGCGCCAACTATCAAGATTCCTAGTTGATCCGACGCTCGGACAAATTGGTAGATGGTTTTAACCATTGAGCAACAGGGACATACTCGGATCATTCAGTAAGATTGAAGGAAACCTATTTTTCAAGCTCAAATATTATGTACATACATACATCTAATTTTCTGGACCTGATGGCAACGAAAATAGTGTCCAATGTTTTATCTTTGCACTGTATAGCGTTTCCGTCAGCATGCAATTAGAAGGAAGCATATAAGGGGGGATAGTTTTCAAGATCTTAAGCCTTTCAATTTGCATGGTTCAGGTACAACAAGAGACCCGGTTCCTTGCTGCTCCCATGTTCTACCTAGTGCAGAGGCACAAGAAAAGTGCAGATTCCTCTCGATGCAAACTTGAAGGGTGTGACGGGTTTATGGGGTAGTGTTTCTGGAGTTGGTCGAGTTGGGGCGGAGGAATATTGATGTGTTTTAATGATCGAAATCTCTGTGTGGGCTACCCAGGGGATGTGGTGAGTGGTGAGTGGTTTATGGCTAGGCTTCAGGATTTAATCATCAAAGATGGGTTGTGAGTTGGTAGAGGAACCACGGGGCCATGGTGGTGGCTTGGTTTTCCAAATTCCCTCGGGAGAGGTGGGTAATGGAGTTAATACTCAAGATTAGCCATGGGAGTCGGACGAGGGAGTACAGTTATAGCGTCGCATAGATTATCTATTCTCTACCGTATCCATCTCCTTGCAGGGTGCGGATTTTCATCCGGTATTGTCGCGATATAGCTGGGAAACATATGGTCTTGAACTATGTTCCTAGCCTGCGGCATCATTGGAGATACCCTTCCTATTTATCAACAGCCGCTCCTTCTCCCCCGCCCTTCATCATTGTCTGAATTGTCTACATGCCAGCAACTAGGGCGCTCCGATAACAGAATCCTCGAGAATATGTATGCTACTTCATAAATCTGCAGACCATTCCATGTCGCCACTTGACGTACCAGACGGGGATATGGCGCACTACCGGCATATAATCCTGATTCTGTACCCTCGCGGAAACCTCTATATAAAGAGGCCTTCCTTCCTTCCCTTTGTATTGACTTTCTTTCCCTTCCTCTTCACGCAACAATTTATATCTGCACCTTGACAAGTTGTTCTACGAATACAACCTCTTCTTGTTTTACCTGTGGCCTAGACAACCCAACCTCGGTTTCCTGCCTCATGCCCCGCCGCCCCCGATCTCTCTACTCCATCTGCTCAGTCCCCAAACACGTTGCCAGCTCCCTCGACCGCGGCCATCGCCAGACCCTCAAAGACCTCAACCACCGTCACGCATCCCTCATGCCTGATCCCACCCATCGGTATAATCGTAGAGCCCACTACAAGTAGACTCGTGCTCGGGGCGCGACATACCTTACGTAAGTACTTAGTCTGGTGTGCAACGCGACATACCGAGACTGGGCACGAGACCATACCGAGACCAATCTGGCCCCGCTTGATCTGCATGCTGTTTGCCTGTGCGCATGTTCGGTGGCCCGACTGAAACGAGACTAGCCATACTGGGCGCAAACAACATTACATCGACTTTGGGCAAACGAGATTTCATTGCGCCAGCAGGATGCCCGACTAGGTACATTATGAGAAAAAGCGGCGATTCCTATAGCCGTCTGTATACAGTGGCAGAAGAGGCAGAGCAGCTTACAGTGGGGACCGTTTTCCTTCCAAAGCAATCTCTCTTTAACCTGGGTGATGGCTGTCCTGAATTGGTGTTGGTATGGTTGTACTTGAGTACTTTTTTGATGCACTGGTATGTTGTCTAGAAGGAGGAAAAACTGCAATCATGGTGAGTGTGAATGCATCCCCTGTCAAGTGTTCTTCTAGGATGCCTTTCCCCTGCTGACGTTTCTCCAAGATGGGATGATGCGGTATCACTAGAATATATATACAGGTCAATTTGGAAACTTTGCTGAAAGGGTTGCCAGACAAGTTGTTGCGGCCGTTTGAGACGGCTGAGATACAACTTGTGTGGACCGGGAATTTACGGGAAATGCCAGTGAAATTGATGAGATTTTGGACAAGTGTCGCTCATGGAAATATGGCCAAGTCTAAAAAACCAAGTTACGTCTCAAAGATGGCGTGGAAGAAGGGAATTGCAAATAAGGGTTGGTCTAGCTTTGACACACAAGTCGTCACGTTGCACACTGTGGATTAAGACAAAGGAAAGTGAAGCCATAGATAATAGTGTATTAGTCCGGATGCTATCCACCGATTCGTCTTTGAAATATCATCATGGCCGCGGTGGGGCAAAAACGAATCTTTCGGAAGCAAAAACGACTTGTTTCGGCGTTGGACCTCCTAAAACCCTGTTGTGCTGAAAAATGGCTTCAATCTCCTCCGCACATAGTACGTCGTCAATAACCTCTGCAAATTTGTCTGTACTAACCCAACAATCCATTTGAAGGGGGATCAGAAGGCATTTGGAAAAGAGCACAGGAGCAATCCATACAATAGACATAAATGGGCGGGGCAAGCAAACAAATTAAACAAGTATAAGGGCGACATACAGCCATTTAAGATAACCAAAAATCCACTCCAGAGAGGCGAAAATGTGTTTGTAACCTGGCAAAGGATAATTGGAAAATCAACAAGGGTATGGTGGCCGTCCATGGGAACCTACCTTAAGAGGTATTTCTTGCGTATTGCACTAACAGGTATACTGCCATCTGCGAGGACAACTACAAGGACCATCCAAGGCTCTGGCCAACGAAGGTAGCGGAGGGGAGATACCAACGCAAATAAAACAAAGTCAAGGGAAAACTAGATTATTTGTATGGAGCCGAGTATTGCTCTCATGAAGCAGAGGAGGTAGTTGACAATTGCCAGTTAAAGATAACAGAACGCCCAACTGACCAGAAATTGAACGCTGTAGCCGTAGTGGCGGCGGAGGTTGGCATGGGGGGGGGGGGCATAGTATTTCTAGAGATGGATTTTGAGGGGGATGGGATAGAAGGGGTTCACACTGGGTGTGTTTGGGAGGTTGCTGCGCTCTATCTACAATTCTACAGCCAATTCCCCCCATTCCTGAATATGAAAGAGGAAGTGGCTGTATTATGAATATATTTTTGTGTTCAAGAACTAGACTTCTCCAAGACCAGTTACGCCCAGCAGTAACCCAGCCCTAGTATGTTACAATTCACTCGAGTATTAGGTGGTAAAAAGGTTTAGGGCTCACTATCAATGCGTAGTTTCAATGCCAGAGGAGAATGATTAACGGGCAATGGCATACCAGGTGCACTTTGGCGTGGTAGCCTTGGTGATACAAGACGTTCACTAATTGGCCTGGCCTAGTCTTGTGATTACCCCCCCCCCCCCCCCCCCAAGACAACGCCAGGTGCGCGCCAGGCAAACCGTCGTTAGCACATGGAAAGATCCCGGCCAGCCAAAACAATGCTAGACTACCACTACCTTCTGCCACCAACCTCCATTCCGTTCAAGACTGTTACTTCACCAATCGAGAAGACTAACTTACCAAAAGCTGCTCACAAATGCCTCGAAATTTGATCTCCCACTGTCCCAATGCCGGCACACCCATGAACAACCCCAATGTTAATGCAACTTACCTCCGCTTAGCACAACTAGTTGATCCCCTAGGTGATAAGGAAGACGATCCTGGACTCGATGTTCTGGAATCAGACGCTGGATCCGACCACAGAAGGGATGTTCTACAGCCGCTTGTCCTCCGCTCTCTGGCCTCTATCCAAAGCACAATCCGCACTCATATTCAAGAAGGGGAAGCTGCCATGGGAATCCAATTTCAAGAAAAAACAGTGGAGAAAATGAAACATGGCTGCGGCGATCATTCGGGAGCTTGTGGGCCTATTGTTCAGTTTCTCTGATACGTCTACTCAAAAGGAGAAAGTGAATGCTAAGGTGGAGTTTTTGCGGCGCGGTAGGATACATTTTGACGCCGCTGGCGAAAACCTTGTTCCGATTTCTTCCGTGGTAAGTTGAAAAGAGAATCTCAGTCTGTATACACGTATATATGGCTAATAATTCTATAGCACTCTATCAGACAGAGTATGAGGCATTAATCAAGGAGAAGCAACCCCCCACCTCTGATGGGAGTCCAACCTCCGGTGGGAGACGATAGGCAAAATCGCCAGGGACTCGACGAAAAGCAAAGTGAAGAAAAAGTTGCTAAGCTTCGCAATCAACTGCAAGTTGTTGAAGCAACAGTCAAGGAAATCAGAGAGCGGCCGGGAATGACTGTCAAACAGGTGCAAAAAAAGCAGCAACGAGAAGCAGATATGGAGAAGAGGCGGGGCAAGCAGCAGGAATGGGCAGAAAGCAATGTCGCCAATCAGCTTGGAATCACCATGGCACTCCGTTGGTTCCCAAGAGGAGAAGGCATGCCGCCATCGAGGACTAGCCGAGAATATCAGCATTTATGCTCATACTCCCTCTCCCACCCGATACTTTGAACGCCTCCCCATCCCCAACTCCAGCTACTATCAATCCCGTATTCCTGGCATCCATTCCCGACCAACATTCGCGTTTGAGACTGTGACCACCTGGGAAGACCCCATGGTATTGACCAATGCTGTTATGGAAAAAACGGGCAAATCTGAGCCCACAGTGGTGCTATTACTAGGTGCATCAGGATGTGGCAAAACCACGATGACAACCAGGCTGAAGGAGCAGATGGCAAGGCCATGGCTCAAGAAAGAGACATACATGCGAGGTTGGGCCGAAGGGACGACTGCGTGCCATAACCAATTTGTGCTCAATCAAGACACCCGCTAACGACACATCCTCCAGGAGTGAAAACCATTCATATCTGGACCCGTGGCGGTGGTGACTTGCTTACTATAATCAATGTACCAGCGGATGAGAGCGCTCCAGATCAACAATCGATTGCCCAAAACCAGCCAAAGGACAAGAAATCCAGTGATGACATTGCAGTGATGCTGGTTGTTCTTTGAAAGCAGACCTTTGCCCTTGCACAAGCATCGTGGAATGGCGAGCCATATGTTGTGCAAACTAAATGCCACTTTGCCGGTGGCATTGTTACCCCATTGATGGATCCAGACGGACAAGTAGTCGAGCTGGTTGTTTGCTTGTTTGGCGGAGCGGGTCAAGATCATCATGTTAGATGGTATGCAAATGGAATGATGCTACAATCAATGCGGAGAAGCCGTTGAGGGAACAGGGAAACAGAGATGTGGTGATGGGGTATGTCTGAGACGAGGTCTGGTAAAAGAGTGATGAAGTTTGTCAAGGTGGCAGACGAGGAGGGGGAAGAAAGTGTTGAAGACAAAAATAAAGGGAGAGGAGGAGGGAAAACAGGGGGGGATGAGAAAGGGGGCCGAGGGAGATGGGACGTGCAGTAATGGGTGGGGGTGGTTGATGTGCGAGGAGAAGATGGTCAATGGGATTTCCATAGTGTAATGAATTTTGTGTTGGTAATGAAAAAAAGATTTTGCAACATATTGAAGTGATCAGTACATATAACTAACAAAGCAATCTCACTACAAGCCTCTTAGTCCACAAAGCAATTTCCCAAACACAAAACAAAAACAAACTACTCAAACAAAACTACAACAATCCCCCGCCCACTCACACCCACCCCAAAACTCCACCGCCAACTCACTATCCTGTGCGCCCCAGAATTTACCCCCAGGAATTCTCATCATCCACCCACTCCAACAGCTGCAGCTCCAGCCCCTGCTCAAAGATCGTTCACGGGTGGATCTTTTGCGAGCCAGCTGTTGTGCTGAGCTACATTGTCTTTGGCCAAAGCATCACCTGCACCCCCCCGCATGGTGCAGTCTTGCCATTTGGAGTGCATCATGGCAAGGAAGTACTTCCACTCGAGCGTTGTCGTGGCAGTGAACGACCGGCGTTGGGGAAAGCCTTGTTTGCGGGTGGAGATTTGCATGGTCTAACTAGCCGTTCTGTAGTATTTCGTCCCTGGCAATTGCAATGGGATAGCTATCTCTCACATCATCCCTACCACTTCCACCCCCATTACCAACAACCGCAGAATCACAACACGTACATCTCCCAATTGATCACGTTAACGCTGGCCGCAGGGGTGCCAGTGCCGGAGCCAGAGGAGGAGCCGCGGCCCGGAACATCATATTGCTGTCGGTGGTGTTGTTGTTGTTGTTGTTATTGTTGCTGCTGCTGTTGCTGCTGCTGCTGATACTCGTTATGGTTATGGTAATCCCCCTCAACTCTTTCCATACCCCTGCTGCACCACCACACCGGACCCAATGAGGTTATAGTACCTCCGAATCCGACCCCGCCCTACCACCACCACCATTACCACCACCTTGGGAATGTAGTGCGTGTAGGGCATATCCGGTTAAGCGTTCACTGTACAGGGATTGTTGTGATTGTGGTGGGAATGGGGGGGCAGGGGCGATGGGATGTTGCTGCTCCTTGTGCTGGTAGTGGTGGTACTGCTGCTGCTCGTGCCCTTGGACTAGCTATACAATGGATACGGAACATTCCTACTATAGTTACCTACGTACCGTATTCCTACAAAATGAAGAAAGAAAAACCACAATCCGAGCTCTAAATGAATAAGGGGGCTGCTTTGTTAGGGTCCGAGATTGTGGGATCGGGTGTGGTTTGATACCGAGATATGGTTGAAGAAAGAAACATTGAGGTAGCTGGAGGCACGGGGAGGTAGGACTTCATCCCTGAGGGCGAGGTATGAGGGTTGGTAGTTGAAGTTGATGGGTTGGTTGGATATGAAATAGAAGGTGGCAAAAGGTAGAAGGTGGTGGTGGGTATGGAAACGATTGGGGCTCCCAGTAGAAAAACGTGTAGGTCTGCTCAGAATTGGATGGGATTGGGCTATTGGAGTGGTTGATTGCTACTTATATTTGATGGAGGAGGAAATTGATCTTGGCGCCGGCGTGGTGGGAGGACCGGCATGGCAATCTTTTGGAAAACTACTTGAAGTGATCAGGTAGTAGTCGGTTAGTTGCGGATGCCCATGATCACCGAATGGGAGATCGTTTGGAATCGGAGATTATTTGGAATAGCTAGATGCCCCACCGGATAAACATGGCAGGTAAGGAATCAATAAAGACGTAGAATATCCGCATCGCTTCCTATGAGCGGGCCCAATAGCTGTAAAAATATCCCATCAAAATCCACGCTAAAAGAAAGCACGTATGGCAAGAGATTTTCCCAGTTGAAGGAAGGACTATGGCGCTTAAAAGGGCAAATTGCATGTTTCCTTATTTCACAAGACGGAATCCTTATCCGCGAGGTTCCACGGTATAGTGAGTTCAACTGCAAGCTTGAAAGGATTGACAGTGTCAGTATTGTCACGTGGATAGTCATCACGATTTACCGAGAAAACTTGATCAAGAAGGTACCTCTGCATGCGGAGTGCAGAAAAATACTTTGACAGTGATAATTTGCGGACGTCAATGATGTGGAGGCTGCATCAGGAGCTGCGTCACAGTAAAGAAATCATGGATGGTGAACGTGTATGCCAGTACTTTTTGGACGTAGAATTCTTTTCCATTCTCCCCAGTAACAACTTTTTTTTCTTGAATTCCCGGTTATCCAGCTACACCATCTTCCTCCACCGCCACCATGACCCCCGCTCAACAACTTCGCCGAACACCGCCAAACACAATCTCCGGCCATTGCACCCGAAACAGCTTTCGGAGGAATGCGTCGATGAGGGGTATCTGCGTTCATTGCCTTGCGCGCAAGGCTGGTGAGGAATACGCAGGTACGTTATCACACTGCCGTTTCGGTAGTGGAGTCGTTGTACTTCTCTTTCCTGTTGCTCCTTGTGTTTCATTCTCGTGTGATTGTTGTTGGGCTCGTGCCTTCTTCCCCCCTCCTCGATGACAAGTCATTATACTCCGCTCTCGGTCTCCCCCCAGTCAAGCTAATAAGCCCACCATCATGCCGCCGCGACTCCTGAAAATCCTGGGGCGTCTAGGTCGATATCGTAAGATTGTGCGGCGTAGACGCAGACATAGCTGCCATCAGCCAAAGTAAGTATATACATCGATGTTGGAGTAGAGCGTGTGTTCACGAGGAGAAAGCAGGTGTTTGATGTTTGAAATGGATTTCAATAAAAGTGATGCCACTGTTCTGCTTGAATGTTTGTCATGTAGTATTGCAAATATTTCCCCACATGATGCGGGCTATAACATCATCGCATTGGGTTTGTCGACTTGCCCTTGGTCGGTATGGCGCCCTCCTCGACGGTATTAGTACGTGAGCATTGTCTTACCACGCCTTGCCAGCTAATCGCATCTCCCTACAGCATGAAACCACCCTCTTACCTGCCGATGGGGTTGTAGTCACGTGTGCCTGGGGCAGTGCATTTGCTGGGCTCGGTGGGTTCGCGGGTGTGGGTGGGTAATAGGGTGGTATGTTGTTTGCCGCCGCTGGCTTTCCCCCTACTGCCATCGCACGCGGGAGCACTAGAGTGCAAAAAAAAAATGTAGATCCGCGCGAATTCAGGTCAATAGGGGGGGGTACACTGGGTTCTCGTGCCCATGTACACCTGCCAAGTAATGCTGGTTTTAAGCGGTCGCAATATTGTAGCCTCGTCTAGCAATATTGCAGCAAACAACAAACGTGAGACCTCACTAGCACATGGCTACGCCGGCCCTGCTATGGCACCGGTTGCATGAAATGAGATTTGGGCAGATTGAGGCAGATTTAGGCAGATTTAGGCAGATTTAGGCAGATTGAGGCAGAAGGAAGTAAGATGACCGCGAGTCTGAGTAGATTTAAAACCTGAACCGAGTGCGCACTTCAAAATGCTGCCTCACAACTGCTCTGGAGCTCTGCAACGCCTGGAGAGGAGGAGCAGGAGGCGGAAGAGGAGGAGGAAGAGGTGTGGACGCAAAGCCACGTCAATTGCGGTAAAATAAACCTAAATACAGCCGATTCGAGCAAAATTGATGTTAAGCAGTGTTGTTGCAGGCAAATCCACCGAGGGGGCCATTTGCTCAACTCAATTTCTTCCGAATTCATTTCGCACGAGAGCAGCTAGGTGGAGAGTGCATGTTGTACTGATTTCGTGTCCAGACTGCTAGTATTGTCAGGTTTGTATGACTCGGAATACTTTACATGGATTCATTGTGTACAGCACATGCGAGGAAAGTGATGAGACAGTTTTCCAAGAGTTTATACTTTCAATATGATCAATGTTGAGTGATTCCACCTCCTGCAGCAATACTTTGCACTAATATGTTTGTGGTTGATTCGTCCCGTACTCCTCACAGGCAGGAAAAGTACTTCTGGATACAATTAAATTGATATTTGCAATCTGCAGCTGAAAGCAGTGAGTTTGGGCGATTTTAGCCACTGTCTCACAATCTGACCTGTGAGAGAGGGAGGGGGAGGCGGGGGAGGTTTTGTCAAGACAGTTACCTGTTGATATACTTTCATTCATACGGATGGAGGGGGTCGGGATGTGACCAATGTAAAATCACTCACGCGGTAGGTACAACGGTATCAAAGAAAATTAAACAAAGCCACTAAAGATCATATTACGCACTCGAAAGCTACTCCATGAGATTATTAATGTACAAGCAACTATGCTTCACCTCGTGTCCTTTTTTCCCCCTTTTTCGATTCTACAGAGTCTTTTCCCCATGAACCCATTCACTCACGGCTTCCTTCTCTTCCCCCGATTCCCGAACCAATGTCTTCAATCGGCAAACTCTCGCGGAATCTGCTTCTCTCTACCTCTCCCCGATTGTCACACCGTTCTTATTAATCCAGGGGAAACGTCAAGTCGCCAGTTTATCCAACCTCTTGAATTCAACATGCCCGCAGTAATGAGCTGTTCTTGTAACCCCGGTCCCGCCCAATCCCCATCCTTCTTCTTGCTCTGGGGCCCATCCCCCCCACCCACCTGCACTCGTGGTAACCATCAGGAAAATATTCGTCCATGGCTGCCACAAGATTGTCGAGGATGTAGGAGGTTGGATGGACAGGGGATGCATGGGGGCGTGGTGATCATCTCCCTGGTACTGGTAGTTCCGGAATCGCCCTTGCGGGTTGATTTCGATGTGTACTGTCGGGTGGGGCGTGGGTGTTGTTGGGTCGTGGAACCGACGGGGACATTGGTGGCGGAGGTTTCCGAAACCTGGCGAATGACGGTGGTGAGGGTGGCGACGGACTCTTTTCCTCCAACTCTGCTCCCACCTGCTCTCTCCTCCGGCCGGCGAGGCGACGTGGAAACGCACATGGGCCTCATTCTTTTTCCAAGCCCAGCATCTGTGATCCCCCTCACACTCAAGATCCGAGAGAAAGCTCTGCAAGGGTGATCCGTTGTGTCCCATTTCAGCCAGAGTTACAAACGGTGTACTGCAGGAGCGGCGAAAGAGTTGGCAATTCTTGCTGGGAGGCATTCGGTGTGTTTTTGCACAACAATGGCAACGGTGAACTAGGTGTGGGCGAGAGTCGCGGTACGGCCGGTGATGTCTCGAAGCTGGATGTCAAGGTTTGTGTTTGGTGGGGAACTCATGCCTGTCGCGGTGTTGTTGTTGTCGTTGTTGTTTATATCCGGGATTGGGCAGTGAACGCGAGCCTTTGTAGAAGCTGGGAGACGGTGGTGAGACTTGCCCACAAAGGCCGTCCGTCGTAGTTCATAGTGCATCATTCTGCTCATGATCTATCGGTGTCGAGTGATTGCACAAGGCTCTTGTGAAGGAAAGGGGAGGGGGAGAGGGGGGTGGGGGGTGTGGTTGTCTGTTGGATTGTTGATGCTTGTTGGTGTGCCTTGGGTCTCGCAGTTTGATTAGTTATTCAGGCCTGGCTTCGCACGGGAAAGATTCGACCGCTTCTCCGCAGCGTGCCAAGACATGAGCAACGTCACAACGTAGTGAGGCTCCATCACGATTGTTGACGGTCACTCACTTCGTTCGATCATTCACCACATCAGCAAGAAATGCCGTCTGTCTTTAATCCCTTGTAAAGGTTCTAATGGTCATGAGGGATATTATGGAGGCTCGCGATTATAACGGTGTCGGATACCCAGTTCCGTCGTAAGGTGGACCGGTTCCGTCACCGCACTTGCAAGGTGGGCTGGACAAGTGAACGTTTTGCAAGGCTGCGGGGTTCCTTTGCTACAAATTGCAAGACGGAGTAGTTGTATCAGTGCATTTCCGCGGCTGGTATAAGCGCAATGCCTATCAACAGGCGCAAACTGTGATTCCAGGACGGAGAGCAATGAATTATGGTAATATGCTCAGTTTATTGCGAAATCTACTGCTCAATCTACCGCTATATCCATAGGCATATCCACCACGATATCAAACGCAATATCCATAGGCATAAAGTGCGCAGGTTTTTTGATTTTGGGTTTGGGGTCGGATTGGCACGGCATGGGGGTTACGTATGTTATGTTTGGGGTTCTGGCTGTTTTCGTGCCAAGACTGAATTAATACTCATGGCATTGGCGGGGAAGCAAGATTGCGGGGAATGGAATGAATTGCCAGCCACCAGCCCTGGGCCCGCAAGATGGTGGCCGGCCATGCGGGCAAATGGCCGGCCGTTGCCTCCAAGTCACGGTGGGAGGCTTTGCCCTAGGATGCACGTTCACGCACACACACACACACCCACACACGCACCTGGCCGTATATAAGGTAGTAGATCCATGATCTCGAGTCGAGTTTCCACCACGCATCCCACGCCTTACACGATATCTGCCATCGGCCTCACCGTTCACACTTACGCGCTACTCCCAATGACATCCCCACCAACCAGTTCCTGCCCGCTTCGACCCACGATGGACGGATTGACAACGGCCACAGTTCCCGGCACCCCGCCGCGCTCCGCCACCGCGCAGATGAAGCCAGTCGACGTCTCGCCCGCATCCTCGACATCCTCCGGACACTCTGGCAGCAGCTGCCAGCCCTCGCCCGATAGCGACACGGAGCCCAATGGAGGTGCGGACAACAGTCTCGACGAAGGTCCGCGTGTCTCCGCAGCCGCCGTGGACGCCGTCGCCGCAGCCGTGCAGGCCACCCTTGCCGCCCTGCCCGCCGACAAGCCGTACAAGTACTTTGCCGTCAACCTGGATTCGGAGGGCACGCGCAGCGCGGCCAAGATGGTCCGCGTCGCGGAGCGCCGCGAGACAGAGCGCAAGCGCCTCAAGCGCAAGCGCGAGCTCATTTACCTGCGCGAGCTCCGTGTGTCGGTGCTCCACTATGTGGGCTACCGCTGCCACCACAACCCCGCTGCGGGCCGCCCGGGCGCCGTCAGCCGCTAGGACTTTGCAAAGCACATGACGGCCACGCCAGCACTGTTGGCGCTTTTCTCGGCCTTTGTCAACTCGCGCCGCCAGCCCATCCCTGCGCCCGCCGCCACTGCCGCCGCCGCCGCCGCCTCCACCGCCTCCACCGCCACCGCCCCTGCCTCTGCCGAACCCGTCGACGCCGGGGCGCTGCTCACGCTGCTCGCCGGCGGCACCTACACGTCCACGTGCGAGGCCACGTGGCAGCTCATGAACAACACGGTGCACTCCATCAGCATCGTCGAGGCCTCCGCCACCGCGCGCCGCATCAAGACGCGCGGCCTGCGCGCCGGCTTCGGCATCATTCTCGAGCCCCACCTGCGCGCGGCCGCCGCGCCCACCGCCCAGACTTCCCTGCTCAGCCTGCTCACCAACCTCTTTTGCGTCGACGACTTTGCACACCTGACGGCCGACGAGCTCGCGCGCTTCCCCGGCGCCGGACACGCGACGTACGGCGTCGGCAAGTACCTCGACGCGCTGGCGGCCAAGGAGAAGGACGCCGCATACGTCAAGGAAATCACCGCGTGGAACAACGAGATCCAGAGCGAGGTCAACGACAGGTGGGCGACCTCGATGCTCGGCACCGGAAAGATTGCGTCCATGAAGAAGGTCAAGATGCTAGAGGCTCAGATTCTGGACCAGCAGAAGGCACTCGAGGACCAGCAGCAGCAGTCCAGTACCATGGAGCAGCAGCTCAGGCAGTCACTCGGCGAGCAAGGGCAGAAACTCGACCAGAATACACAGCACACCGCCACACTCGAGCAGAAACTCGACCAGCAAAGCCTCGACTCCAAGCAAGAAATCAAAAAGCTCACCGACATCGTAATGCAGCTCATGGCAGCAAACCGCACTCCACCTTCCCCCCCACCCACATCCCCATCCGGCGGCAGCACCACAAGCCCCGCAAGCAGCGACCGACACGAGCCCCACCTTCAGCGCCAACGCAAGCGATACTGAGGCTTAGGAGCCTGCCTAATCAATCTTCTTCCACGGTCCCGGTGCCTTTTGTTTGATGCGCGTCGGGCAGTCGATACGAGGAGGAGGAGAACATTTCTCTGAAATTTTTTCTCGGTTCGGTTCAGCATGGTTTTTCTTTTTTTTTTTTTTTTTTCTTCTCTTTTTTACATGTGTCATGACTATGATGTGTGTGTGTGATCAAGTGTTTCTTTTTGTTCAAGTTGTTTGTTTCGTTTTTCCGTTCGTTTTTTTTTCTCTTTTTCGTTTTTTTTGCCTTTTGTAGCCCATCCCACCCATCCATACATCCAGCACATGCCGCTATTAATTGATACTCGATCTACCTAACCCCCCCCCGGCCTGACTGAATCTCCGACCTTGTTATTTCGATTAACGATATATGCGTTTCGTTGCGTGTGTGCGTTGCGTGAACGTGTTTGTCTATTATAGTACTAATATTATGATACGTATTAACTTACCGTCACACGCATGATCATGATGTATATGAGCGGATGATTGATGGGGGCTTTTAATATTGATTCTTACTTTTTTTTTTTTTTTTGGGGGGGGGGGGGATGGAAATGGTTGGTCATCTAGGGCCTCCCAACTAACTAACTACCTACCAGCCAAGGCAAGTCTTTCCCGCACCTCTTGTGTGAATCACGATGGACCGCCGTTCTTTTTGCAAATGAAGTTTGTATTCTGGCTCTGAAGTGTATTGTAATTTGTTTATTTCACTGCCATGCCAGGCCATGCCATACCAACAACCACCATTCCCGAATGAACCGACAAATATGAGAGCGAATGGGAAACATGGATATACCAATCAATCAATGCAAGTGATTTTGATTCCAGCGACAATGCAGCACGACAGCCTGTGCCCTCCCTACAGTAGAATCTACGTTATTCAAGGCAATTGAAAGTATAGCTTGCAAGAAAAGGGGACTCTACAAAATTGCACTGCCGTCCCAGCACTCGAAAATGGAGACTGGCGGAGGACTCACGCCAGGGTTATCATGACTGGAAACAGGAGCAGGACGCACACGCAACCGTTATTTTGCACCCATACGCCACATACACAACCATCAATATCACATCACATCGCGCTCCACTCATCATTAATTGTATGGCACGCCACCCCTCCCACAACACCCACCCATCCATCCATCCATCCATCCATCCATCTCATCAAGCAGAACCATCTCCGACAGTAGTCAACGGCCATTGCCACCCACCAACCAATACCCGCCACGCAATTCATCCCAAGATAAGATACGGCTCCTTGTACTTAATTCCCCACCACCGGGAAACGTATGCCCAAACGGCATGCATACATGAGTGTTATTAGATTGATGAAGATAGAACGGAATATATCCTAGCTATATTGCTGTTTCTTGTTTTTCTTCCAATTTAAATTTAAACAAAGAGCTGTACGCCACCATACTAATACTCGTGGCGGCTTGGAGTCCACGACTATTGCTAATGCATGTAGGTGGCATACGCTTTCCGGTTGGGATGTAATTTAGATATAATCCATCAGGTTATCAATGAGAAAGCTTGCTGGCAGGAAGTTGGGAGAGTGAATTGCCCTGACGCAATAGCGCTATATTGAACACTTACACACATACAAATAATAAATGAGCCCTACAAACGCAAACATAAGGAATGTGAATACACCTACACTGAAAGCTAAAAGATTGGTTTTAGCGTATTTATCTACTTACTCTGTATCTATCTAGCTAGCTACACTCCTCCTCATTATCATTCACATTATCACCTGTTTATCCATGGGAAGTAAAAGTATCAAAACTACAATTTGGTCCATTATCCTTTTCAATTGAACTAAACTAAACAAGAAGAGAGAAACGTCTCACATAGTAGTCTATTTTGGATTGCTAATGCCTCTTTTAATACCCAAATAATATATATATATCATTTATTTTGTCATACCTTGTCAGGGGGTGGGTAGAAATACGTAACTCAACTTGCCTTAGGGTCAATGTAGGAAGCCAGCTAGATGAATCATGTGGAAACAAGTGGGTTTGGGTAGGCCGAGTTATACTGCTCTGCTTGCAATGTGTATCAGGGCTTTAAATTTTAAGTCTGTCAGAATAATCGTTCTTTCCCCCAATTGAGTCCTTTTTCGTTTGTTCTATTCTTACATGTCTCGGATATACATATCCCTCTGTCATAATCTATCTCTGTCATGTCTTTCCGTTTTTACCACAATCTTTGCTGTTATATCCTGATTTCATACTATATCAGCTCATATAGTCACACTTCTCCTTCTACCTTCCTGTTTGGGATATCCATGTCCTCCCTTATGCTCCCACATGTATCACTTACACCTTTCGTTGCAAGCATATCTTTCTGTGGCAATCAACACCATTCTATGGTGTGACTTGCTTATTTCATTTGTCATAGATGGTGTAACATACCCTCACGCTGGTGTGCGATACTTATTTCTTTTGTCAATACCCTTGGTATTTCTCAGGGTCAACACCATGCACAAGGACTTTTTGCTGGACTTGGGTCAAGCTTTTCTGTTGCTCGCTTCCTTCTCTACTTATGTATATAAGGTTGCTCGCTCCCCCACTTAGTTCTGCTCTTTAGAAAATACGATTACCTTGAAACCGATAAGTTGCTCTGCTGGCTACCACCGTAACCCGATCCTCTTTAAGATCGTTCAACCCTATTGTGCACATCTATCCCCCTCTGTCTTGATACTTGATACTTACAGAGTATACCCTCTCACAGTTCATGAGCCTGGCTGCCGCTACTATTGTTTAATCAATCAGGATAGCTGGTTCTTCTCGGATCTCATTGCGCTCACCTCTGCACGCTTATTTGGTTTCAATTACCTCGTCTCTCCTCACAACCTTTGCCACATCTTTACTATGACTGATACTACAGACGTCAAACCCAACATGTCGACTGGCTCCTCCTCCTCTTTGCCCTTCAAACTCAAAAGCTTGGAGAAGCTTCAAGGTCAATCCAACTACACTCGCTGGGCCAAGCTCATGCAACCTGTTCTTGCAATTCACGACTTTGATGATTTCATTGCCACTCAACAAGTTTCTCCTACTGATGCCGCTCTGCTTAAGCAATACCAGAAGAAAGAGGTGCTTGCCATCATAATAATTAAACTAACAATCCAACAGGACCAGCAGTATGTCATTGACGGCTACTCTACTGTCCACAATGCCTGGAAAACTCTCCAGGACACCTTTGATTGTCAGAATTTCGGCACTTCCTTCCACACATTCTGCAATATCCTCAATCTGTCAATGTGTGACTCGGAATCTATCACTGACTACCTCCTTCGATTTGGCAACTCCTGGGGCCAGGCCAACACTCGCTCCCTCAATTGAACTAATGATCTGGCCACTGCCCTCAGGCCATTCTTCGACAACGACCCCATCAAGAGTGCAATCCTCTTGAACTCGCTCCCATAGTCATTTAACGATACAGTCAACATCCTTCAAGCTAAGCACTCCTAACGATTTGAAGCCCATCAAACTCACCTTTAAAATATAAAGACCAACGAAGATATTGCTAAGGCATTCCTTGCCAACAAGCCCAAAGGCAAAGGTCAAGCACCTGCGCCTTGCCCCAAGAACAATAACTCTCGTCCTGGCAGGACTGCGCAAGCAGCTCCAACCAAGTGTAGTTGGTGCAAGAAGAATGGACATCCCTTCTTCGATTATGTTCACAACAATTGCTTCAGGCTCAAGAAAGGTCAAGAGAATTAACGCAAGGGCGTTGCCGCTGACGCCGTCTCCTCCTTGAAACCTTTAACTTCCACAGCTCTAGTCAGTACTACACCTTTATATTCAAGTGGTGTTGCCTGGCTTGCTTCTGGATACATTGGTAGTGCTACTGCATTTCTCCTCGCCTCTTCTGTCTCTTCGCCTTCTGGTCTCATGTCTGGTCCTTCTTCGTCTTTTTCTGCTGGTTCTTCTTCTTCTGCTCTTGGCCTTGCTCTGAAAGGTCGAGATGCTACAACATATCAGGTATGCATCCTCGATACTGGCGCCTCTCACCACATCACGGCTGACTTTTTCTGCCTCATCAATCCAGTCTCCCATTATGTGGCAATAACTGTTGGTGGTGGTCAAGTGCTCCTCTCGGAGTTTGTCTGTCTGTGGAGATTGGTGCAAAGGTTTCAAATATCTCATTCTCTGATGTTTTGTATCTATTTGAATGGAATGAAGTAAACTTGGTCTTGTAGAGAATGATTGATTTGATTGGAAACGCATACCTTCATTGGGAAAACAAAACTCTTGACATTAAACTCAAGATGGACCACTCCACCGTATTACAGGCTGAACTTGGTTATCATGTTTATATGTTTGAATCTGCTGTTAGTTTCGGTACTGTTTACAAGTCTTCTGTCCAATTTTGGCAGGAAGCACTAGGTCACTCCTGTCCTCAATCCTGGAACAAAGCCTCCAACATCTTAGCCGATGGAAACCTGCTTTTAAAACCTCTTTCGCAATTCTACTGTAACTCATGCGCCAAATACAACTTGACTCACCAAACTCCCAAACCAGTCACTCATAATACAAAGAAACTATGGGAACTACTCCACGCAAATCTCGCTGGACCTCTCCCTGTTACCTCGCTTGGTGGTCATCGCTTCTACCTATCAATGATCAACAATTTCTCTCAATTCTCGAAGATTGCATTCCTCAAACATAAGTCCAATGCTGTAAGGCATATGAAGGCTTACTGTGAATAGATAAATACAAAAACTGGACGATATCCGAGAAATTGGTGCACTGATAATGGTGGAGAATTTGTGAATAATGAGTAGTCTGCGTACTGCGAAAATAAAGGCATGATACATCAAACCACCACAGCATACTCCCCAGAGTCAAATGGTGTTCCAGAACGCTACAACCTGACTCTCGCCAACACGTGTCGACCTACCCTTGAGGACTACCCTCAATTCATTTGGGCAGAATGCTATGCAGGTGCAACCTACATCTGCAACCGCCTTCCTCACTCGGCTCTTAATGGGAAGACGCCGTTTGAAGTACTCAACAATCGCCTACCCTCCATTAAATATCTTCGACCCTTTGGTACACCTTGCATTGTCCACATCCGCAAGGAGAAACATCATGCTGGCAGCAAGTTAGATCCAAGAGAGATGAATGGAAAATTGGTTGGCTACACTGGAACCCTATCAATGTTCCGTGTTTACATACCATCAGAAAGAAGAGTATACACAGTCCGTCAGGTCAAGTTTATCCCGTCTGATAACATCACCTCCGTTGAAATGTATCTCCACACAGAGTTAAACTTTTAAGAACCTTATCAAGTAGCTTTGTCTCAACCTGATCAAGCTTCAACACCTACAACAGTCCCGCAACTTCAGCAAACTCCACAAAAGCCGGAGCAAATGCCAGGCACCTTTGATTCTCCTACACCAATGAAGCCTCTGCTGGCTGCACCTCCTGTCAAACTTCCACTATCTTCAACCAAACCTACTGTCAATATTTCTCATTGTTACAACACAACCATGACGAATATGAACAGTACTTTGATGAAGAAGAGTTATCAGAATCAGAGAGAGCTGTGTCACAATAGCTTTGTAATGAAACTCCTACCACACCTCCACGTTGCATCCCACCACCACCTTCTGCACCTAAAACATCTCGACGCCCTTCTCCCCCTCCATCAGGCAGCTCCGAAGGTCCTAACCTCAAGCATTCTCAACGCAAGAAGAAGGAAATTGAGCGCTATGGTTTCCCAACAATCAACGCAGCCTTTGGAGAAGACACAGCTCGGATATTTCTAGCAGAAATTGGTGACAACTTTGCAGCATCAATTGAGGAAGAAATTAGTCAGGCCAACGTCACACTTGGTCCTCCCACCTATTCCGAAGCTATGAAGTCTGAAAATGTTAATAAGTGGATTGACGCTATGAGAGAAGAGCAATCTTCTCTTGAATCGCAAGGTGTTTGGGAAGTTCAAGATGCTACTGACTTACCAGATGGCAGGAAAGCTATTGGATCACACTAGGTTTACACTGTTAAACTGTTGGAAGATGGATCAATCAAGAGGTACTAGGCACATTTAGTGGTTAAGGGCTTCTTACAAATCTCCGGAATCGATTTTAGTGAGACTTTCGCACCAGTGATGCAGTACGATTCTTTACGTCTCTCAATAGCCCTTGCAGCACTACACAAACTTGATACTGCTCAACTTAATATCAAATCACCCTTCACTTATGGTCCTCTTGAAGAAGAAATCTGGGTCGCACCTCCTCCTGGACTAGGCCTCGAGAACAAAGTCTTTTACTCAAGAAGGCACTCTATAGTTTGAAACAAGCTCCGCTACAGTGGTATAGAACACTATGCTCTGTCCTTGCTGAACAACACTTCATTCCCACGCACTTCAATCCCTGTATCTTCATCAGCACCAAAAGCAAAATTATCATGGCTATCTATGTCGACAATATTGCTCTTGCTGGCTCCACTGCTGAGCTGCAGAAACTCACTACTTTCCTGCAAACGCACTTTAAGGTCACTGTTGAAGGCAAGCTCTCCTACATGCTTGGAATCAAAATTCAATACTACAACAACGCAATCACACTTGGACACCCCTCTAGATCAATCTCGCTTTGTTTCAACACCTATTGATGCAAAAGTCCAGCTTCGCAAAGCCACGGACGATGAATTTCCAGTTGACCAGAATCTCTATCAACAGATGATTGGTGCTCTCATGTATGTCGTTACTTGTACTTGTCCTGATCTTGCTTTTGTTGTTTTATACCTCTCACAATTCTCTTCTCGTTCTCTTGATATCCATCATACTGCTATCAAGACAGTTTTTCGTTATATTTCTGGTAGTTGTGATGCTGTTCTTATTTATCCTCATTCTGGTTCTGTTAATTGGGAAGGTTTTTTAGATGCTTCTTTTGCTAATTGTCGTAATACCCGTTGTTCTTATACTGTTTACGTCTCTCAGCTTTGTAAGTGCACGATTTCCTGGCTCTCTAAGGAACAAAAATGTATTTCCAACTCCACTACCGAAGCGTAATACATAGCACTTTCTACCACAGCTCGACAAGCCAAATGGTATACACATGCCTTCAAGTAATTTAACCTCAGCATTCATGTTGATATGTACTCCGATAATCAAGCCATTATTGCTCTCGCCAACAACCCAGTTTACCACCACAAAACCAAACACATCGATATAGCCTATCACTACACCAGAGGATGCCTTCTCAACAACATATTTCAGCTCCACTACATCTCTACCATGAACAATGTAGCTGATATTATGACGAAGGGTCTTCCAAACAACTTACACACCAAGTTTGCTCAATTACTTGGGTGTTTCGTTTGAGAGAGAGTGTTAGAATAATTGTTCTTACCCCCAATTGAGTTCTTTTTCGTTTGTTCTATTCTTACATGTCTTGGATATACATATCCCTCTGTTATATTCTATCTCCGTCATGTCTTTCTGTTTTTACCATGATGTGACTCGCTTATTTCATTTGTCATAGACGGTGTAACACACCCTCACGCTGGTATGCCACACCTATTTCTTTTGTCAATACTCTTGGTATTTCTCACGGTCAACGCCATGCCCCAGGACTTTTTGCTGGACTTGCGTCAAGCTTTTCTGTTGCTCGCTTCCTTCCCTACTCATGTATATAAGGTTGCTCGCTCCCCCACTTAGTTCTGCTCTTTAGTGAATACAATTACCTTGAAACCGATAACTTACTCCGCTAGCTACCGCCGTGACACTCTCCTCTCTAAGATCTTTGAACTCTATTGTGCACATCTATCCCCATCTGTCTTGACACTGGATACTTACGGAGTATACCTTATCACAAAGTCATCATTGTTGCCGCTGATTTGAACATGTTGATAGTGCCAGCATTTGGATATAACAGCATCATGTTGACTTTTTCTGAATGATTAATGGTGTTGTATATACGAACGTTCCCGCTGGCATCAGTTAAACTTACTATCATATCTGCATTGGTTTGCATACAGCTTGGTACCAAGTCACGTCAGCGATTGTTGGCAAAGAATTTTGTCTTGAAAATCTGTGCTGCCCGATTTTGCTATCCTTGCAGTCCTTTTGGGTTCATTTTTCCTCCAAAATCTAGAGAATCCGTTCTAGCAAGAAACTGAAGCATAGGAGTTTTACCCTGGTTTACTTTATGCTCTGGAAAAATCTCTCTTACTACAGCCTTTGTTGATTTTTGAACTGTAATCTTCAATGTGATCCAAGGGCTGTGGTCTTTACTTTTCTCTGGGAGGAGTGGGTGTATGTATGGTATGAGTGGGGTGAGAGATATACATGTGCATTTTGTAGAACATTCTATTTCCTTTCATAAGGTTTTGTCTTAGTTTCTGGCTGTTTTGCTTGCTTTTGTATCATCTGGTAATGGAAATAAATTCAAGAAGTTGGATAAGCTATTTCTATTCCCCTCTTATGCATAAAACCGGGAACCAACTATAAGAGACATGATTACTATTACAAATGAGTACATTAGCTATATTTTAAGTTGGACTTTCTATTCATTTCTTGACCTATCCTTAGTGTTATCTTTGCAAATACCCCACTTTCTACCTATACCCTTAAGCAAAGTAGTTATGGTTTTCAGTGTGAAAGGAATTACTCTCTACCTTTGTATTTCAGTTTCTCTTCTATTTCAATTATACTCTGTTAGCTATAAATATCCAACCACCTACTTAGTTCAAAAGGACAAGCAAATAGCGTTGTCCCTAGTATCAATCTACTTTATACTTATATTAGATTATGGCATCTTTAGTACTTCATTCCTTGAATCTCATCAGGCAATTAATTAAAATTACTAGATGTCTGGAAGTATCAATTGCAGCTTTGGAGAAAAGCATAAAAATGAAAGGAGAAGTTAAAAGGTCTACAATAATCATCCTGCAGAATTATTCGAGTAGGTTATGAAATGCCTCAACACTATCCAGGAAAGGTCCAAACACAAGTCAGTTGCCCCGTAGGTTCACAATGTTGCTACAACTGCTGCAGCCAATAAAGATAAAAGAAAAGTTGCTCCTTTAATTGAGGTAGAACCAGCATCTCTACTAGAATTTCCACTACTACAATAAGGCACACCACCAATTGGGAACTTTCCACAACCCATTAGGCATACCCTCTATCAAGCTGCCCCAATGACAATTCCAGAAGTGATTGCACCTTTGCTACCACCTTCACAAAGACTACTGGGATTTGCAGACCTAGTTTTCAGGTCCTCAGGCCATTCTCGCAGGCAGGAGGAAAGGAGGTCTAAATTTAAATACGACCTACAACCAAAGTTTTCAAGAAAAAGAACTGAGTTAGGAAACTTTCTGTTTGTCATAAACAACTACATCAAAGCTGAATGGATCACAAAAAACAAGGAGCGCGTTACCATTATAACTTTCAGATTTGAGGGCATTTTATCGACATGGTAGAGAGATCATAATGGGAAGATTGGCAGTTGAGACGATGCCACCCAAGGGCTTTGCCAAACCTATGGAGATGATCTGGCCCAACATCAAGTAAATAGTCACCTTCAAGCTTTCAAGTAGATAGAAAGGATATCAGCTTTCTTTACAAAAGTTGAAGAATCCAACCTAGAAGCCAAGATTCCTGTCGACAACCCCTAATTGACATTAATGCCAAATCTTTATATACATTTTTAGCATGCCCTTTGCATCTTAAGTACTCACAAACCCTACATACTATTTATAGATAGAGTTGTGTATCTCAATGGGCACACAGCAGGAGGCAGTTTTGAAGGGCACATGCGAACAGGATAACAACAACAACAATAGCAGGCCCAGTAGATGCAACAATTGCCTACACGGCAGTAACAACAACAGCAAGAATTCAGAGTCTTGCCTGCAAACAGGCAACACAATTGCAACAGGAATTATGGCTGCGCGTTGTTGAGATGGCAAATGCCTCGAGTATGGTACCTCCATACACCAGGTCTGTGACTGCATTACTTTTTTTAAACTTCAATCATAAAAAGAGGCCTCCTTTTAACCTACCAACACCAACACCACCTACACAGTCAAGATAATTACTTCACCCCACAAACATAAATAAGTTGATGCAAGACTACTCATCATTACTATTGGTTTGGGCAAAAGGAGGTTGCCTAATACCAATACTATGCAAATTACCAAGTAGGAATCAGATTATAAAGAGGCGAAAGCTATAGGCTCTGAACACTGGGGAAATCAGTAGGGGTTCCATCACTAATCATTGAAGGAACCCCTTGGCACATCCGACTCCTAATGGTTATGGTTCTATTGAAAGGAGGGATTAGAGTGGAAGCTGATATCATTACAGCTACAACTGCTTTTGTTATTGGATGGAAAGTGGAAAAGAAGTTATGTTTGCAAAGAAGGAAATTGCCTATGAACATTATATGGGCAGGTAGTAAGAAATTGAGTGGAAGATCTTGGGTTATCAATTCTTCTCTTAGGATTTTGGGGCAGAATGCAGTTTTGAGCTTCTCAATACCACCTTCAGCACTAGGACGATGATCTCATTTAATAGAGTGGTTGCTAGATGCTGAAGTCCTGAATATTACCTGAATTAATTGCATTTTGGCACTTTCTTTATTGGAGGAACATAAATTGTTGGTGGATACAGTTGAAAGACAATTAGTTAGGAAAGTGTGATGACCAGGTCCCAGTGACAGGATCTCGACGGCCGAAGAAGGTACCGTTATGTCCGTGCCAAGGGGGACGATAGGCGTGGATGAGAGAGGGGTAGCGGCGGTTGAGGACGGCGAGAGTGTAGGTGTTGACTTGGTCAAGGGGGTGCACAGGAGCAGGTTCTGGGGCACCGCCGGGAAGGAGAACTGAGCGGCGGGTAGTCAAGGTACTGGGCATAGGACTTGGTCAAGGCAGGTTCAAGAGGGGCTGTCTAGGCCACGGAAGAGGAGAGTATAAAGTATATTCGAATCACAACTTGTTTAAGATACAACTGAGGGGAAGAGACAAGTTGTTGCGTGAAGAGGAAAGGAAAAGAAGTCAAGACGAGAGGGACAAAGGACTCTTTATATAAAGATCCTTCTCGAGTCATAGAACTAGAAAGACAGGAACAGAATCACAGCGCCGCGGCTGCGCAGAGGCTGCGCGGCGGCTGCGTAAGGTACATGAGTCAAAGGGAATTAGAAATCAACTGCGCAATAGAAACAACTAGAACAGAATAGAAGCTGACGGAAACATATAGAAAGCTATTGCGCAGTGAAGGTTCGTGATACTAGAACCTTCTGGTGGTTTCTCTGAGATTCCGAACTAGGAAGTCGAGCAGTGACAGGGATGCGGGCTGTCGTGTTGCAACGGTTACCAGGAACGGGCTAGGGCATAGGCTAGGTGCATGGCGATGTAGAGTAACACTGGTAGTAAGTGAAACTCGTCGGGAGTCAGGATCAGATGGACATGGATCCACTGTGGCTGATAGCGAGGCTGGGGCCGACGGTGGCTGGGTGCGGGGTAGTCTTGGGTGAGACTAGAAACTCGGTTTATGACAGAAAGACAGTTTGCAGTAAGTTTTTGTTAGCAGAATATCCTTGGGAGAATGGTAATAGATGAAGATATAGAGGAAAAAGACATTTTACTACTTGTTGATGGAGTATCCTATTATGTTGATTATACTTGGATTTTCTCATCCAAGCAAGCCAATAGACTAATGCCATACCAAAGATGAGACCACAAGATCTCCCTCAAAGATCTACAAACCAAATTCCCAATGGTCTAATGAATAAAACCACTTGGGAAGAGGATGATGCTCTCAGGGCAAACCCAGTTAAACAAACACCATTAGAGAAAGTTTGGAAATCACAATGAGCAGCAGGATTACGTATCTTTTTTGTGTGGAAAAGACACAAATCTCCATTACTATGCATCAATTACCGAAAGGTTGACAAAATGGCTGTGCCCAACTGATACCCCCTTGCCCTGATAAACAAACTCAGAGAAATGACTTGGAGGTCAAAATACTTCACCAAGCTTCACCTCAAGAAAGACTACTTCCTCATTCCAATTAAAGAAGGAGATGAGAGAAAACACTATTTAAAACCAATAACAGGCTATGCAAATACACTGTCATATTTTTCCAATTTATCAACACGCCCTCATCATTTCAAGAAACAATTGACAAAGTCCTCTAAGGTTGATACATTAAGGAAGAAGTCTAATAGTTAAATGATATTTCCATCTATACCTCTAAAACTGAAGAAGAATAGTAAACCACCGTTAAGTAAGGACTAAAAAAACTCATGAATCACAACCTCGCTATTCATTTAAGGAAGTCCAAATTCAATGTGAAAGGCTTATTCTCTTTTGGTTATGTTATGAATAGATTGGAAGTTATGAAAGATAGAGCAAAAATCAAAACAATTGAGTAATAGAAAGTCTCACAGAAGAAGAAACCCCTGCAGACATTCCTTGGCTTTGACAATTACTACCAACAATTCATCAAAAACTATACCCAACAAACTCAGCCCTTTACCAAATTGAATAAGAATATTCTATAGTTCTAGGGTGCTCAGGAATAAAAGGCCTCTAACAAACTTAAAGCTGGATTCTAGAAAGCTTTGAGACTGGCTCTATAGGACTAAAACCTGCCTACACTCTTGAAAACTAATGCATCTAACTAAGTGGTGGCAGGCATTATATTTCAACTTCACCCAGCAATTCCTAAAGACCTACAAAACAAACCAGAATAGAAACTGGTTGAAAGTCATACAACAACACTTGCGGAAAGCCAATGCAATTGAACAATTCACTATAAGGACTTTTGAGGAATTGTCAGCTTGATTCTTCATTGGTACTCTTGGCTTGCTGGCCTGCCACAACTCCTTATAGTTTACACAAATTACCAAGCTGTTTAGTACTTCAAACAGACCAGAGATTAAACACTTGCCGAGCCTCTTAGGCTGAAAGGGTCAGCAAAATTGACTTTACAAGTCACTATAAGCCTGGAAAGGAGATGGAAACGCCAGACACATTCTCCAGCATGGATACTGGCCATCCAAACCTTTTTAAACCTTCAACCATTACACCATCTACATCTCAAAAGATCCGTTGCCAAGCGCTGTAGCTGAAGAATCGTTAAATCGAATAACTGCTGTCCAGGACGACATCTACAACACATTTATGCAGATCTATGAGAAGAAAGTAGATTGTGCTTGGTTAAGGCAAGATCATACAATCCCGGGGATAAGGGGTTGGTTGACTGATAAAACTTGACTTTAAATTAGGAAAGAACTGAACACTTACTTTAAGGTATATTGGTCCCTTCACAGTTATGCAGAAGGTTGGTTCACAAGTTTAGAGGTAGAAACTTCTAATGGAATTTGCCTTCTCATATTATTCACACTTTTCTCCTCAAGTCATTTTAGGAAACACCTCAACAAAATAGGGGCATTGATGAGGAAAAACAGGATGAATCTTTCTCGGTTGTGAAAAAGATTCTAAACAGTTGGTAAGTCCAAGGATGTGATGACTAGGTCCTAGCAACAGGATCTTGATGGCCAAAGAAGGTACCATTATGCCCATGCCAATGGGGACGATGGGCGTGATTGAGAGAGGGGTAGTGGTGGTTGATGATGGCAAGTGTGTATGTATTGACTTATTTGAACGGGTGCACAGACGTAGGCTCTGGGGTACTACCTAGGAGGATAACTGAGCATTGGATGGTCAAGGTACTAGGAGTGGGACATAGTCAAGGTAGGATCAACAGTGGTTGTTGAGTCCACGGAATAGGAGAGTATAAAGTCTATTTGAATAACAACTTGCTAAGATACAACTGAGGGAAAGAGACAAGTTGTTGTGTGAAGAGGAAAGGAAGAGAAGGAAGGACGAGAGGGAGAAAGGACCCCTTATATAGACATCCCTTACGAGCGATGGAACTGGAAAGACATGAATAGAGCTGCAGCACGGCAGCTGCACGGTGGCTTTGCAAGGGACGTGAGTCAAAAAGAATTAGCACTCAATTGCGCAATAGAAACAATAGGAAAACAATAGAAACTGACGGAAATATATGCAAAGCAATTGTACAGTGAAGGTTTATGATACCAGAACCTTGTGGTTGTTCCTCTTAGATTTTAACCAAGGAAGTCAAGTAGTAATAGTGGTCCAGGCTGTTGAGTTGCAACACTTGCTAAAGATGGACTAGAACATAGGGAAGGTGCATGGCAATAAAGAGTACAGCTAGTAGTTAGCAGAAGCTGGCCGGAGTCAGATCAGGTAAGAATGGATCCACTTTGGCTGGTAGCCAGGGTGAGGCTAATAGTTTCTAGGTATAGGGTAGTTTTGGGTGAGGCCGGAAACTCCGTTTATAACAATCAAGTGTATCTAGTTTTGGACGCAATTTGTTGCATGTATGCATATGACATCTTGAAGAATGTTTCCTTTTTTCAACTTTTAATCTTTGTATTAGAAATACAATAATTACTTAATTTGGTGAGAAAAAGAAAGCAACATAATATGTTCTCCTTTAAAGTTTAAATAGAAGGAAGGAGAATAAATGGATAAATTGTATTTTTAAAAGAAAAGTGCAAGGAAGAGGGGAGTGTGGGGTGGGCAGGCATTGGATTGTTTTTCTTTGAGAATTAATTTATTAATATACAATAATTGGTTTTTAGCAAAAGGAATAAAGGAAATAAGAGGAAAACGGAAGAGAGAGGTACTGATTTTTGTCTTCATCAAGAAACTTAAATGTGCTTAATTGAAAGATGTAGAAAACTTCCATCCTAAAGTAGATGTTTATAAGATCTACATAATAATGCAGAATTATTCCGCTCCAATATTCTTTAGTTACTTACTATCATGAAAATTCCAGTGCATGTCACAACCTTAGTTGAACCACTTAAGTTCAGCAGCGCCTAGGGTTGTTCAATAAGGCCGTAGTTCAAATTTGGGATTTTCGATATATGTGAGGTATGTAGCTAGTTAGATGGGGCTGATCCCCAACCATTTGGTATTTACAATGAATGTAAAAATGAATTAAAAGGAGTAATTAAGAAATGTTACAATAGGAAGAAGTGTACAAGTACTACTTGGAGCTTGGATACTACTACATCTTGGAGCGGAGGATCAATAAAAAATATATTGTAGTAAACTTCATTTGTATTGAGAATATTTAAAGTTAGATCAACTTCTAACTAATTGGGTTTACTTAGACCCATCTACATGCCTTCATGATCTCAATTATAATTTTATTGCCAAGATTCCCAATCTCAGAAGCCTTTTTCACACTAAATTAATGCAAAACCACATTTGCCAATAATTGAAATAGTAACCGCCAATCAACAGTGTAATGTTAGCATAACAGTTTAGTGCTTACCTCAAATATGTAACATTTGTACTACTGTTCACCAGATGAATTAACTTGTTTGTATCAGTTTTGACTATTAAGAGGTGCAAGGAGATATTTGCTAAGTACAAAGTACTAAAGATGCACTAATCTGATATAAGTTTAAAGAAAGTAAATACTCAAAACCACGCTATTTCCCTGTCCTTCTCAATTAAGTAGTTGATCAGGTATTTATTGCCAATAAACTATAATTAAAATACAAGGAAAAATGAAATATTAAAGCAAAGTGGAATCCCTCTAACTTTGAAAACTATAACTTCTTACTTATATGCATAGCCATAAAGAAAAATAGATCCAAGGCTAACACTAGAGATAGCATGAAGAAATCAAGAGAACGTCCAACTCTAGATATAGCTACCTGATTTATACATAAGAGTGATCAGTGTGGACTATGGTTAGTCCCCAGTTTCATGCAGTACAGAAAAATGAAGCTAGTTTACCTAACTCCATAACACTTTTGGTGGTGGTTTCATAATTAGTATTGGACCTGGGCAAGAAGTTTTCTAATTTTGTCAGAATAATTGTTTTTACCCCCAATTGAGTCTGTTTTTTTGTTCTATTCTTACATGCCTCTGATATACATATCCCTTTGTCATATTCTATCTCCGTCATGTCTTTCCATTTTTACTACGATCTTTGCTGTTATATCCTGCTTTCATACTATATCACCTCATATCATCGCACTTCTCCTTCTACCTTCCTATTTGGGATATTGATGTCCTTGCTTACACTCCCACATGTATCACCCACACCTGTTGTTGCAGCCATAGCATTCTGTGGCAATCCACACCATTCTAGGTTGTGACTTGCTTATTTCATTTGTCATAGACGGTGTAATACACCCTCACGCTTATGTGCCATAACTATTTCTTTTGTCAATACTCTTGGTATTTTTCAGGGTCAAAGCCATGCCCCAGGACTTTTTGGGACTTGCGTTGAGCTTTTCTGTTGCTTGCTTCCTTCCCTACTCATGTATATAAGGTTGCTCGCTCCCCCACTTAGTTCTGCTCTTTAGTGGATACAATTACCTTGAAAGCGATAACTTGCTCCACTGGTTACCACCGTGACCTGCTCCTCTCTTACTGTTGGAAGATGGATCAATCAAGAGGTACAAGGCACATGTAGTGGTTAAAGGCTTATCACAAATCTCCCGAATCGATTGTAGTGAGACTTTCACACCAGTGAAGCGGTACAATTCTTTACGTCTCCTAATAGGACTCGCAGTACTACACAACCTTGACACCGTTCAATTTGACATCAAATCAGTGTTCACTTATAGTCCTTTTAACAAGGAAATCTGGGTTGCACCTCCTCCTGGACTTGCCCTAGAAAACAAAGTTCTTTTACTCAAGAAGGCACTTTATGGTTTGAATTAAGCTGCACTACTGTGGTATAGAAAACCTTGCTTTCTTCTTGCTGAACAATATTTCATTCCCACGCATTTTGATCTCTGTATCTTTATCAGCACCAAAAGCAAAAATATCATGGCTGTCTATGCCAACAATATTGCTCTTGCTAGCTCTACAGCTAACCTGCAGAAACTCACAACTTTCCTTTAAACGCACCGTAAAGGTCACTATCAAAGGCAAGCTCTCCTACATGCTTGGAATCGAAATTCAATACCACAATGACGCAATCACACTTGGACAACCTTTCTAAATCACCCAGATACTACAGCACTTCGGAATGGATCAATCCAGCTCTATTTCAACACCTATTGATCCAAAACCCAGCTTCGCAAAGCCACGGATGATGAACCTCCTGTGCACCAGAGTCTGTATCAACCGATGATTGCTACTCTTATGTATCTCGTTACTTATACTCGTCCTGATCTTGCTTTTGTTATTCCATACCTCTTCCAATTCTCTTCCTGTCCTCCTGATATCCATCATACTGCTATTAAGAGAGTCTTTCGTTATTTCTGGAACTTGTAATGCAGTTCTCATGTATCCTCATTCTGGGCCTGTTAGGTTGGAAGGTTTTTTGGATACTTCTTTTACTATTTGTTTTGATACTCATTGTTCATATACTGGTTATGTCTTTCAGCTTGGTAAATGCACAATTTCCTGGCTCTCCAACAAACAACAATGGATCTCCAACTCCACTATTAAAGCGGAATACATCGCGCTATCCACCGCAACTCGACAAGCCAAATCGTATACCCATGCATTCAAGCAATTCAACCTCAGTATTCCTGTCAATATATACTGCAATAACCAAGCCAGTATTGATCTCGCCAACAACCCAGTCTACCACCACAAAACCAAACACATTGATATAGCCTATCACTACACCAGAAGATCCTTTCTCAACAACATATTTCAGCTCTACTACATCTCCACCAAGGAAAATGTTGCTGATATTATGACGAAGGGTCTTTCAAACAACTTACACACTAAGTTTACTCAATTACTTGAGTGTTTTGTTCAAGAGAGAGTTCCAGAATAATTGTTCTTACACCCAATTGAGTCTCTTTCCTTTGTTCTATTCTCACATGTCTCGGATATACATATACCTTTATTATATTCTATCTCCGTTATGTTTTTCTGTTTTTACCACAATCTTCGCTGTTATATCCTGCTTTCATACTATATTAGGTCATATTATTGCACTTCTCTTTCTACCTTCTTCTTTGGAATATCTATGTCCTTGCTTACGCTCCCACATGTATCACGCACACCTGTCGCTGCACCCACACCTTTCTGTGGCAATTTACACCATTCTATTGTGTGACTTGCTTATTTCATTTGTCACAGACGGTGTAATACACCCTCACGCTGATGTGCCACACCTATTTCTTTTGTCAATACTTTTAATATTTCTCAGGATCAACGCCATGCCTCAGAACATTTTGCTGAACCTGCATCAAGGTTTTCTGTTGCTTGCTTCCTTCCATTTTCATGTATATAAGGTTGCTTGCTCCCCCACTTAGTTCTGCTCTTTAGTAAATACTATTAACTTAAAATTGCTAACTTGCTCTGCTGGCTACTGCCGTTACCCGCTCCTCTCTAAGATCTTTGAACCCTCTTGCTTACATCTATCCCCCTCTGTCTTGACTCTGGAAACCTACAAGGTATACCTTCTTGCAATTTTGATGTCACTTGAGGACAAGTCAAAATCAAGATGCTATAACAGAGCCTTACCATATTTGGGCGACTTTCCACTTATATCCTTGATTAAGAAGTACCATCTTCATTTTCCATTACTTTTCCCTACTTGCTGACTTCACACTGTTTTATTTAAACAGTAAATCATGGTTATTACCTGTAGGATGCAATTCCTCAAGTGTAAAATATTTTGTTCAATTTCCTCAATTTAGATTACAAGCTAAAAGTATTTTTGGTGGTTTCCTTAATTTAATTAGTTCATTTGTGGCAGTATTATAAAAATAATACAAAGAGTGAGTTTTTTTCCTAGTAGATCTACCCTAATAAAAACTAAATTGTATAAGTCTCTGTAAATTGTGGGTAGGGAGAAAGGCTTAAGTAATGCAAAGAAACACTAGCAAGGTTCTTCATGGAGTATAAGTTAAAGAAATGTAGGCACATAAAGCATGTAGGTGAGGGTGGCCAGGACAACCTTTTGATATTTATCTCCTTTTTCCTCTTTTGTTTATGACATATGCACATTATCTATGGAATCCTACTCCAAGTATAAGAAGATGCTATAAGCCATTTAAAGGGAAGGACTTAGCTTCAATAAATTCTTCCCAATCATATTCCTGCATCATCAACTTGCTGCATATATACGTATTCTAATATTGTACAGAATTTTACTATAGTATCCTTCATGGTTGTATATTGTGAAGGCTATACAAAAAGGCAGTATAAGAAATGCCATTTCATCAGTTGTCTTATAGCTTTCAATTAATACTATTATATCTCGACTTATGTGGTAGGCTTGTTTCATACCTTAAGGATTTAAGTTTCACGCTTGTATTATTCAAAACCCATGGCCATATTTACATACAACCTTTACTTTTTCCTACATACCATTTATTGCTGAATGATTTCATTATAAAGTATTTGTATGTATTTGTTTACCTGCTCTGAAAAGGATCAAGATGTAATCTTCCAACCCTCCAGGATATTAAAACTGTAATTGTTACCACTTGCACACAATTAACTTTAGGTTTCTATCCCAAGCTACTTGATATTGTTTTCGGATTGCACAAAATAGTAGGCTTGGTGATTTGGGTAAAATAATAGTCTATTGTTTAGTACCTACTAAAACTTTTACTCTGCCAATTGAGCCAATGAATATTGTGTTTTCCAATCACCTTTCAATTTAATGTTGCTGATCATTACCATTGAGGTGAATATTTCATTGAAAGCAATGTATACAATATTGTCTGGTTTGACATCTAAGTTGCTTGATATAAGCCATCAATAACTAAAAGAACATGCATGCAATTGCTACAAGTCAATGTTAAACTCCAAAGGGAAAATCTGTGATAACTTGATGGCCTGAATTGATTGCCCTAGGTCATAAAACTTCAACTTCAAAATAGGTGAAGTTGTTTGATTGCACCAGATCGCAGGACGTCAACTCCAATATAGGTGAAGTTGTGTACAACATCTTCCAAGTTGGCGAGCAGGCTCCTTCCTAGCAACTTTCAATACCCAAACCACAAGCACGCAATGGCTGCAACTCAATCCCACACTTTCAAGCCAGAATCTGGGGTGCCTTGATGCGCTACATTGATTACACAAGGTTGCGGGACTTCAACTCCAATTCTGGTGAAGTTGTGCACAACATCGTCCGAGTTGGCAAGCAGGCTGCTTCCTGGCAACTGTCAACACCTAAGCGCATAAGGGCAAGCATGTAATGGCAACACCTCAATATGCCACTTTTAAGGTGAAATCTAGGGTGCCTGAATGGCCTAAATTGATTGCACAAGGTTGCAAGACTTCAAACGAATATTGGTGAACTTATATATAATATCTTTAGAGTTGGCAAGCATGCTGTTTCTTAGCAACCGTCAACACCAAGAGGCACAAACATGAACTGGCTGCAACTTGATCTGATACTCTTAGCATGGAATGTAGGGTGCCCTTATAAGCTGAACTGATTACACCAGGTCGCAGGACGTCATGTCCAATATTAGTGAAGTTGTGGCAATATTCTCTCAATTAACATGCTAGCCACTTTTGTTCAACCATCTACACTCAAGGGCACAAGTGCAAGCACGCAATACCAGTACCTCAATGTTACAATTTTAGGGGAGAATCTGGCTTGCCTTGATTGCCTGAATCAATTGCACCAGCTACAAGGACTTCAACTTCAATATGTGTAAAGTTGTGCAAAACATTGCTCCAAGCCGCAATGGCTGCACAAATATGAGTTGCATGTGCGCACGCTTGACCATCAATGTGGTGTTGTTTTAACTGTTTCTGCGGTAGTTTACTGTCAAGACCCTGGTTCTAACCATGTGCTGGGCTGTGACCGGCATGGCAACATCTTGTAAACCCGCCGTGGGGTGATTTTCAGGTTGACAACAACAACTCAAACTCCCATAACTCAATCAATACTACTCCAATTGACTTGATTTTCTTTTTAAAATCATTACAAATGCCTACTTATTTTCTTCAAGCTCTTGTTGCAGTAGCAGCGTGTAAACTACTACCAACTTGGAAGCCAAGATTGTGAGACACAGACCTGACCTGTAGGTGGTAACAGGCATTGTGAGAGGCTTCTGTGACGGTTCTGAAGATCCTAGAAAGGCTGTAAAATCGCCCTGGATGCCTGTGTATTGTGTAAAGTGTCTGATTGTCTGAGGTGGTTTCTGGGTGTTCTGGGAATTTACTGGACGGCTTATTAGGGCCAAAGTGAACAGAGAATTACCATTGTAGCTAGTATATTGTTCCTGGTGCTATCTAGTTGGTTGGGCTTATGTTGTCTGCCCTTCCAAAGTCTCTGGACCATAGCTCTTTAATAGAGACTGATTGGTTAGAGTATGAGTCCAAGTTGACTCATATACATGAATCAGAATGACAACAAAATGAGTAGAGATGATAAAGAAATGATACATGATAATGAAGAGTAGAACCATGACGCTTCAAAGGCTCTTGTGAAAGGAGATGAATCATGCAAGACTCATAGTGATAAACAAGGAAAAATAGGTAACAGGAAATGATGTCATGAATTTGTGATGATGTCACAAGCCAGGGGACAAACAAGAGGCTCTTTTAGAAGCATGTGGACGCTTGTAGAGTAGGTGAGGCAACAGGAATAACAGGTAATGACTAGAGAAATAACTGGGAAAAAGCTGGACAGGAATAGGACTCACAGAAAGGGAAATATATCAGGGCAGTCCTAAAAGAGAAGTGACTACCTAACTGGGAAGTATGAGTAAGAAAGGGATGTAAGGAGGATTTCCTTACATTATTCCACCTTAGAAAGAAATGCTATCCTCAAAAACAAGTACTGTCGAAAGCCCAGCAGCGAACCGAGACCTAGAAGCGACCCATGTTTTGCTTGCGATTTTGGCAAAATTGCAAAAACCAGAAATTCAGAAAAAAATCATTTGTATAAGAAATAAATTGCAAGTGAATTAGTGTGTTATGAATAGTATATTTTGAATCATTTGCTGTATATAGATGAAAACTGACTGTGTGGTTAATGTTGCAAGTACAGATTTATTTCATGCACTTTTTACATACAAAATTGGCATTTTTTCGATTTTTATAAATTGTTTAATAATAGCGCTATGTACTGCAGACTGTATAATCTGCCTAACTATATTTATGTGGATATTTTGGTCAGCTCTTAGTAGGTTTGTAGTACTTTGTGGGTATTTTCTGAGCCTGGGACAATTTATAGGCCAAAGACATAGGCAGAGTATGATACAAATGGGTATTTGTGTACTTATGAGGCTATAGGAGATGTATATTGTGTCAATTGACTATACAAACTTTTCCATATAGCTATGTTGTCAATACCACAGATATTGGAGTATATATAAAAATCGAAAAAATGCGAATTTAGTATGTAAAAAGTGCATGAAATAATTCTGTACTTGCAACATTAACCACACAGTTAGTTTTCATCTATATACAGCAAATAATTCAAAATATACTATTCATAACATACTAATTCACTTCCAATTTATTTCTTATACAAATGATTTTTTTCTGAATTTCTGGTTTTTGCAATTTTGCCAAAATCACAAGCAAAACATGGGTCGCATCTAGGTCTCGGATGGCTTCTGGGCGTTCGACAGTAATAAGTAAAAAAAATGAAATAATTCTTAAAATCAAAGAAAAAGCGAAAATTTCAAAGGAAAATTATACTGAGACCTTAACCTATTCTACCCAAGCCTATTGCCTCTTCTTGCCATTCCTACTACGCCTTCCTGCTGCTTTCTTGGTATTATTGTGGAAATTGAAGTAGTTGTGGGTCCTCTCAAACTCCTCCACAGCTTCAGTGTTAATATCCTGCCTAGGAGTCCAATGGTTGATGTCCAAAGGATATTCAACATACTTAATAAAGTATAGGGGCTTCTCTTTGAATATCCTGGCCTTTACGTTGCTCTCTATTATGAGAAGGTATACTCCGTAGGTATCGAGAGTCGAGACAAAGGGGGATAGATGTGCACAAGAGGGTTCAAATATCTTAGAGAGGAGCGGGTCACGGCGGTAGCCAGCGGAGCAAGTTATCGGTTTCAAGGTAATCGTATTCACTAAAGAGCAGAACTAAGTGGGGAGCGAGCGACCTTATATACATGAGTAGGGAAGGAAGCGAGCAACAGAAAAGCTCGACGCAAGTCCAGCAAAAAGTCCTGGGGCATGGCGTTGACCCTGAGAAATACCAAAAGTATTGACAAAAGAAATAGGTGTGGCACACCAGCGTGAGGGTGTGTTACACCGTCTATGACAAATGAAATAAGCGAGTCACACCATAGAATGGTGTGGATTGCCACAGAAAGGTGTGGGTGCAACGACAGGTGTGGGTGATACATGTGGGAGCGTAAGCGAGGACATGGATATCCCAAACAGGAAGGTAGAAGGAGAAGTGCGACGATATGAGCTGATATAGTATGAAAGCAGGATATAACAGCGAAGATCGTGGTAAAAATAGAAAGACATGACGGAGATAGAATATAACAGAGGGATATGTATATCCGAGACATGTAAGAATAGAACAAACGAAAAGGACTCAATTGGGGGTAAGAACAATTATTCTGACACTCTCTCTCGAACGAAACACCCAAGTAATTGAGCAAAATCAGTGTGTAAGTCGTTTGGAAGACCCTTCGTCATAATATCAGCGACATTTTCCTTGGTGGAGACATAGGGGAGCTGAAATATATTGTTGAGAAGGCATCCTCTGGTGTAGTGATAGGCTATATCGATGTGTTTGGTTTTGTGGTGGTAAACTGGGTTATTGGCGAGAGCAATACTGGCTTGATTATCGCAGTATATATCGACAGGAATGCTGAGGTTGAATTGCTTGAAGGCGTGGGTATACCATTTGGCTTGTCGAGCTGTGGTAGATAGTGCTATGTATTCCGCTTCGGTAGTGGAGTTGGAAATACATTCTTGTTTCTTGGAGAGCTAGGAAATTGTGCACTTACCAAGCTGAGAGACGTAACCAGTATAAGAACGACGGGTATCAAGACAATTAGCAAAAGAAGCATCCGAAAAACCTTCCCAATTAACAGAACCAGAATGAGGATAAATAAGAACAGCATCACAACTACCAGAAATATAACGAAAAACTGTCTTGATAGCAGTATGATGGATATCAAGAGAACGAGAAGAGAATTGTGAGAGGTATGAAACAACAAAAGCAAGATCAGGACAAGTACAAGTAACGACATACATGAGAGCACCAATCATCTGTTGATAGAGATTCTGGTCAACTGGAAATTCATCGTCCGTGGCTTTGCGAAGCTGGACTTTTGCATCAATACGTGTTGAAACAAAGCGAGATTGATCTAGAGGGGTGTCCAAGTGTGATTGCGTTGTTGTGGTATTGAATTTTGATTCCAAGCATGTAGGAGAGCTTGCCTTCAACAGTGACCTTAAAGTGCGTTTGCAGGAAAGTAGTGAGTTTCTGCAGCTCAGCGGTGGAGCCAGCAAGAGCAATATCGTCGACATAGACAGCCATGATAATTTTGCTTTTGGTGCTGATAAAGACACAGGGATCAAAGTGCGTGGGAATGAAGTGTTGTTCAGCAAGGACAGAGCATAGTTTTATATACCACTGTAGCGGAGCTTGTTTCAAACCGTAGAGTGCCTTCTTGAGTAAAAGGACTTTGTTTTCGAGGCCGAGTCCAGGAGGAGGTGCGACCCAAATTTCTTCGTCAAGGGGACCATAAGTGAACGCTGATTTGATGTCAAGTTGAGCAGTGTCAAGGTTGTGTAGTGCTGCGAGGGCTATTAGGAGACGTAAAGAATCGTACCGCGTCACTGGTGCGAAAGTCTCACTAAAATCGATTCCGGAGATTTGTGAGAAGCCCTTAACCACTAAACGTGCCTTGTACCTCTTGATTGATCCATCTTCCAACAGTTTAACAGTATAATCCCAGCGTGATCCAATAGCTTTCCTGCCATCTGGTAAGTCAGTAGCGTCATGAACTTCCCAAACACCTTGCGATTCAAGAGAAGATTGCTCTTCTCTCATAGCCTCAATCCACTTATCGACATCTTCAGACTTCATAGCTTGGGAGTAGGTGGGAGGACCAAGTGTGACGTTGGCCTGACCAATTTCTTCCTCAATTAATGCTGCAAAGTCGTCACCAATTTCTGCCAGAAATATCCGAGCTGTATCTTCTCCAAAGGCAGCGTTGATTCTTGGGAAACCATAGCGCTCGATTTCCTTCTTCTTGCGTTGAGAACGCTTGAGGTTAGGACCTTCGGAGCTGCCTGATGGAGGGGGAGAAGAGCGTCGAGATGTTTTGGGTGCAGAAGGTGGTGGTGGGATGCGTCGTGGAGGTGTGGTAGGAGTTTCATTACGAAGCTGTTGTGAAACAGCTCTCTCTGATTCTAATAACTCTTCTTCATTGAAGTACTGTTCATATTCGTCATGGTTGTGTTGTGACGATAAGGGAATATCGACAGTAGGTTTGGTTGAAGATAGTGGGAGTTCGACAGGAGGTGCAGGAGGTAGAGGCTTTATTGGTGTAGGAGAACCAAAGGGGCCTGGCATTCGCTGCGGCTTTCGTGGAGTGTGCTGAAGTTGCGGGACTGTTGTAGGTGTTGAAGATTGATCAGGTTGAGACGAAGCTACTTGATCAGGTTCTGAAGAGTTTAACTCTGTGGGGAGATACATTTCAACGGAGGTGATGTTATCGGACGGGATAAACTTGACCTGACGGACTGTGTATACTCTTCTTTCTGATGGTATATAAACACGGAACATCGATGGGGTTCCAGTGTAGCCAACCAATTTTCCATCAATCCCTCTTGGATCTAACTTGCTGCCAGCAGGACGTTTCTCCTTGGGGATATGGACAATGCAAGGTGTACCAAAGGGTCGAAGATGTTTGATGGAGGGTAGGCGATTGTTGAGTACTTCAAAGGGCGTCTTCCCATTAAGAGCCGAGTGAGGGAGGCGGTTGCGGATGTAGGTTGCCCATGCATAGCATTCCGCCCAAATGAATTGAGGGTAGTCCTCAAGGGTAGGTCGACACATGTTGGCGAGAGTCAGGTTGTAGCGTTCTGGAACACCATTTGACTCTGGGGTGTATGCTGCGGTGGTTTGATGTATCATGCCTTTATTTTCGCAGTAAGCAGACCATTCATTATTCACGAATTCTCCACCATTATCAGTGCGCCAATTTCTCGGATATCGTCCAGTTTTTGTATTGATCTCTTCACAGTAAGCCTTTATATGCCTTACAGCATCGGACTTGTGTTTGAGGAATGCAATCTTGGAGAATCGAGAGAAATCGTCGATCATTGATAGGTAGAAGCGATGACCACCGAGCGAGGTAACATGGAGAGGTCCAGCGAGATCTGCGTGGAGTAGTTCCCATAGTTTCTTTGTATTATGAGTGACTGGTTTGGGAGTTTGGTGAGTCAAGTTGTATTTGGCGCATGAGTTACAGTAGAATTGCGAAAGAGGTTTTAGAAGCAGGTTTCCTTTGGCGAAGATGTTAGAGGCTTTGTTCCAGGAGTGAGGCGAGGAGTGACCTAGTGCTTCATGCCAAAATTGAACAGAAGACTTGTAAGCAGTACCAAAACCAACAGCAGATTCAAAAGAGCAGAAGAAGAAGAACCAGCAGAAGAAGACGAAGAAGGGCCAGACATGAGACCAGAAGGCGAAGAGACAGAAGAGGCGAGAAGAGACGAAGTAGCGCTACCAATGGTTCAAGAAGCAAGCCAGGCAACACCACTTGAATAGGTGGGTGTGGTGGTGACCAGAGCTGTGGAAGTTGAAGGTTCTGATGAGGAGACAGCAGCAGCAGCAACGCCCTTGCGTTGGTTCTCTTGATGTTTCTTGAGCCTGAAGCATTTGTTGTGAACATGATCCGAGAAGGGATGTCCATTCTTCTTGCACCAAGTACACTCAGTTGGAGCTGCTTGCGCAGTCCTGCCAGGACGAGAGTTGTTGTTCTTGGGGCGAGGCGCAGGTGCTTGACCTTTGCCTTTGGGCTTGTTGGCGAAGAATGCCTTAGCATTATCTTCGTTGGTCTTCATGTTTCAAAGGTGGGTTTGATGGTCTTCGAATCGTTGGGAGTCCTTGGCTTGGAGGATGTTGACTGTATCGTTGAATGACTGTGGGAGCGAGTTCAAGAGGATTGCACTCTTGATGGGGTCGCTTTCAAAGAAAGGCCTGAGGGCAGTGGCGAGAGCATCAGTTCCATTGAGGGAGCGAGTGTTGGCCTGGGCCCAGGAGTTGCCAAATTGAAGGAGGTAGTCATTGATAGATTCCGAGTCAGACATTGACAGATTGAGGATATCGCGCAAGGTGTGGAAGGAAGAGGCGACATTCTGACGATCAAAAGTGTCCTGAAGAGTTTTCCAGGCATCGTAGGCAGTAGAGCAGCCGTCAATGACATACTGCTGGTCCTGTTCGATGGTGAGTTGAATCGTCATGATGGCAAGCAACTCTTTCTTCTTGTGTTGCTTAAGCAGAGCGGCATCGGTAGGAGGAACTTGTTGAGTGGCGATGAGATCGTCAAAGTCGTGAATGGCAAGAACACGTTGCATGAGCTTGGCCCAGCAAGTGTAGTTGGATTGACCTTGAAGCTTCTCCAAGCTTTCAAGTTTGAAGGGCATGGAGGAGGAGCCAGTCGACATGTTGGGTTTGACGTCAGTAGTATCAGTCATAGTAAAGATGCGAGGAAGGGTGTGAGGAGAGACGAGGTAGTTGAGACCGAATAAGCTTGCAGAGGTGAGCGCAATGAGATCTGAGATAAACCAGCTGTGCTAATTGATTAAAACAATAGTAGCGGCAGCCGGGCTCATAACCTGTGAGAAGGTATACTCCGTAGGTATCGAGAGTCGAGACAAAGGGGGATAGATGTGCACAAGAGGGTTCAAAGATCTTAGAGAGGAGCGGGTCACGGCGGTAGCCAGCGGAGCAAGTTATCGGTTTCAAGGTAATCGTATTCACTAAAGAGCAGAACTAAGTGGGAAGCGAGCGACCTTATATACATGAGTAGGGAAGGAAGCGAGGAACAGAAAAGCTCGACGCAAGTCCCGCAAAAAGTCCTGGGGCATGGCGTTGACCCTGAGAAATACCAAGAGTATTGACAAAAGAAATAGGTGTGGCACACCAGCGTGAGGGTGTGTTACACCGTCTATGACAAATGAAATAAGCGAGTCACACCATAGAATGGTGTGGATCGCCACAGAAAGGTGTGGGTGCAACGACAGGTGTGGGTGATACATGTGGGAGCGTAAGCGAGGACATGGATATCCCAAACAGGAAGGTAGAAGGAGAAGTGCGACGATATGAGCTGATATAGTATGAAAGCAGGATATAACAGCGAAGATCGTGGTAAAAATAGAAAGACATGACGGAGATTTAATATATCAGAGGGATATGTATATCCGAGACATGTAAGAATAGAACAAACGAAAAGGACTCAATTGGGGGTAAGAACGATTATTCTGACATCTATCTCGTACCTGGGCCCCAATTTATCCTCAGAGACTAGTGGTGGAAGAGTGTCTTCTCTGGAGGAGACTTTCTGAGCATCATTGTTGAGATATGGCTTGAGGTGAGAGACTTGGACAGAGACATCTTTGTGGTATCCTGAGGGGTTGCTGAGGATGTATGTGTCGAATTTAGGCTTGCTTTTGATGATGGTATAAGGTCCAGTCTAGGTAGGGACCAATTTAGGATGTGGGGAGCTCCTTTTCGGGTTTCTGTCTTTGAAGACCATAACCAAATCTCCAACCTTGAATTTGGGGGCTGGTCTCTATCCCTTGTTGTACTGAATCTCTTGCTGCTGTCGGTTCTGCAGTATCTTTTCCCTGACAGAGGTATAGAGAGCTTAAGTCCAACTGTGGTGGGGTGGAAGGTTGTTTGGGGGGTGTGGAGAGGTGGTGACATCATGGATCTTTCTGGGCCTGAATGAGCAGATAATAAACTCTGGTGATTCTTCTCTGACCTTTTTTGTGCTGGTATTGATGGCCCGCATGATCCAGTGCAGGTTGATGTACCAATCTGCTCCATCTTTATCCAGGAGGGCCTTTGCCTTAGTCAGAATGTCCTTATTGGCTATCTCAGTCTGGCTATCTGTTTGGGATTGGTAAGGTGATGACATGGCTTGTCTGACTTCATTTCCATTGCACCAGCCCTTCTAGGCAGCACTCCTGAACTTGGGGTCTGCATCTGTGACAATTTCCCAGGGAAGACTAAAGATGGGGTAGATTTGCTCCATATACAAGTTGACCAATTCTTCAGTTGTGATATCATTCCAAACTAGTAACATGAGTGTATACTCGCTGAATCTGTTGACAATAACCCACAAATGATCAAAGACTTCTCCAGTCTTTGGGTCTTTGATAGGTGGCATGTAAAGGATATCAAAGTGAAACGAATATCGTAGCACTGGGGAGCAGAAGAAAAGCGGTGCAGACCAAGATAAAAGACTGTAGTAGCGCAGAGGATCAAGTGCAGTGGGTTTTGGTATCACAGGGAGCAATGCAAGCAGATGTGATGATTATATCGAAGAGCTCTATTCCATAAAAGAAGGTGGGGGTAGAGCAAGTATAAATACAGTTGGGGAATAAACCCGAGAGTACGAAGTAAAGCGAGTGGAGATGGCATTGCTAACGCAGGAACGCAAGTGGGAAGCCAGTTGACCCTGAAAAAATAGAAGGGGGAATTGGTGTGGGTAGCGGACTCAAGCAGGATAGATATTAGGCCAAAGGCTAATGTGTATCGTGCATGAGGCACTAACAGAGGTGTGGGTCAACCATGCAGTTATGCATGGAGGAAGCTGCAACCATCCGAAACTAACTGATAGGTGTGGGTGCATGACAGGAGGTAGGCGCTAGTAGAGATATAATTAATATACATGATATGCTAGGCAATAACAACAGAGTGCGACGCATAATGAAAATGAATTGACAGGGTAAGAAAGGTGTGTGTGGGACACAAGTGGGGGTGCTGGTTGTAATGCTACGACAAAAGAAGTCCATACTGATGCTTTGCCAAGGGCCTTCGGGAACCTGAAGGGGGTGCAGTACTCCAGGGGGTTTGGAGGTCCTGAACTTCACTTTCTGGCAGGTTAGGCATGTCTTGCAGTATTCCTTAATATCAGAAGAAGGTCCTTGCCAAACATAAATGGCTGACAGAAGTTGCATAGTCTTGAATTTGCTGCCATAGCCAACAGCTTTGTGGGCATTGTAAATGAGCAGCTCCTTTAAGTTGGTGTCTTCCTGGTCTGCTCCTTGTGGAATACAGAGCCTGATGCGTCCATTGATGCACTGATAGAGCAGTCCTTCAAGTTTAGTGTACCCAAGTTCAGCCAATGTATCCAAATCCTCATAAAATGCCTTATATTTGGGGTCTTTGGTGTAGGCTTGCTGGAGGATTGGCATCCATTCCTGGTGTTGTGGGACAATAACAGTAGCTTCTTCTTCGTTTGAGCTGTCCTGTAGTTGTCTGGCATAATGGGAACCAATCTTCTGGAGGTAGGCAAGGCTGGCGTTGTGTTCTTCCTCTCCCAGGTTGAGGTTAATGTTGGACAATTTTGTCTATGAGGCCTGGGAGATGAAAGGATCAACAAGATTGTTGAAGATGACTTGCTCCGTCTGGGCAAAGGGTTTCTTGGAGAGATTGTAAGTGAGGTGGATCTGGGATGGACGCTTTTTTGACTTGATTGCTGTCTATGATTTGGGGCTGGTTCGTTGGCTGCTATATGCTGATATTTGTTTGCCAAGTAGTGAGGGGAGAGGAATGTCTGCTGGTTCTGCTGATGTCTGGTAGGCATGCTGGATGGTAATGCCACGCTTCTGGGGGCTGCTGGAAGTGGTGACAACCTCAGAGGGGAGTTGTGTTTGTGATGGTGGTGTGGTAGGGTGAGGAGAGGATACAGGAGGGGTTTTTTGAGCTACTTGTGGGGGAGGAGATAAGGGGTTTTCAACCATGACTGTATCCTCCATTCCTTCATCCATCTGTCCTTCTTCTATCTCGTTTGAGGGGTTAAAATGAATGGGAGTAACGGATTTGCTCATGATAGGAGAAGTGGCGAAATAAATTTGGGATACAGGAGGTGAATCAGCCGGGTTTTTTTGGGAATTTTGTGTTGGGGAGTCTTGGGATTCCATTTGTGCTTCTTTTAGCCTGTTAAACTCGTCTTCAACAGCCCATTTGGCTGTCATGAACCGAGCGTCCAGCCTTACCCAGGACTACCCCGCATCTAGCCACCGCCGGCACCAGCCTCGCTATCAGCCACAGTGGATCCATGTTCACCTAATCCTGACCCCAGCCGAGTTCAGCTTACTACTAGCAATACTCCAACTCGCCATGTACCTAGTCCACGTCCTAGTCCGTGCCTGGTAACCGTTGCAACACGACAGACAGCATCCCTGTCACTGCTCAACTTCCTAGTTCGGAATCCAGAAGAAACCACCAGAAGGTTCTAGCATCACGAACCTTCACTGCGCAATAGGTTTCCATATGTTTCCGTCAGTTTCTATTAGGTTCTAGTTGTTTCTATTGCGCAGTTGATTTGTAATTCTCTTGAACGCATGTACCTTACACAGCCGCCGCGCAGCCACTGCGCAGCCGCGGCGCTGCAATTCTATTCATGTCTTTGTAGTTCCATAGCTCGAGAAGGATCTCTATATAAGGAGTCCTTTCTTCCTCTCGTCTTGTCTTCTTTTCCTTTCCTCTTCACGCAACAACTTGTCTCTTTCCCTCAGTTGTATCTTAAACAAGTTGTTATTCGAATATACTTTATACTCTCCTCTTCCATGGCCTAGACAGCCCCTCTTGATCCTGCCTTGACCAAGTCCCATGCCCAGTATCTTGACCACTCGCCGCTCAGTTATCCTTCCTGGCAGTGCCCCAGAACCTGCTCCCATGCACCCTCTGGATCAAGTCAACACCTACACTCTCGCCATCCTCAACCGCCGCTACCCCTCTCTGATCCACGCCTATCGTCCCCCTTGGCACGGACACAACAGTACCTTCTTTGGCCGTCGAGATCCTGTCACTGGGACCTGGTCATCACACTTTGTTGCGTCGACATAACTGTCTCCACCACACCCAAGCAACATTGAGATGTCATGTTCTCAAACTCCTCTCCCCCCACTGGCAACCCCCTGGACTGACTACCTTGCCCTCCTTTCAACCACACAGTTCGTCGCTAGCAACAACCCAAGCCTCCCCAATAACCTCCGTCCTGACATCAGGACAAGCCTCACCAATGCGCACCTTCAAGGTGTTATGTGTGGCACCACCGGAACCTGGCAATCGCCAGTAATCCCCAACCTCACTGATGTTGACGAACTAAGCGCTGCTACCCAGTCACTCTATGCCCACTTCCAATCCGGATTCCACGCCGGTGTATAGACCAGACTCCAAGCCCTAGCACCACCACCACCCGCGCCACAAAACCTGGCCCCAAAGATTGCAGACCCCACTGCCTTCAATGGTACCAGAAACAAATATCGCCAGTTCATCACACAACTCCAACTGGTTTTTTCCTCCGACCCCACCCGTTATGCCTCCCACGCAGCTAGGATTGCCTATGCTGCCTCTCACCTCTCTGGAGGTGCTCAAGCGTGGTTCAACCCACACATGGACCCAGTCACTGGCCAAGTCCAGTTCCAATCCTACGAGGGATTCATTCATGCCCTTCAAGCAGCCTTTGACGACCCTAACGCTGAAGCTACAGCTAGGGAGAAACTTGACAAGCTCCGGCAGGGTAAAAGGGATTGTTCCACCTACCATGCTGAGTTTGTCACCATCGCCACCAAGCTTTCCATGAACCAGAAGGAACAAATTGCTCGCTTCCGTTCTGGCCTCAACAAGGATACCGCAACAGCGCTGTCCTACCAACTCAATGTCCCTGAGACTCTCGCAGCTGTTGCACAAATGTGCATTCAGCTTGACAACAACATTAGACGTGTGCAAAGCCAACACCACATGTCTTCCCAACACCACAACACCACTACTCCCCGAACACCAGCCTCCACCAGTAACTCTACCGCTACTGGTTCACATGCTGGACCAATGGACCTCTCTGCAGTTGAAGTCAAATGGAAACGAGGTCCTCCTACCCAAGCCGACAAGGACTACCGCTGTGCCAATGGACTCTGCCTCTATTGCGGTGCAAAGGGACACTTTGCAAGTGTCTGCCCCAATAAGAGCCAGAAGGTTAACGCTACCTCCAACGCCTCTGCCCCAGCTGGACCACCAGCAACTGTGCTCTACAGCACCACCGAGACCGCCGATCAGGCAAAAAACTAACTGCCTCTTTGAAGAATGAAGACCCTTCAAGGAGTGCCAGGATGCAACCTGGTGTCTTCTCTCTTGACCCCTCATGTGTTTGTTTTTCTTCTTCTTGTTCAAAATGTTTGTCTGTTTTATCTGTCAATTCGTTTTCTCTTTTACCTCCTGTTGTTTTGCCTGGTACAGGCTTTGTTGTACCTATCGAATCGCCTTCTGCTCGCAAGAGTCAATTGCAAAGATACCGAGTGTCTGCTGCTTTGCGTTTGTCTTCTGTTTATCTTTCAGGTGATCTCGGTTCCGAGTCACCTATGACTTTCAATGCTACTATCAATGATTCTTTGCCTGGAACCTGCATGGTGGACTGTGGAGCTACTTCTCAGTTCATCGACCTTGACTTTGCCTTGTCCTTGAACCTTGTCCTCGATCTGAAACCAAAACCAGAAGACCTCATCATTGTTGATGGGAGACGCTTGGTTGCTGGCCAGATAACCTACTCTTGTACCTTGAAACTCACCGTCGACCAACATGAGGAAGTTCTTACATTCCAAGTGACAAAATTGGCCGGATGGAACTTAATTCTTGGACGGATCTGGCTTCGCCGCCGTCATAATCCCATGATTGATTGGCAAAAGAACACCATTACCTTTGCGTCTGGTTACTGCCAGGCCCACTGCCTTCCTGTTCAACAAAATACAATCTCCAGCAACCCTCCCGGGACAGTGAATCACAAAATTGCAGTTATCTCCCGCGCTGCCATAAGAGTCGCTGTTAAACAACCCGGTTCAATGATTTGTGTACTCGCCTCCCTTCCAGAAACACCCAGCACTCCCAAACCAGCCTCAGCTCTTGTCCCTCCAGAATATCATGACTTCTTGCCCTTGTTCTCTAAGAAGGAAGCATCATCACTTCCTCCCCACCGATATGTCGATCATGAAATTCCTCTTCTTCCAGGCGCAAAACCTCCTCTTGGACGCATGTACTCAATGTCCGATTCAGAACTCAAGGAGGTCCGAGAATGGCTTGATGAGAACCTTGCCAAAGCATTCATTTGGCCTAGCTCCTCATCCAGCGCCTCGCCAATCCTCTTCGTCAAGTAAAAAGATGGTTCCCTAAGACTTTGTGTAAATTATCATGCCCTTAACGACATCACCCACAAAGACCGCTACCCACTCCCAAGGATTGAGGAAACTTTGAACCAGATTTGAGGCTCAAAGTACTTTAATTGCCTTGATCTCCGAGCCGCCTTCAACCTCATTAGAATTAAGGAAGGCGATGAGTGGAAAAGTGCATTCCGCACCCAATATGGCCTCCTTGAGTTTCTTGTCATGCCTTTTGGACTTACCAATGCCCCTGCCACCTGTCAAAGATTTGTGAACAACACCCTGCGGGAATTCCTTGATGTCTTTTGTGTTGTCTACCTGGATGACATATTGATATACTCCAAAACCCGAGCCGAACACAAAGACCAAGTCTGTAAGGATAGGAAATTACATACACATGTAACTTCTATCATTACACAGGACAGAGCAGGAACATAGTATTTCATTATTATTTTCATTATTATTTTCATTATTATTATTATTAATCAACATAGATGTTACTAGAACATCTATGACTCACTTAGCTAGGAGTCACCTACCTCTGACTCACAGGTATGACTCAAGAAATTGAGTTACCTCTGACTCATAGGTATGACTCAACAATTAGATAGGAGTCACCTCTGACTCACAGGTGTGACTCAACATTAAGAAAGGAGTCACCACTGACTCATAGGAAATGAGTCACTTCTGACATCATAGTTAATTTAGTTTAAGAGTCACTATGACTCATACAGGCTTGGGACTTTCTATAAAAGAAGCCCATTCCCCCCTTCAGTGAAAGGGCAAGCAACTTAGCAGTTAGCAACAAATACAAGAGTTTACAATGGTTAATTAAGTCTCTCCACAATCACAAGTGACTTGAAGATATTACAACTATTCAGACTCTTAATTATATAGATATTAAGGCAGCTGTTATTAGTTAGATTCTGGTAATCTAACTAATAGCCACCTTTATACTATACCCAAACTTTACATTTTTTAACCTATATAAAAACCTTACCCAAAGGACTAGACTGATCACCTAGGGCCTCTTTAATTCTCCTAGAAGAGGAGAAGTATCTAGATACTCAGAAATACTTAAGAAAGTAAATCTGAGAATTAAAAGACCTTATCTACAGAAGGCAGAGCTCTTTTCAATCAGTGGGACCCCTTGAGTATCATACCTCCACCCCTGATCCACCATTCTTCTGAACCACCTATACCTTTCAGCACACTGTTCAGAACAATCCCTATTCTTACATCCCTTCCAAGTAACAGCAAACCCAGCAAATTCCTCAAGGAATCCATCCAAATCCTTAGGTGTCACCCAGAAAAAGACCTTTCTATTCCTTTTAACAGGAATTTCCTTAGGCCCCCTCAAGACAACATCATTCCTAGACACCTTGCCTGGACACTCAACAGGCCTAACATAACACTTGAAGGTCATCTGTAGAAAAAGAATCAAATATTAGCAACATGACTTCCACACCACCAAACACCAGGAGCAGAAAGGGCTCCTTAATGCCCAAACTTCTAACACCAAAAAAAAAGAGATCAAAGGGGAAAACACCTTCAAGATCTCAAACACCTGCACAAATTGATATTCCAGTAGTTGTCAACTGGAGTACTGTGAGGGAAACCAGTAAAGAAAATGCAGAACTAGAACTTAAAATAAGTCAGTACATAACAACACCAGAATATATCTTCACAATCAAAGCACATAAACCTGGAATCCAGAAACAAGCCCTCACAAACAGAATCTGGGAAAGTAAACTGCAAGCAGAAGCAGACCATTATACACTAGAGGAAGGAAAAATGCTGCAAGAAATTGTAGCAAAATATTCCTTAAGTGAATGGGGAACCTCAGCAGTAGGAGTAAAAAGAAATCCAGAATCTAAAAATAAGGAACCACTGGAGGAAACAGCAATTGAAGATATAACAAGGATAATGTTAGAAGAAACAATTGATGAGAAACTACTTATGGAAAGAATTGCAAACTTCCAACCTGAAGTAGAAAGCATCAATAGTATTGAAGAAATCCCTTGGATAATCAGAAACTGGATAGCCATAGCCACTTATAGGTATATACCAGAAAAACAAAATACTGATAAGGATAACACTCCTGTACCTGTACCTCCAGTTGTAAAATTCACAGCAACACCTAGAAGGAAGAAAGAAAAACAGGCACAGAAGGAAAAGGAAGCCAATGAGAAACTCAAAGAATCCAAGAAGGATCTCTTTGGAGCAAAGAAGAAAAAAACAGGAGATGGAACCCAAAAAGACAGAGCAATATCCCTTTCTGATTCAGAGGAATCAGGAAATGAAAAGAATGCTGAAGACCCACCTGATCCAAGTTCTTCAGAAAGTGATTCTGATAGCAGTGACAGTGGTAACAGCTCTTCCTCTTCCAATGCCAGGAAAAAGAAGATGAAATCTAATAGGGAAAAAACACCATCTCAAATTAGCTGGGAAAAAACAACAGGCAAAACCTCAATTAGAGGAAAAACACCAAAGAAGCCTCCAAAGATCAAAGTAGAAATACCAAAGAAATTAAATGATGATCCTAAATGGAAGAATGCACAAACATATGATGATTGGTGTATTTACTTACAGAAGTATCTGAAATTGAATGGTATACAGCTTAAAGGAGTAGAAGCAGTAGATAATCTGGACTTCTATGTGGAGGCAGGACCAAAAACAGTGCTGGATGAGTATGTCAACAATACCAAGTCAAAAAACCAGGACATCTTCCAGGCTTTTATCAACATTAGAGAACACCTAATTCCTAGCACAAGCAAGGATGATTTATGGAAGGTGTGGGCCAAATGCAACCAGTACAAAAATGGAAAGAAAATGACAGTGCATGAATTTGCAAAAGAACTGGACAGGATCCAACTATTACTCATTGATTCAGATGGTAATCAAACTATTACTCACCCTGTCAAGTATCACAAGTTCATTGATGCATTAGACCAGAAATTAATTACAGCTGCAGGAGCTTTCATTACAGTGGACACTGCATGGGAAAAATTAATCAGGACCCTGGAAAAATTTGAGGCTAATATGCACACTCACACACATAGTGACACAAGGAATAAGCCACAAAGAAAGCCATGGAAAGCTTTGCCAGAGAAGCCTGAAAGAACCCCTGCTTATCAGCCCACAAAAGCCAGTAATAAACCTGCAGGAGTCAAGGCACACACCAAACCCCCACCTCCTGCAAGGCCCCCTCCTACAGATTGGAGTCTACTAAAAAAGAAACCAATTCCAGCTGGCCTCAATAGAAATGCCAAGTGTTACAATTGTGGCAAAATGGGTCATTTGTCATTTGATTGCAAATCACCAAAGATAGGATCTAATGCCTTATCAGTAATCTATGAAAAAGACTCAACTGATTATGATGCAATTAATATCCATGCCACCAAGGTGAGACAAGTACCAACAGTTGGCAAAAACAACAAATTAATTATGGACACACCACCAAGCTACAATCCTAGGCTAAAAACAACAGAACACTTGATGGCTATCACCACTATCAACAAAAATCAGGCCATCACTCTAATAGATCATCAGACCACAGGTGCAGATCTAATAAGCACTAGGTTCTGCATACTGTATAAGATACCTATGATGAAATTAACAAAACCAGTTGTTATCAACACAGTCATCAAAGGAAGCAAGGGTAAGTGTGAGCATTATGCCAAAGTAATTATTAATTATGGTCAGCATGAGGAAGAAAGAACCTTCTGGGCAGCCAACCTCAGTGACTGGGATGTTATCCTAGGACATCCAGCCCTGAAGGCTAATCAGGCCATGATCAATATTGGCACCATGCAGACTACTGTCACAAGCAAGGAAGGACTCAGATACACCCTGAAACCCTGGACTGGAGGAGCTCCTCAGACAAAGATCAGCAGAAGAAGAGTCACCTCTGCAGCCACACATGTAGAAGAATCAGGCTCACTCACACCATATGAGGAAAGGATGATCATCCAGCAATTAGCTTGGAAAATTATCCAGAATGATCTAGACCATTATCCAACATGGGTACAAGATTACTCATACATGGTGGAAGTGATGACATCACACCAATTTCCAAGCACTCAAACATCCTTAGCCTACAACAAGGCATACAACAAGGTTATAGATTACACAGAAAGTGGACAACATTACATACAGGCTAAAAATGATTTACATCATCAGCTGAAGTCCACCATATCAGTAATCAATCTTCTAACTATAGAAGAAAAATCAGTAATAGAAAACTGGTATCAAATTCTATTGGAGCTTCAAACCACATATCACTCACTATACCAAACTCTCCCTACACAACTCAACAATGACATCACCATTGCCTTTAATCACATACACAAATTAAGGGCTACCATCAATGCTGAGAAAAAGGAAATCCATTCCTATTCCACTACAGTAGAGTCAGAGTTTGATATTGAGGCTGAGTTCCCTGAAGTCTACCCCTCAGAGAAGCCAACAGAATTACCCCCACTAAGAGATATTAATCACAACATTAATATCAAAGATGAGTCAATTATTTGGAGACCTAGACCAATAAAGCAGAATGCTAAATTCATGCAAGCCTTGCATGAAAAAATTGACTCAGAGCTGAAATCAGGCAGAATCATAGCATCAAATGATCCATCATCATGCTGCATGTTTACAATTCCTAAGCATGACAAACCAGATCAGCCTAGATTTCTGCTAGACCTGGTTGATAGGAATAACAACACTATTAAGGACAACACACCACTTCCCAACCAGGATGAGATTAGAAATAGAGTAGCATCACACAAATACAGATCAAAAATAGATTTGACTGATGGCTATCACAACATCAGAATAAACCCTGACCATGAAAAGTACACATCATTCAGTACCCCCATGGGACAATTTAGAACAAGAGTCATGCAACAAGGAGATTGCAATGCACCTGCCACTATGGTAAAAACCATGAGTCACATATTGAGACCCATGCTAGGCAGATCAGTTGCAATCTATTTAGATGACATCTTTATCTACAGCAATACTTGGGATCAGCATGTGAAAGACCTGAGACAGTTACACAACATCCTAAAAAAGGAAAAGTTTTACATCAACAAATCAAAGTCTCAGATTAACCCCAAAATAATGCAGATCCTAGGAGTCATACTCACAGAGAAAGGCCTAGAAGTGGATCCAACCAAGGTAGAAATGATTTCTAAGCTGCCAATCCCTGGAAACAGGAAGGAGCTCCAGGAATTTAATGGCATGATCATCTATATGAGTCAGTTTCTTCCCAAATTAGCTGACATCATGGCTCCACTTTCTGAACTAGCAGGGGCTACTAAAGATTGGTCATGGACCCCACTTCACACTGAGTCATTTACCCAAATTAAAAAGTTACTTGACTCACCTGCAATCCTCAGACCACTTGATTACAATTCAAATGACACCATATACCTTGTCTGTGATGCAAGTAGAGTAGGTGTGGGTGGATGGATTGGCCAAGGACCCACCTTGGAACAGGCTAGACCTGCTAAATACTTTAGCAAAAAATTCAATAGTGCACAAAGCAGTTACTCAACAACAGATCAGGAGCTCCTTGCTATTGTAGCTGGGGCTGAGTATTTTGCCACTGAATTAACAGGGGTAAAATTTAAAATTGTGACTGATCACAGTGCATTACTCACAATTATGAGTAATAACAACCTATCAGGCAGAAGAGAAAGATCTAGGAGGATCTTATCCAGATTGGACTTTACTATAGAACATATTAAGGGAGAGAGCAATAAGATAGCAGACCAGCTGAGTAGAATGTATAAAGAGGGCACTCCCTACCCTCTCTCAGAGTTTATTTCAGATTCAGCAGATCAGCCAGAACCCTTCAAGCAACACATCTACACAGCAGCTACCCAAGTCCAACCCTCTTCTACTACTACTACTACTCCACCAACACCAACACCATCACCACTACCAGAAGTAAGTTCCCAAATGTCTACTAAGAACATGAAGGAACCCTCTAACACAGTCAAGAAAATGTCTTATGCACAAGCAGCAGCATCAGCAGCACCAGCAGCAGCAGGACCCTCCACCTGCCACTGCAGGTCCATCAATGGCCCAAGGGCCATCCTCTGGCACCAAACTGGGTGCCCCAACAACACCACCAGGGACTTCCAGGAGGAGTCCCAAGAACTCCTGGATGAGGAGTTCCCAGAAACTGAGTGGGAGCAATGGGTGATGAATGGCTCTGAGGAGAGTCAGTATGAGGAAGAGGAGGAGCAAGACTGGAGTGAAGTGGAAGAGCCAACTCTTCCAACCCAGGAGGAGCTGGACCTGCTCAATGAGGAGTGGGAACAGACCACCCTCTCCCACTGGGAGAGGGTGAGAGCTAACAGGGCCTACAATGAGGCCAGGGGACCCAACTCCCCTGCCCTCTCTACTGGCTCCCATGGGAATGAGGACCCTACTCACCATGGAATCTCCTGGGCCCAGGAACAGGCCATCAGGGACAGCAATGTCACTGATTGTCCCCCCTGGGACTCCCCCAACCAGCAAGTGATGCCTGCTACAAAGGCCCCTGGGGATGCCACCATTGGCTGCAAAGCCACCACAGTGCTCCCCCACCAGCAGCCACCACCACCACCAGCATCACTGGGCACCATGCCCACCTACACCTCCTCCTCCTCCCAGCTTCCCCAGAAGCTGGCACAACTTCCTCCTCTGGATACCACCATGCCCCTCAGCATGGAGATCTCCCCTTCTCCTGAGGGGTATAAACCAGTGGAGCCAAAACCAGTTCCCTGGGCTGCCCTCAGCAAAAGGCACCCAGAACACCACCTCCTCCCCCAATGGCAATGCAAGGCTATGAATTGCCAGAAACATGGGCAGGAGGATGAGTTTGGCTGGAAGCCAAGCAAGGATGATATCTATCATCCACAAATCCCTTTGTGCCCTGCACCAAACCCATCCTGGCTTTGGTACAAGACCTATGAGAACCACCCAAGGCACCACCTCCTAGATAATTATATGGAGTGTTATGTGCCTAACTGCAAGTGGAAGCACCATAGGAGGCCAGAGGATTTGAAAGAGGAGGAAAAAGACTTGGTTGAGGAATGGAGGAAGAAGGTACATTCTACCAACACATACAAAACTTTTAGACAATGGTACACAGCTAACTCCTTTCTGGATCCAGAAATCTACTCCCTACAAGCAAAGGAGGAAGGCCTCTTCTGGGTCTTCCAAAATCTTGTCTGGGAGGGTGATGAAGGGCAGGAAAGGTGGAAACAAGTAGATTCTGGGAAAGAATCTTTCCTTGTGAGAGCTGAGGCCAAGTTGGATGTTGGATCCAAGTGGCCTATTGTATTTTTGGATGTATGTGCACCTGGAGAAGAACCTGCTACTCACACCTCCCTATGCAAAGAATACAACAAACTAATGCATGACCCTAGATTTTCTAGTTTAGGTGCTGCATTGAAATTCAATTCTATTACATACAGAAATGGGTTCTATTACATCCATCCCAACAAAGAATGCCACAAGGAAAGAGTGATTCTACCCACTAAATGGATGAGAGATGCTAAAGACAGTGATGGAGAACTGGCCCCTTATGATTTAATTGAGAAATTCATTGAATCTAGCCATGAGGAACTAATTCATGCAGGATACCTCAGAACACTACTCCACTGCCAGCACAGCTACTTCTGGAAGGGAATGAGTAACAATATTAAAGAATATTGTGAAACCTGCACTACTTGTCAGAAGAGTAAGTTCTCCACTCAAAAACCACAAGGAGAACTCCACTCACTGCCTGTACCTCTATTCCCCTGGCAGAGCATCACCATGGACTTCCTCTCACTCCCAAAGGTCATTACTGACCCACCAAACTCCTACAGCAATACAATTCAGCCAACCACATTTCAGAAAATCTGGCCAATTGTATGTAGGCTGTCCAAATACACCATTCCCATCCTACTACCTGAGAATGTCACAGCAGAGTGGCTAACCAAGTACTATGACTGGTTCATTGCTCCAATACTTGGCTATCCTGAAGATATTGTCACTGATAGAGACCCTATCTTCACCTCTGCACACTGGACAGCATGGGCAGACCTCCACAACATCACCCTCCTCCTCTCAACAGCATTCCACCCCCAGACTGATGGAGAAACAGAAAGGATGAACAAGGTCATCATAGAAATGGCCACAGCTATGAGGGAAGATGGAGAAGAAAACTGGGTGGTTAAGTTACCAAAAATCCAAATTGCTATGAATCTCAGACATGATAGCAGTAGGAAATTCTCCCCCTACCAAATCATGTTTGGCCCTAATTCAAGATTTGGACAAAACCCACATGTCAATGAGCTAGGAATCCCCATGAATACCAGAGCACCATTCATGAAGCCTACCCTCCAACAACAAGCCATCACAAACCTCACCAAAGCCAAAGAATCACAAACTCACCATGCCAACAAACTCAGAAGAAAGGCAGAGAAGTACCTCCCTGGTGACTTGGTTTGGCTCTCCACCAAAAATTTGGACCTCTCACTCAAAGGTAAAACAAGACCCAAATGGATTGGACCCTTCAGTATTGTTCAAGCTTTTCCAGACACTGACAATTATGAAGTCCACATAGAAGCAAACTTCAAGAAAATCCACCCAGTCTTCCACAGCAGCCTCCTCAAAAGATACAAGCCCAACAACAACAGAAAATTCCCTGGCAGAGCAGACAAATACCCCTCTGCTGTTGAAGGCTCTAGATATGAGGTACAAGAGGCTATGGAATACAGGTCAGAACCAGGTACAGGAAGGCCCCAATATATGATTAGGTGGAAAGGTTATGAAGAAAAAGATGATAGTTGGGTGTATGCTGAAGACATTGACTATCCAGTATTGCTAAAATACTGGGAGACAGGAAATAAAGCAAGGACCTTTAGAAAGAGACCTGGAAATAATACTTCCAGTAGGACAAAGACAATGGGACATATTAATAAAGAGAAGGCTAGAATTCTAGCCATGAAGGAAACTCAGGCTATCCTTTAAGATAGTTGGGGAGAATGTAAGGATAGGAAATTACATACACATGTAACTTCTATCATTACACAGGACAGAGCAGGAACATAGTATTTCATTATTATTTTCATTATTATTTTCATTATTATTATTATTAATCAACATAGATGTTACTAGAACATCTATGACTCACTTAGCTAGGAGTCACCTACCTCTGACTCACAGGTATGACTCAAGAAATTGAGTTACCTCTGACTCATAGGTATGACTCAACAATTAGATAGGAGTCACCTCTGACTCACAGGTGTGACTCAACATTAAGAAAGGAGTCACCACTGACTCATAGGAAATGAGTCACTTCTGACATCATAGTTAATTTAGTTTAAGAGTCACTATGACTCATACAGGCTTGGGACTTTCTATAAAAGAAGCCCATTCCCCCCTTCAGTGAAAGGGCAAGCAACTTAGCAGTTAGCAACAAATACAAGAGTTTACAATGGTTAATTAAGTCTCTCCACAATCACAAGTGACTTGAAGATATTACAACTATTCAGACTCTTAATTATATAGATATTAAGGCAGCTGTTATTAGTTAGATTCTGGTAATCTAACTAATAGCCACCTTTATACTATACCCAAACTTTACAAAGTCAGGAAAGTTCTTGCAAAGCTCTTGGAAGCTGGTCTCTACGTCAAACCAGAGACATGCGAATTCAGTGTTACAAAGACCACCTTTCTTAGTTTCGTTATCTCCTCAGAAGATATTGAAATGGACCCAGAAAAAGTTAAAGCGGTAGTGGAATGGGAAACACCAAAATCGGTCAAAGACATCCAATGCTTCCTAGGTTTTGCCAACTTCTATCGCCGCTTCATTAAAGGATACTCTCGGATCTGTCAACCTTTCTTCCGACTACTGCAAAAGGATACCCCCTTTGCGTGGTCTTCAGAATGCGATGCAGTATTCTCTCGCTTGAAAACTGCTTTCACCTCTCCTCCAATCCTCCGGCACTTTGACCCAAACCTTGAAACAATCCTCGAGACTGACGCCTCCAACTATGTGGTCTCCGGCATCCTCTCTCAAAAGGTTCCTGAGAACGGCAAATCCGTCCTCCACCCTGTTGCCTTCCTGTCTGAGAAAATGTCACCAGCCGAATGCAACTACGGAATTGTTGATAAGGAACTCCTCGCAAGTGTGGTTTGTTTGGAAAAATGGCACATGTACCTTCACGCACTCCCCAAGCCATTTACCATGCTCACAGATCACCACAACCTCGAATCCTTTAAGACCAAAACACTCCTGAATCGACGGCAAGCACGGTAGGCTTGGGAATTAGTGCAATATGACTTTACTATTGTGTTCCGACCTGGCGAAAAGAACGGAAAAGCCAATGCATTGACACAAAGGTCTGGAGACCTCCCTGAAGAGGGGGAGGAACGTGCACGACCTGTACGCGCACTAATCCCGTCCTCCAAATTTTTTGATTACTCCTTGTCAGCAGCCTCAATTGGATTCAACAACGAGATGCGCAACCTCCTTGGAACCAACGCCTTGGGAAAATCAATCCTTCTTGCCCTTGAAAACTTTGAAACCAAGCACCCAACAGTCCCCCTCGGAGAATGTACTTACAATGATGGCCTCCTCTATGTCAACAAACTCTTGTACATCCCTGATTACAAAGAACTTTAAGCCAAAGTCCTTAGCTCATGCCACGAACGCCCCGCCGCTGGCCACCCAGGCCGAGCTGCTACATATGAACTTGTCTCCCAGAACTACTGGTGGCCCAAGATGCGCAAGACCATTGCACGTTACATTCAGAACTGCGATACTTGCATGAGGATCAAGCCCGCACGACACGCCCCCTATGGACTCCTGAAACCCTTGGAAATCCCAGTCCGCAGATGGAGTTCAGTTTCAATAGACTTCATCACTGGCTTACCTTTGTCTAACGGCTTCGACACAGTACTGGTAGTAGTTGACCGACTTTCCAAGATAGCTCATTATATTGCAACTACAACCGAGTGCAACTCCGAGACCCTTGCCAGACTCTTCATGAACAACATCTTCCGCCTTCACGGCCTCCCTGACTGTATTGTTACCGACCGCGGTACCCAGTTTACATCTGAGTTCTCCAGGTTCCTCTCCAAGCTCCTTGGAATTCAACAGAAGCTTTCCACCAGCTTCCATCCCCAGACCGACGGCCAAACCGAAAGAGTTAATGCAATCCTTGAACAATACCTTTGAGCCTACTGCAACTACCAACAGGACAACTGGTCAGAACTGTTGACTATGGCCGAGTTTGCATACAACAACACCCTTTCGGCAACCACCGGAATTACGCCCTTCTTTGCCGTCTACGGACAACAACCCCGATACAAAATCCTTGCCAACCCTGCAGCTCCATTGCCAACCTTGGAAGCACTCAAGGATTATGCCGCCGAACTCAGCCTGTTGGACAAGCATCTGCAGGCTGAAATATCCTGGTCATAGGTGATTCATGCAGAACAAGCCAATCGACATTGCCTTCCCCCACCAGCATACCAAGTCGGTGATGAGGTGTGGTTTCTCAGACGACACATCCACACCACTTGCCCATCAACTAAGTTGGACTTTAAGCGCCTGGGAAAATTTCGAATCCTCCAGAAAATCTCCAGCCACGCATATAAGCTCGAGCTTCCTGCATCTATGAAAGTACACCTAGTCTTCCACGTCTCCTTCCTAGAACCTGTCGCAACAGACCCCCTCGCCGGCCAAGTTCAACCTCCTCCTCCTCCTGTTATTGTTAACGAAGACCTAGAGTGGGAAGTTGAAGATATTCTTGACTCCAAACTTGTCCGACGTCAACTCAAGTACCTTGTCCATTGGGTTAGATACAATCATCCTACCTGGCAACCAGCAAGCGACCTCGAAAACGCCCCAGCAATTGTTAGGCGCTTCCACACAGCTTACCCACGAAAACCCAGACAAGAAAACCTTCCCGCACCATGAGTGGATCTTGGTACGACCCGATCATCATCGACGACGACCTTGAACCAATCCAAGAAAGATCGCTGGAGCTCTCCTCTAGAAGGGGGGCTACTGTCATGAACCAAGTTTCCAGCCTTACCCAAGACTACCCCGCACCTAGCCACCGCCGGCACCAGCCTCGCTATCAGCCACAGTGGATCCATGTTCACCTGATCCTGACCCCAGCCGAGTTCAGCTTACTACTAGCAATACTACAACTCGCCATGTACCTAGTCCACGTCCTAGTCCGTTCCTGGTAACCGTTGCAACACGACAGCCCGCATCCCTGTCACTGCTCAACTTCCTAGTTCGGAATCTAGAAGAAACCACCAGAAGGTTCTAGCATCAAGAACCTTCACTGCGCAATAGGTTTCCATATGTTTCCGTCAGTTTCTATTAGGTTCTAGTTGTTGCTATTGCGCAGTTGATTTGTAATTCTCTTTGACTCATGTACCTTGCGCAGCCGCCGCGCAGCCACTGCGCTGCCGCGGCGCTGCAATTCTATTCATGTCTTTCTAGTTCCATAGCTCGAGAAGGATCTCTATATAAGGAGTCCTTTCTCCCTCTCGTCTTGTCTTCTTTTCCTTTCTTCTTCACGCAACAACTTGTCTCTTTCCCTCAGTTGTATCTTAAACAAGTTGTTATTCGAATATACTTTATACTCTCCTCTTCCGTGGCCTAGACAGCCCCTCTTGATCCTGCCTTGACCAAGTCCCATGCCCAGTACCTTGACCACTCGCCGCTCAGTTATCCTTCCCTGCAGTGCCCCAGAACCTGCTCCCGTGCACCCTCTGGACCAAGTCAACACCTACACTCTCGCCATCCTCAACCGCCGCTGCCCCTCTCTGATCCACGCCTATCGTCCCCCTTGGCACAGACACAACGGTACCTTCTTCGGCCGTCGAAATCCTGTCACTGGGACCTGGTCATCACATTGGCCTGCTCTCTCAATTTGCAAAGTCTTTGCTCATGTCCCTCTTTTCCACACCAGGAACAAATGGTGTTTCTACCTCTATATTCATAAGGCCTATTTCTGTGAGTAAAGCAAGAGGGATCTTTGCAACCAGACCAGTGGAATCCTCCATGTTGGAATCTATACTTAAGTGCTTCCATTCTTTCCTCAGTGTCATCCAAGTATTTCTTATAGTCTGGCCTAACAAAATTATGCTCAGGATTGGTATGGATATACTGCTTGATGATTTGCTCAAGGGTGAGGCCAGTGGAGATGTTCATGGTGTTGGTGGTGGTAGGACCTTGGGGAATTTTGTTTGGGGGGTTTGATTTGACTGGGAATGGTGCTGGAAGCTCGGAGGCTTCATGTTGGGACCTAGTGGTAGCTGCTGAAGTGATTTGAGGGGGGTAGAATATTGGAGGAGGGAAGGGGGGTCCTAAATACTTATTAAATAGGATTTTTGCTGCTAGGTGGCGTTGTGATTTCGTTTGGGGGGTTCTGTGTTTGCTTGGTGATTGCTGGAGTTCCTTGCTGGTTGGGGGATCTGTTAATGCTGGTATGAGGTCCCCAAAAAGAGGGGAAAGGTCTGGATTCTTATAGACTGTTGACAAGCTATCTGCTATGGTGTTATGCTCGCCTGGAAGGTACTGGATGGTGTAATTGAACTGGGATATGATGTGCTGCCATCTCACATGTTTGTCATCCACCAAGTCATGCTGCTTCAGGAAGGTGACAAGGGGCTTATAGTCTGTTAGTATGGTGAATGTGGTGCCACTTAGGACGCTTCTAAAGTGCTCTAGAGCGTCCACAATTGCCAGGAGCTCCTTGTCTGTGGTGTGGTATGACTGCTGATAAGGATTGAACTTCCTTGAATGGGAAGCTGCAGGGAGAAGGTGTGACAACTCTGATCCTTGACCTATCCATGCTCCTGTGCCAATGGTGCTGGCATCAGTAATTCAATAGCTGGGTAAATGCGAATTTTAATCTAGTGGTTTGAGGACAGTGGATTGTCTGACAAGATCCTTGACTTGTTGGAAGGCTGTGCTGTGCAAGGGGGTCCAATCCCAGGTAGATTAGGCTCCACACATCTCGGTTAGAGGGGCTGATTTGGTTGCTAAATGTGGTAGGAACTGGCTCAAGTAATTTACCAGGCCGATGAAGCTTTGCAGCTCCTTCCTATTTCTGGGCCTAGGAAAGTCTTGGACCCCTGCCACCTTTTTAGGCTCAGGTGAGATCCCTTCCTTGGTGATTATGTGGCCTAGAATGTGCAATTTCTCTGGCATAAACTCGCTTTTATCCTTAAATGCATAGAAAGAGTGTTGCCTAAGAATTTTCAGCACTTCTCTGATGTGTTGTAGGTGATCCTTGAGGGTGGCACTATAGATGAAGATATCATTAATGTAAATGAATACACTGACGCCTAATTGCTTGCTGAACATGCTGGTCATCACATTCATGAAGGTTGCAGGTGCATTGCAATCTCCTTGCTGCATAACTCTGGATCTGTAGACTCCTTTGGGTGTGCTGAAGGCTGTAAATTGCTCATGTGGTGGGTAGATCCTAATTTGGTGATACCCATCACTAAGGTCTATTTTGGACCTATAGGGGTGCCTTGCAATCGTGTTTAGAATGATCTTTTGGTTGGAAATGTTGGGTATAGTCAGGTGAGTGTTTTTGTTCCTCTCTACAAGGTCATGCAAGAACCTTGCTTCATGTGGCTTGTCTATTTTAGAAATCATGAACATAGCACATGCTGACCTATCCTGGCTTCTGTAGACTCGTCCTGAGGCCTTCTCTTTGGCTAATTTGTCATAGAGTTGCTGCAGGAACTTCTCCTTTAGCTCAATAGGTCTAGGCTTCTAAACCAGGGTAGGGTCTTTTAGTAGGATTTTGTGCTAGAGCTCCCCAGATCTTAGTAGGGGTAATTTGTGCCCCTTCTGGGCTGGAAACACATCTGGGAACTCATTAAAGGGGTTCAATTCAGGCTGCAAATTTGTGGTTGCTGATGTGATAATTTTGTTGGGTGGCTGAAACCCAAGGGGGTCCTGGGAAATGTGGTGACCTTCCAACAAATCTTGAAGGGGCTGTGCTTGCCTGTGGGTCCTCTGGGATAGTGTGTGGGTCCATGGCCTCATTCTGAATTTTAGTTGGCCTGTTGGTTGCAGGCTAGTACTCATGTCCTGCAAGGTGATAATTGCATTGTGAGATTTTAGTGCAGGATGGCCTAAAACTACATCCCAGTAGTTAAGTGATACTACATAGAATGATGTAGTCTCTTTGTAGCCATTGTAGTCGATTTCAGCTATCACAAAGTGGTGTGCCACACCATTTGATCCCTTAATGGTTTAATTGACTGTAATGGGCTCAGGGAGGGGTGTCAGGGGGAGGTTGTTGGTAGCACAAAACTTGTTTGAAATTGGATCTCCACCTGTGGTCTGATGATCTACCAGGATCTTAGCAAGGTGTCCATTATTCCTAATGGCCAGTAGTAGGTGGTCTGATGAGCTGTCCCTTGATTCCAATTTTGTTTGGGGTGTTGATTCAAAATCAGCTTTGTAGGTAAATTGCCTAGTTTTCAGGGTTTGTGCTGCTGAGATTACATGTAGGGCTGGGGCCACAGGGGTGCTGGGGTTGGCTGGGGTAATTCTGGTGGCTGCAGAGGTGATGTGTGACGCTCTTTGAGGACAATCCCTTGCCATATGACCAGGCTTTCTGCATTTAAAGCAGTGGCCTGATTTCTTGAGTTTATCCTTTTCATCAGGGGTTAATTTGTTGAACCTGGGTGTACCCTTATTGAATTTGTGGGGCTTGTTGGATCTTTGTTGGTGACTGGGGTTGCTGTAGGTCTTCTGTGTTGTGTTGTAGCTGTTGCTATCTCGCTGGTAGCCCTTGTTTTGTGACTTGTGGGGCTTGTTGGAATTTCCTCCTGATTTGGCAACTTTAGCCTCATGCATGGAAGAGTCATACAGCTCACAAATTTCAACAAGTTGATCCCAGTGCATATCTTCTTTCAGATGTGGGTTTACTCTTGCTTTCAGCTCTGGATCCTTGGCTTCCTTAAGCTTGTAGTACAATTGGATGTCTGTGACATGTGGTAGCCTAAGTTGCATGGTTTTGAGTTTTGTTGCTAGGATGTGAATGGGCATACTCTTTCCTCCCGTGGTCTGCCTGATTGCCTAGAATTTGTCCCAGAGATTCTGTCTGTTGACTGATGATATGCAGTATTTCCTCAGGGCTGGAATGAACTTGGCTAGGCCTAAATTCTGTGTTTTGGGGTCTTTTCTCCAGGTGGTGTGCAAGTCTTTTGCATCACCTGCTAGATTGAATCCAAGCCAAATCATGGCCTCAAACGAGTTCTCATCTATGCCACTGATGCCCAGGTAGTCCCTGCAAGTCTGTATCAAGTTATCAAACTCAGCTGCCTGCCTCTACTTTCCTTTTCCATCCAACTTCTCAATTTTGCCTAGTTTGATACCTGAGGAGTTTAAGAGGTTGTTGGGGGCAGGAGTGAAGCTGTTATCTCGCTTGAAGGGTGCTGCGGTGCCTTCTTTCCATTTGCAATCATCCCTATTATTATCTGACTCAGTATCTGATGATGATGAATCAGAGGGAGGGGGGCTGGATTTCTGCCTATTTTTGCCTTTTCTGGATTTATGTTGGTGGGTGCTGGGGTTTTGTGGTGGCTTAGACTGTGATTGAGGTGCATAACCACGCTTAAAGAAAGTCTGTGGTTGATGTAGAAAGCTGCTGAAGATGCTGGGGTTGGGTGGGGTTCTTGGTGTAGGATTTGCAGTATCCGAGGTGAAATCAAGGGCTCCACTCATGACAGGAGGCTGAGATGAGGATCTGTGGTGATGATGTAGAGGTCTAGGGGTCTCATCTGGGTCTGCAAACGAATTTGATCTTCTCCTTCTAGCATGCAAAGGAATCCTGGACAGGTAATAGCTAGGGTCCTGCCTATTGGTATTTTGGAGGTCCATTAGTGCATGTTGGATATAGTAATCTATTCGCTGTTCTTGGAGGTTACTGGGGTTCAATCCAGCAACTTCATGCATGTCTCTGAGCCATTCTCTGGTACAGTAAAAGGCTTTTATATTGCTTGGAGCTTTGTCTAGAAATCCTTGTTGTAAAATAACTTTTTTCAGGGTGTCATAGGGCATTCCTATGAAAATAGATTGCTGAGGGGTGGCAGTTCTTGAGGGGACTTCTTCTGTGGTCAGAAGAACAGTTGCATCGCCTATAAAGGTCTCTGGGTGCTCAGGTTTACTGTCTGGGATGTTTTTGAGGCTGGCCCTGCTGGGGCCTCTGCTAGGAATATCTTGCTGGCTCATGGGGGGGTCAAAATGAAGTGACTCCATAGTGGTGTTATTTGTGTAAGTCTGTGGTGATTTGAACTCGTCTCTAGAGGGAGATCGATCCCTACTAGAATACTGGTAGGGGTTTCTGGATGGGTGCCTGCTTGACTGCTTTAAGGATGGTTTGATGGGCCTTACTGGCTGCATTTTAACTGGGGTTCTTGGTGTGAGTGACAGGGTTTGAAAATAGCAGTAGTATACTGGTTAATTGATGGTTAGGTTGGGGTTAGGGCGAACCCTAAACAAACACTTCAATGTCACACTTTCCGAGTGGAATTTAGGCCTACTTAACATGTTCGTTTGCATGCAAGTGGTTGCACTACTCTACCATCACTATCAGGTAAGTTTTTTGCAACATCATCCAGCCTGACATGCATTCATCATTCCGAGAACTATCAACACTTGCACGGACAAGCACACAAGACAAACACTCCAATGTCACACTTTCAGAGTGGAATCTAGGTCTACTTGACGGACTTAATTGATTGCACCAGGTCCCAGGACTTCAACTTGGATATTGGTGGAGTTGTGCACAACATGGCTCCAAACCGCCATGGTCACACATACTAGAGTGCAAGTAGCACATGGTCAACCATCAATATGGTGTTGTTAGATCAGTTTCTGGAGGAGTTCAGCATGTTTGTTTGGTTGCAGCTGGTTGCACTACTCTCCCATCACTATTGGCCAAGTTTTTTGCAACATCATCCTGCTTCACCTGCATGCGTCATTCCGACAACTATCAACACTGAAACCTACAAGCCCTGAGAGCAGCACTTCAACGTCACACTTTCAGAGTAGAATCTAGGTCTACTTGACGGCCTTAATCGATTGCACCAGGTCCCAGGACTTCAACTTGGATATTGGTGGAGTTGTGGACAACATGGCTCCAAACCGCCATGCTTGTACATGCTAGAGTGCAGGCAGCACATGGTCAAACATCAATTTGATGTTGTTAGAGCAGTTCCTAGAGGACTTCAACATGTTTGTTTGATTGCAGGTGGTTGCACTGCTCTACCATTGCTGTCGGGTAAGTTTTTTGCAACATCATCCAGCCTGACATGCATTCATCATTCCGAGAACTATCAACACTTGCACACACAAGCACGCAAGACAAACACTCCAATGTCACACTTTCAGAGTGGAATCTAGGTCTACTTGACGGCTTTGATCGATTGCACCAGGTCCCAGGACTTCAACTTGGATATTGGTGGAGTTGTGGACAACATGGCTCCAAACCGCCATGCTTGTACATGCTAGAGTGCAGGCAGCACATGGTCAAACATCAATTTGATGTTGTTAGAGCAGTTCCTAGAGGACTTCAACATGTTTGTTTGATTGCAGGTGGTTGCACTGCTCTACCATTGCTGTCGGGTAAGTTTTTTGCAACATCATCCAGCCTGACATGCATTCATCATTCCGAGAACTATCAACACTTGCACACACAAGCACGCAAGACAAACACTCCATTGTCACACTTTCAGAGTGGAATCTAGGTCTACTTGACGGCTTTGATCGATTGCACCAGGTCCCAGGACTCCAACTTGAATATTGGTGGAGTTGTGCACAACATGGCTCCAAACTGCCATGCTCGCACTTACTAGAGTGCAAGCAGCACATGGTCAAACATCAATTTGGTGTTGTTAGAGCAGTTCCTAGAGGACTTCAACATGTTTGTTTGATTGCAGGTGGTTGCACTGCTCTACCATCACTATCGGGTAAGTTTTTTGCAACATCATCCAGCTTGACCTGCATGGGTCATTCCAACAAGTATCATCACTCGAACCCACAAGCACGCATGACAAACACTTCAATGTTACACTTTCAGAGTAGAATCCAGGCCTACATGACATGTTCGTTTGAATGCAAGTGGTTGCACTGCCCTACCATCACTGTCGGGTAAGTTTTTTGCAACATCATCCAGCCTGACATGCATTCATCATTCCGAGAACTATCAACACTTGCACACACAAGCACGCAAGTCAAAGACTCCAACGTCACACTTTCAGAGTGGAATCTAGGTCTACTTGACGGCCTTAATTGATTGCACCAGGTCCCAGGATTCCAACTTGAATATTGGTGGAGTTGTGCACAACATGGCTCCAAACTGCCATGCTCGCACATACTAGAGTGCAAGCAGCACATGGTCAAACATCAATTTGGTGTTGTTAGAGCAGTTCCTAGAGGAATTCAACATGTTTGTTTGATTGCAGGTGGTTGCACTACTCTACCATCACTATCGGGTAAGTTTTTTGCAACATCATCCAGCTTGACCTGCATGGATCATTCCGACAAGTATCATCACTCGAACCCACAAGCACGCATGACAAACACTTCAATGTTACACTTTCAGAGTAGAATCTAGGCCTACATGACATGTTCGTTTGAATGCAAGTGGTTGCACTGCCCTACCATCACTGTCGGGTAAGTTTTTTGCAATATCATCCAGCCTGACATGCATTCATCATTCCGAGAACTATCAATACTTGCACACACAAGCACGCAAGACAAACACTCCAATGTCACACTTTCAGAGTGGAATCTAGGTCTACTTGACGGCCTTAATCGATTGCACCAGGTCCCGGGACTCCAACTTGAATATTGGTGGAGTTGTGCACAACGTGGCTCCAAACTGCCATGGTCACACATACTAGAGTGCAAGCAGCACATGGTCAACCATCAATATGGTGTTGTTGGAGCAGTTCCTGGAGGAGTTCAACATGTTTGTTCAATTGCAGCTGGTTGCACTGCTCTACCATCACTATCGGGTAAGTTTTTTGCAACATCATCCAGCTTGACCTGCATGGGTCATTCCAACAAGTATTATCACTCAAACCCACAAGCACGCATGACAAACACTTCAATGTTACACTTTCAGAGTAGAATCTAGGCCTACATGACATGTTCGTTTGAATGCAAGTGGTTGCACTGCCCTACCATCACTGTCGGGTAAGTTTTTTGCAATATCATCCAGCCTGACATGCATTCATCATTCCGAGAACTATCAATACTTGCACACACAAGCACGCAAGACAAACACTCCAATGTCACACTTTCAGAGTGGAATCTAGGTCTACTTGACAGCCCTAATCGATTGCACCAGGTCCTAGGACTTCAACTTGGATATTGGTGGAGTTGTGCACAACATGGCTCCAAACCGCCATGCTCGCACATACTAGAGTGCAAGCAGCACATGGTCAACCATCAATATGGTGTTGTTGGAGCAGTTCCTGGAGGATTTCAACATGTTTGTTCAATTGCAGCTGGTTGCACTGCTCTACCATCGCTATTGGGTAAGTTTTTTGCAACATCATCCAGCTTGACCTGCATGGGTCATTCCGCAAGTATCATCACTCGAACCCACAAGCGCGCAAGACAAACACTCCAATGTCACAATTTCAGAGTGGAATCTAGGTCTACTTGACGGCCCTAATCAATTGCACCAGGTCCCAGGACTCCAACTTGAATATTGGTGGAGTTGTGCACAACATGGCTCCAAACTGCCATGCTCGCACATACTAGAGTGCAAGCAGCACATGGTCAAACATCAATATGGTGTTGTTAGAGCAGTTCCTAGAGGACTTCAACATGTTTGTTTGATTGCAGGTGGTTGCAGAGCTCTAGCATAACTATCGGTCAAGTTTCATACAACATCATCCAGCTTGACCTGCATGCGTTATTCCAACAAGTATCATCACTCGAACCCACAAGCACGCATGACAAACACTTCAATGTTACACTTTCAGAGAAGAATCTAGGCCTACTTGACATGTTCGTTCGATTGCAGCTGGTTGCACTGCTCTACCATCACTATTGGGTAAGTTTTTTGCAACATCATCCTGCTTGACCTGCATGCGTCATTCCGACAACTATTAACACTCAATCCTACAAGAGCAGCACTTCAACGTCACACTTTCAGAGTGGAATCTAGGTCTACTTGACGGCCTTAATCGATTGCACCAGGTCCCAGGACTTCAACTTGAATATTGGTGGAGTTGTGCACAACGTGGCTCCAAACCGCCATGGTCACACATACTAGAGTGCAAGCAGCACATGGTCAACCATCAATATGGTGTTGTTGGAGCAGTTCCTGGAGGAGTGCAACATGTTCGTTCGAATGCAAGTGGTTGCACTGCTCTACCATCGCTATCGGGTAAGTTTTTTGCAACATCATCCAGCTTGACCTGCATGGGTCATTCCGCAAGTATCATCACTCTAACCCACAAGCACACAAGACAAACACTCCAATGTCACACTTTCAGAGTGGAATCTAGGCCTACTTGACATGTTTGTTTGAATGCAAGTAGTTGTACTGCTCAACCATTGCTATCGGGTAAGTTTTTTGCAACATCATCCTGCTTGACCTGCATGCGTCATTCCGAAAACTATCAACACTCAAACCTACAAGCCCTGAGAGCAGCACTTCAACGTCACACTTTCAGAGTGGAATCTAGGTCTACTTGACGGCCTTAATCGATTGCACCAGGTCCCAGGACTTCAACTTGAATATTGGTGGAGTTGTGCACAACGGGGCTTGAAACTGCCATGGTCACACATACTAGAGTGCAAGCAGCACATGGTCAACCATCAATATGGTTTTGTTGGAGCAGTTCCTGGAGGAGTTCAACATGTTTGTTCGATAGCAGCTGGTTGCACTGCTCTACCATCACTATCGGGTAAGTTTTTTTCAACATCATCCAGCTTGACCTGCATGGGTCATTCCGTAAGTATCATCACTCGAACCCACAAGCACACAAGACAAACACTCCAATGTCACAATTTCAGAGTGGAATATAGGTCTACTCAACGGCCTGAATCGATGGCACCAGGTCCCAGGACTCCAACCTGAATATTGGTGGAGTTGTGCACAACGTGGCTCCAAACTACCATGGTCACACATACTAGAGTGCAAGCAGCACTTGGTCAACCATCAATATGGTGTTGTTGGAGCAGTTCCTGGAGGAGTTCAACATGTTTGTTCGATTGCAGCTGGTTGCACTGCTCTACCATCACTATCGGGTAAGTTCTTTGCAACATCATCCAGCTTGACCTGCATGGGTCATTCCGCAAGTATCATCACTCGAACCCACAAGCACACAAGACAAACACTTCAATGTCATACTTTCAGAGTGGAATCTAGATCTACTTGACGGCCCTAATCGATTGCACCAGGTCCCAGGACTTCAACTTGGATATTGGTGGAGTTGTGCACAACATGGCTCCAAACCGCCATGCTCGCACATACTAGAGTGCAAGCAATACATGGTCAACCATCAATATGGTGTTGTTGGAGCAGTTCCTCAAGGACTTCAACATGTTTGTTTGATTGCAGGTTGTTGCAGAGCTCTAGCATCACTATCGGTCAAGTTTCATACAACATCATCCAGGTTGACCTGCATGCGTTATTCCGAAAACTATCAACACTCGAACCCACAAGCACACAAGACAAACACTCCAATGTCACACTTTCAGAGTGGAATCTAGGCCTACTTGACATGTTTGTTCAAATGCAAGTGGTCGCACTGCTCTACCATCGCTATTGGGTAAGTTTTTTGCAACATCATCCTGCTTGACCTGCATGCGTCATTCCGAAAACTATCAACACTCCAACCTACAAGCCCTGAGAGCAGCACTTCAACGTCACACTTTCAGAGTGGAATCTAGGTCTACTCGACGGCCTGAATCGATTGCACCAGGTCCCAGGACTACAACTTGAATATTGGTGGAGTTGTGCACAATGTGGCTCCAAACCGCCATGGTCACACATACTAGAGTGCAAGCAGCACATGGTCAACCAAGAATATGGTGTTGTTGGAGCAGTTCCTGGAGGAGTTCAACATGTTTGTTCCATTGCAGCTGGTTGCACTGCTCTACCATCACTATCGGGTAAGTTTTTTGCAACATCATCCAGCTTGACCTGCATGGGGCATTCCGCAAGTATCATCACTCGAACCCACAAGCACACAAGACAAACAGTCCAATGTCATACTTTCAGAGTGGAATCTAGGCCTACTTGACATGTTCGTTCGAATGCAAGTGGTTGCACTGCTCTACCATCGCTATCGGGTAAGTTTTTTGCAACATCATCCAGCTTGACCTGCATGGGTCATTCCGCAAGTATCATCACTCGAACCCACAAGCACACAAGACAAACACTCCAATGTCACACTTTCAGAGTGGAATCTAGGCCTACTTGACATGTTTGTTCAAATGCAAGTGGTCGCACTGCTCTACCATCGCTATTGGGTAAGTTTTTTGCAACATCATCCTGCTTGACCTGCATGCGTCATTCCGAAAACTATCAACACTCGAACCCACAAGCACACAAGACAAACACTCCAATGTCACACTTTCAGAGTGGAATCTAGGCCTACTTGACATGTTTGTTCAAATGCAAGTGGTCGCACTGCTCTACCATCGCTATTGGGTAAGTTTTTTGCAACATCATCCTGCTTGACCTGCATGCGTCATTCCGCAAGTATCATCACTCGAACCCACAAGCACACAAGACAAACACTCCAATGTCACACCTTCAGAGTGGAATCTAGGCCTACTTGACATGTTTGTTCGAATGCAAGTGGTTGCACTGCTCTACCATCGCTATCGGGTAAGTTTTTTGCAACATCATCCAGCCTGACATGCATTCATCATTCCAAGAACTATCAATACTTGCAGACACAAGCACGCAAGACAAACACTCCAATGTCACACTTTCAGAGTGGAATGTAGGTCGACTTGACGGCCCTAATTGATTGCAACAAGTCCCAGGACTCCAACTTGAATATTGGTGGAGTTGTGCACAATGTGGCTCCAAACTGCCATGGTCACATATACTAGAGTGCAAGCAGCACATGGTGAACCATCAATATGGTGTTGTTGAAACAGTTCCTGGAGGAGTTCAACATGTTTGTTCGATTGCAGCTGGTTGCACTGCTCTACCATCACTATCGGGTAAGTTTTTTGCGACATCATCCAGCTTGACCTGCATGGGTCATTCCGCAAGTATCATCACTCGAACCCACAAGCACACAAGACAAACACTCCAATGTCATACTTTCAGAGTGGAATCTAGGCCTACTTAACATGTTCGTTCGAATGCAAGTGGTTGCACTGCTCTAACATCGCTATCGGGTAAGTTTTTTGCAACATCATCCAGCTTGACCTGCATGGGTCATTCTGCAAGTATCATCACTCGAACCCACAAGCACGCAAGATAAATACTCCAATGTCACAATTTCAGAGTGGAATATAGGTCTACTCGACGGCCTGAATCGATTGCACCAGGTGCCAGGACTCCAACTTGAATATTGGTAGAGTTGTGCACAACGTGGCTCCAAACCGCCATGCTCGCACATACTAGAGTGCAAGCAACACATGGTCAACCATCAATATGGTGTTGTTGGAGCAGTTCCTGGAGGACTTCAACATGTTTGTTTGATTGCAGGTGGTTGCAGAGCTCTAGCATCACTATCGGTCAAGTATCATACAACATCATCCAGCTTGACCTGCATGCATTATTCCGACAAGTATCATCACTCGAACCCACAAGCACGCATGACAAACACTTCAATGTCACACTTTCAGAGTAGGATCTAGGCCTACTTGACATGTTCGTTCGAATGCAAGTGGTTGCACTGCCCTACCATTGCTATCGGGTAAGCTTTTTGCAACATCATCCAGCCTGACATGCATTCATCATTCCGAGAACTATCAACACTTGCACACACAAGCACGCAAGACAAACACTCCAATGTCACACTTTCAGAGTGCAATCTAGATCCACTTGACGGCCCTAATTGATTGCACCAGGTTCCAGGACTCCAACTTGAATATTGGTGGAGTTGTGCATAACGTAGCTCCAAACCGCCATGGTTGCACATGCTAGAGTGCAAGCAGCACATGGTCAACCATCAATATGGTGTTGTTGGAGCAGTTCCTGGAGGACTTCAATATGTTTGTTTGATTGCAGGTGGTTGCAGAGCTCTAGCATCACTATCGGTCAAGTTTCATAGAATATCATCCAGCTTGACCTGCATGCGTTATTCTGACAAGTATCATCACTCGAACCCACAAGCACGCATGACGAACACTCTAATGTCACACTTTCAGAGTGGAATCTAGGTCTACTTGACGGCTTAAATCGATTGCACCAGGTCCCAGGACTTCAACTTGGATATTGGTGGAGTTGTGCACAAGGTGGCTTGAAACTGCCATGGTCACACATACTAGAGTGCAAGCAGCACATGGTCAACCATCAATATGGTGTTGTTGGAGCAGTTCCTGGAGGAGTTCAACATGTTTGTTTGATTGCAGCTGGTTGCACTACTCTACCATCACTATCAGGTAAGTTCTTTGCAACATCATCCAGCTTGACCTGCTTGGGTCATTCCGCAAGTATCATCACTCGAACCCACAAGCACGCAAGACAAACACTCCAATGTCACACTTTCAGAGTAGAATCTAGATCTACTTGACGGCCCCAATCGATTGCACCAGGTCCCAGGACTCCAACTTGAATATTGCTGAAGTTGTGTACAACGTGGCTTGAAACTGCCATGGTCACATATACTAGAGTGCAAGCAGCACCTGGTGAACCATCAATATGGTGTTGTTGGAGCAGTTCCTGGAGGAGTTCAACATGTTTGTTCGATTGCAGCTGGTTGCACTGCTCTACCATCACTATCAGGTAAGTTTTTTGCGACATCATCCAGCTTGACCTGCATGGGTCATTCCGCAAGTATCATCACTCGAACCCACAAGCACACAAGACAAACACTCCAATGTCATACTTTCAGAGTGGAATCTAGGCCTACTTGACATGTTCGTTCGAATGCAAGTGGTTGCACTGCTATACCATCGCTATCGGGTAAGTTTTTTGCAACATCATCCAGCTTGACCTGCATGGGTCATTCCGGGAACTATCAATACTTGCACACACAAGCACGCAAGACAAACACTCCAATGTCATACTTTCAGAGTGGAATCTAGGTCCACTTGACGGCCCTAATTGATTGCACCAAGTCCCAGGTCTCCAACTTGAATATTGGTGGAGTTGTGCACAACGTGGCTCCAAACTGCCATGGTCACACATACTAGAGTGCAAGCAGCACTTGGTCAACCATCAATATGGTGTTGTTGGAGCAGTTCCTGGAGGAGTTCAACATGTTTGTTCGATTGCAGCTGGTTGCACTGCTCTACCATCACTATCGGGTAAGTTTTTTGCAACATCATCCTGCTTGACCTGCATGCGTCATTCCGACAACTATCAACACTCAATCCTACAAGAGCAGCACTTCAACGTCACACTTTCAGAGTGGAATCTAGGTCTACTTGACGGCCCTAATCAATTGCACCAGGTCCCAGGACTTCAACTTGAATATTGGTGGAGTTGTGCACAACGTGGCTCCAAACTGCCATGGTTGCACATGCTAGAGTGCAAGTTTATTTATTTATTTATTTATTATTCATATTGCATGGAGCCGGTCGGCTATGGCAGTGAAGAAGAGATAAATACATGTCGGACAAAATGAAAAACGTTAACAAACAATAAAAGAAATAATGAAATCAAACGAAAATCAAGCATACGCATGTAACAAAGGAAATGAAATCAAATCAAGTCAAATGACCGAAAGGAAAATCGTAATGGTGTTGGCTGTTCTTCTTCAACAGCCCCTCGATGGTGTTGTGGTGCCGTATGTGTCTGCGGGGGATCATTTCGATGATGTGACATTCATGTTGGTGTGTTGCGGGCAACTGGTTCCTTCGTCTCTTTATTCCTCCTCTTCCTCTTCTCCTTCGCTGCTTTCTTCCTCCTCGTCCTCCTCCACATCGCCCCATCCCCATGTGTTTTCCTTCTCTTCTTCCTCCGGCATTTTCCCTCCCATGCGTAGCTCAGTGACCAACTTAACCAAAACGTTTCCATCATTCGAGATGACCCTGGTGAAAGGAGTTGGGCCGTCGAGTTGTTGGAGGATTTTGTGTCGTATGTGGTGTGTGCGTTTGCAGTATAGGAGAATGTGTGTTGGGGATTGGATAGGTGCGCCACATAGGCAGGTAGGGTTGTTGTAGAAATCGCTTGTTGGTATGTTACTGAGGTATGAGCCAAAGTAGCCGTGTGCAGTGCGGAGCTGCGTGATGGTGGCGGTGATATGTTTTGGTAGTTGTAGGTGTGGTGGTGGTTTGAGTGTGGGTGGGCCGCCCCAATAGGAGTTGCCTCTTTGTTTCCGTGTCAGTTTATTCCATTCCTCTGCCCACCTTGTTTGAAGATCGGCTTTTGCTTGTCGCTTGAGGAAGGCGTTTGATGTGTATCGGGAGAAATGTGGTGGGTGGTTGAGGGCGCCGTCTTTCGCTGCTGCATCTGCCTTGTCATTGCCGGCGATGTCGCAGTGACCTGGTACCCAGTGGATGTGTGTGGTAATGCCTCGCTGATGGAGACGTTTGATATGGCGGTGGCTGTCCGATGTCAGCATGTTGATGGTTTTGTGTTGGGTGGGTTTGTGAATGCGACGGATAGCTGCTTGGTTGTCTGCAAATATCCAAAGGTGAAAGAATTGGCGCTGGCGTTCCCAGGTGTTTGCGAGGCGAAGGGCTTGCTCAATGGCAAACAACTCTGCATCAAATACCTCCATTTCATCCCCTAAGTTCCAGCTTTTGTCTTGCGAGTGTTCGTTGTGATAAGCATGAAGTCCTGCGCCTACCTTCGATCCTTCCAGCATGCTTCCGTCAGTGTATACTACCATGTGGTCTTGCGGCTCCCAGTCAATTGTCTCCAACACAGCGTAATGTTCCTTGGTTTGGTCCGATTTTGACGCTTTTGCTATATCAATGTCGGCAGTGTGTTCAACCCATGGGGGAAGACTGTCGGCTATTTCTTCTAGCCTAGACGCTGGTTCAATCCATTTTTTGACGGTGGAGAGGATGGTGTCGAGGCGGGTGTGGTGTTGTTGTGGTTGGTAGGTTTGATGCCATGGTGTATATGTGGCATCGTCGGTTCGGTCTGATTCGAATGGTGGGAAATCTGGTGGACAACGCACCCTCAGGGGATGGGTTGCTGGGTAAGTGGTGAGGCGGATTGCAAGTTTCTGTTGCAGGTGGTGAAGTCGGAGTTGTGGGGGTGGTAGAGAGGCCTCGATTTCTAAGGCCTTGGTTGGGGAGGTGCGGAAGGCACCCAAAATGCGTCGAGCGGCTGTGTTCTGCAGTATCTTCAGCTTGCGGAGATGGTTCTTCTGTCCCGCCCACCACACCTCGGCTCCAAAATCCGCAATAGGGGTTATGCATGCAAGGTATAGCTGGCGCATGCCCTTGGCTGTAAGGCCCCGACGGGTGTTGGTAAGCCCCATGAGCATGTTGAGTGCGCGCGTGGCGGATGCCACTTTGGTATCAACATGGTGAGTGAAGGAGAGTTTGCGGTCAAACCATGTACCTAGCCATCGTAGCGATTTGGAAGGTGTGATGAGTGTGCCATTGGGGAGGGTGATGGGGGTGTTGTTGGTGGTGCGTAGGTTGTGAAAGTGGATGAGTTCGGATTTGGGGTCGTCGAAAGCTACTGCATTGTTGTCTGCCCAGGTGAATACGGTTTCGGTGACCTGTTCCAGTATGCGAGCATTGTGTTCCTCTGATTTGCCATTGATGATGAAGGCGCAGTCATCGATATAAGATGGCGTCCACACCTCTGGGTGTTGTTGGTTGACGATGTTGAAGAGTAGGTGAAGGTAGATAAGGAATAGAATGGGGGAGATAGGGGATCCTTGGGGTATGCCAGTGTTAACAGGGTGAAGTGGTTCTTTTGTTCCATCGAATGAAAGCGCAATGGATCGGTCAGTAAGGAAACTTTGAACCCATTGCACTACCTGTCGCGGATATCCCTCGACCTGTAATTCCTCCAGGAGGCGAGTCATGGCTACATTGTCAAAGGCGCCTTTGACGTCCATGAACAAGGCGCTGAGGACTCTCTTGTTCCGACGGGCTAGGTCAGCGTCATGTGCGAGTGCAAGTGCTGCATCCACAGCTGAGCGCTTTGGTCTTCCTCCTATCTGGTCTGCGTGCAGGAGATGGTATGTTTCGGTGTAGTAGGCAAGCCTCCTAGCCATGATCTTCTCTGATACTTTGCCCAAGCAGTTGAGGAGAGAGATGATGCGATAGGCTTTGGGGGCGCTGTAGTCAGGTTTGTTTGGTTTGCGCAGGATAGCGCCGGTTGCTTGTCGCCAACAGGGGGGATGGAATCCTTGTTGAAGGAGGTGGTTGAAGAGGTGGTTAAAAATAACTGGGTGTGCTTGGTAGGCGTGTTGAATGCATTGGAAGGAAATGCCGTCGGGGCCTGGCGCCTTGTTTGGTGCACTGGTCATGATTGCTGTCTCAACCTCTGCCGCTGTTATCTCTGCCCAGGGGATCGATCGGTGGGGCTTGCGAGGTGGTATTGGTGGGTAAGATGGTGGAGGTGGAAACATGACGTTGCGGAGCATATTTGACTTCTCCTCGAAGGTGGTGGCGGTGGTATGGTTGTGTGTTAGTGTTGGGGTGCGGTCTTGTCTCCTAGGTTTCAAGTATTTGACAACTTGAAAGATCTCTGGTCCTTGTGCGTTCTGCACGAATTCCTGCCAACATCGGTTCTTCTCAGTTCTAATCAATCGGAAGTAGCTGTTCCTCTGTCGTTTATACAAACGCTCCTCCTCTCCGCTTTGTTTTCCACTTGCCCTCCATGTCCTGAATGCACGTCCCATGAGCTTGCGCTCTGCCGCAATCTCCTCTGTCCACCACCGCTTGGATCTAGCCGATGGTTTGATAAGGGGGACGCTCTGTTGTACTGCGTCCAGGATTGCGGTTGTTAGGAATTGTGCACTATTGGTCATGTCAGTTGGGTGTCGTGAGGCAAAGAGGTGTGTCCACTGGGATTCGGTTTGCTGAATGATACTGATGAACCTTGATTCAAAGAGCTCCCAGTCTGCTGCTTGCCAGTTGTAACGGTTAGCAGAAGGGGGAGGGATGAAGTCGGTTTCGGTTGGGAGGATGCTGAATCGCAGAAGGCTGTGGTCGGATCCCGGGTGGTTGTCGTCATCTATTGCCCAGTTGTCTACCCACTCCAGAAGGCCTGGCGTGGTGAACGTGAGGTCAAGTGCTGACAACCCTGTGTTGTTGCGTCGGTGGAAGGTGGCGGTGTCAGGTGTGTTGAGTAGTTGCATGTTGTGGTGTTGGAGGTATTGAACCAGGACGTCGCTCCTGGTTGCTGGTCGTTGTGAGTTCCACCATGGGTGGTGCGCATTGAAGTCGCCGGCAATGATGGTGTGTTGTGTGATGGGAAGGTTTTGAAGGGTGCGCTCGACTGTCCAAGTGCCTTCCAGGTTCTTCTCATTGTAGATGTTGTAGATGGTGAGGGTATGGTGGTGTGGTGATGAGATCTCCAAGGCTTGAAGATCAGGGTCGTTGCTGATGTCAGGGCGTGGTGTTGTAGTAAGGTGTGGTGTGGTGTTGTTGATGTACGTCATAACCCGAGCTCTGAGGGTGGGATGTGACGGTGTGATTGCGGTGAAGGTTGGGTGAGTAATTGTGTTGCCGTCACGACTGATCCAGGGCTCCTGAATAAGTATGATGTCTGCGGTCCTGCTAGCAAGCTCAAGGACAGTAGTGACGACGAGGGAAGATCGGTTGCAGTTGATTTGGATGAAGCGGAATGGCTGTTTCTGATGGTTGCGGTTCTGGTTGGGGGTTGGTTGTGTCTGCATTAGACAGTGGTGGTGGTTGTTTCGGTGGGTTCGGTTTCCATTTCCTGTGGCGGATCAGTTGCTTGTTGCCTTGGTGGTTTGGGAATTGCTCCCTTGGTAGGGCAGTTGTCGGCATTAGAGAAGTGCGCTCCTTTGCAGTTGCAGCACTTGGGGGTATTGTGTTCACAGTGTTGGGGGCTGGCGCATTTAGGGCACTTGTGTTGTTTGGTCTGATGGGACTTTGCGCACAAGCGGCATCTTGCTTGTTGGGTGCATCGGAGGTGGTGGTGGCCAAATCTTTGACAGTTCTGGCATTGGTCGGTGGGTTTGCATGAGTTGAATAGAACAGTGCGCATTACTGCACCTTGAACCAGGACTCCCCTCTTTGCAATGGCTTCTGCAGTCGCTTGATCCTTAACTGCCACCACTACCGACGATGCTTTCTTCCCCTGCCTCTTGCTCTCTTCCCACTAACCAACGTGGCTCTTGTACCAGTTCTACTCCCACATTGAATTTTTCAATCTCCTGTTTCAGCCTCTTCATCCCTTCAACTCCTCCGAAACTTTCAATTCCAATTGCATGTACCATCACCTTTCCCCAGCTTGAATCTTCCTTGAGGTTGACCACCCGCGCATCAAGTTTTGCAAGCGCCTTGGTAACTATCTTGTGGAAGTGCATTACTTGCGTAGCAGTGCAGTCTTCACGAGTCACAAGAATTAGGTTGCCTTTAGATGTCTCCTTCACCTGCGCAATAACCAGTTTGTTGGATGCGACATTGGAAGAGAGTGCTTGGTTGGCGGCGTCACGGAGGATGAGGAGTTCTGCTGGGGAAAGTGATGGAGTAGGTTTTGTGGCAGCGCTGCGGGTGGCTACCATGCGCCGATTGGTGGGTGTGAGTGTGGCTGTTGTTATGGCGGTTGTAGTGGTTGGATTGTTGACTGCGGTTGTGGCGGTTGTGGTGGTAGTGTCGGCTATTGCTTGCGCATATGACTTAGGTTTGTCCTTGGTTGTCTTTGGCGCTTTGGTGCTTGCTGTTGTTGTTGTAGCTGTGGTTGTGTCGGTGGATGGTGCTGCTGTAAGCTGCGTCTTGAGTTGCTTCGCTTGTTTGTCAATGCGGGTGGTGTTTGTCTTCACTGCCTTCAAGTCTGCCTGGATGTTGCGCATCTGTTCACTGGTGGATTTCATCTCAGCTTCCAGTCCTTTGAGTGCAAGCTTGATTGTTTCCATTGCACTGAGTGTGCGATCCATCTTGTTTCCAAGTAGGGTCAAGACATCGGTCAGGTCATCTGGGCGGCTGCTGGCGTCAGTGCGCTTGCGTTTGAAGAGGTTGCGGGAGGTGTTTTCAGATCGGGGAACTGGGGTGGTGCTGGTTGTGGGTACATTAAAGTCACGCATCCCAGTGAGTGGGTCGCTGGACATGTTGAACTCAAGTGTGTTGAGGAATTGGCTTGCGGTGCTGGGTGCGGTTGGTGTAGGGGAGGTCAGAGTGGGAGGAAGCGAGCTGAAGTCATCGTCGCTCTCTTGCATTGTGCTCTCGTGAGTACTCATGGTGTTTGGATGGGAGGAGGATGGTTCTGTGCGGAATTGGATGGGGAATTTGATGCAGTTGCTCGATTTTTGGTTAAGTCCAAAATTCGGAATTTTTGGAGCCGTGTCGCAAAACTTGGTCCCACCCCCCCAAATAAGTTGGGTGGGGTCAGCAGAAGTGGGCTGCTGACGCCTGGGTATTGCCTTCTTGGGGCTGTTCACGTCCTCAAGAGAGTCCTGCGTTTATATACCCAGGAATCAAAGTACTAGATCTCTGGCAGTTTGGATCAAGCCACCTCACTCGAGCAGAGGATTGTCTATTAGGTTCTTGTACTTTGTTTTGCCACCTATGATCTTACAGATGTAAGATCACCTTGCAAACAACCTGTTGAAGGTGTAATGTCGCTTTGGGAACAGTGTTTTGGCTCTTTGGAACGAAATTGAACAACAGGAACAAGGGTATAGTGGTTAAACAAAGGGTATTGTGCGATAGTAATAAGTATTGGTGGGTATAGGGTGGTATATGCAGGTGTGACAAGGGTATTGTGACAACTGACAGGGGGTGAAAGAGGGGAAAATATCGAAGATGTGGAATAACTCAACAACCAGCCGACAGAATCGTCTGAAAATTAAATGGCAATCCCAGGACGATGGTATCTACCACTGGTGTTAATTTGAAGGCGGTGCGACGAAAATTGGTTGTGTGGTGAGGTGTTGAAGTTGGTTGCAATGCGAAATGTATGTGTTGTCAGTGAGGGGAAATAGGGGTTGGCGATGTGATTTCGGTTTTTTGGCAACAGCGATATCAGTTCCGCTCCGATTTCGTCGGCGATAGGATCAAAAGAACGGGCTCGTCGAGCTCGTCAATTTGGTCGTTTCGCCGTGTCGGGGGGAGTCGATTTCGTGGAGTTATTTCCGAAAATTGTTTCGTCCGTTCGTTAGTTTTCGGTGTTGTTGTAAGGTAGTTGCTAGAGTGCAAGCAGCACATGGTCAACCATCAATATGGTGTTGTTGGAGCAGTTCCTGGAGGAGTTCAACATGTTTGTTCGATTGCAGCTGGTTGGACTGCTCTACCATCACTATCGGGTAAGTTTTTTGCAACATCATCCAGCCTGACATGCATTCATCATTCCGAGAACTATCAGCACTTGCATACACAAGGACGCAAGACAAACACTCAAATGTCACACTTCCAGAGTGGAATCTAGGTCTACTTGACGGCCTTAATCGATTGCACCAGGTCCCAGGACTCCAACTTGAATATTGGTGATGTTGTGCACAACGTGGCTTGAAACTGCCATGGTCACACATACTAGAGTGCAAGCAGCACATGGTCAACCATCAATATGGTGTTGTTAGAGCAGTTCCTGGAGGAGTTCAACATGTTTGTTCAATTGCAGCTGGTTGCACTGCTCTACCATCACTATCGGGTAAGTTTTTTGCAACATCATCCAGCTTGACCTGCTTGGGTCATTCCGCGAGTATCATCACTCGAACCCACAAGCACACAAGACAAACACTCCAATGTCATACTTTCAGAGTGGAATCCAGGCCTACTTGACATGTTCGTTCGAATGCAAGTGGTTGCACTGCTCTACCATCGCTATCGGGTACGTTTTTTGCAACATCATCCAGCTTGACCTGCATGGGTCATTCCGCAAGTATCATCACTCGAACCCACAAGCACACAAGACAAACACTCCAATGTCACACTTTCAGAGTGGAATCTAGGCCTACTTGACATGTTTGTTCAAATGCAAGTGGTTGCACTGCTCTACCATTGCTATTGGGTAAGTTTTTTGCAACATCATCCTGCTTGACCTGCATGCGTCATTCCGAAAACTATCAACACTCAAACCTACAAGCCCTGAGAGCAGCACTTCAACGTCACACTTTCAGAGTGGAATCTAGGTCTACTTGACGGCCTTAATCGATTGCACCAGGTCCCAGGACTCCAACTTGAATATTGGTGGAGTTGTGCACAATGTGGCTCCAAACCGCCATGGTCACACATACTAGAGTGCAAGCAGCACATGGTCAACCATCAATATGGTGTTGTTGGAGCAGTTCCTGCAGGGGTTCAACATGTTTGTTCGATTGCAGCTGGTTGCACTGCTCTACCATCACTATCGGGTAAGTTTTTTGCAACATCATCCAGCTTGACCTGCATGGGTTATTCCGCAAGTATCATCACTTGAACCCACAAGCACACAAGACAAACACTCCAATGTCACACTTTCAGAGTGGAATCTAGGCCTACTTGACATGTTCGTTCGAATGCAAGTGGTTGCACTGCTCTACCATCGCTATCGGGTAAGTTTTTTGCAACATCATCCAGCTTGACCTGCATGCGTCATTCCGAAAACTATCAACACTCAAACCTACAAGCCCTGAGAGCAGCAGTTCAACGTCATACTTTCAGAGTGGAATCTAGGTCTACTTGACGGCCTTAATCGATTGCACCAGGTCCCAGGACTTCAACTTGAATATTGGTGGAGTTGTGCACAACATGGCTCCAAACTGCCATGGTCACACATACTAGAGTGCAAGCAGTACATGGTCAACCATCAATATGGTGTTGTTGGAGCAGTTCCTGCAGGAGTTCAACATGTTTGTTCGATTGCAGCTGGTTGCACTGCTCTACCATCACTATCGGGTAAGTTTTTTGCAACATCATCCAGCTTGACCTGCATGGGTTATTCCGCAAGTATCATCACTTGAACCCACAAGCACACAAGACAAACACTCCAATGTCACACTTTCAGAGTGGAATCTAGGCCTACTTGACATGTTCGTTCGAATGCAAGTGGTTGCACTGCTCTACCATCGCTATCGGGTACGTTTTTTGCAACATCATCCAGCTTGACCTGCATGGGTCATTCCGCAAGTATCATCACTCGAACCCACAAGCACACAAGACAAACACTCCAATGTCACACTTTCAGAGTGGAATCTAGGCCTACTTGACATGTTTGTTCAAATGCAAGTGGTTGCACTGCTCTACCATCGCTATTGGGTAAGTTCTTTGCAACATCATCCTGCTTGACCTGCATGCGTCATTCCGAAAACTATCAACACTCAAACCTACAAGCCCTGAGAGCAGCACTTCAACGTCACACTTTCAGAGTGGAATCTAGGTCTACTTGACGGCCTTAATCGATTGCACCAGGTCCCAGGACTTCAACTTGAATATTGGTGGAGTTGTGCACAACATGGCTCCAAACTGCCATGGTCACACATACTAGAGTGCAAGCAGTACATGGTTAACCATCAATATGGTGTTGTTGGAGCAGTTCCTGGAGGAGTTCAACATGTTTGTTCGATTGCAGCTGGTTGCACTGCTCTACCATCACTATCGGGTAAGTTTTTTGCAACATCATCCAGCTTGACCTGCATGGGTCATTCCGCAAGTATCATCACTCGAACCCACAAGCACACAAGACAAACACTCCAATGTCATACTTTCAGAGTGGAATCTAGGCCTACTTGACATGGTTGTTCGAATGCAAGTGGTTGGACTGCTCTACCATCGCTATCGGGTAAGTTTTTTGCAACATCATCCTGCTTGACCTGCATGCGTCATTCCGAAAACTATCAACACTCAAACCTAGAAGCCCTGAGAGCAGGACTTCAACGTCACACTTTCAGAGTGGAATCTAGGTCTACTCGACGGCCTGAATCGATTGCACCAGGTCCCAGGACTCCAACTTGAATATTGGTAGAGTTGTGCACAACGTGGATCCAAACCGCCATGCTTGCACATACTAGAGTGCAAGCAACACATGGTCAACCATCAATATGGTGTTGTTGGAGCAGTTCCTGGAGGACTTCAATATGTTCGTTTGATTGCAGGTGGTTGCAGAGCTCTAGCATCACTATCGGTCAAGTTTCATAGAATATCATCCAGCTTGACCTGCATGCGTTATTCCGACAAGTATCATCACTCGAACCCACAAGCACGCATGACGAACACTCTAATGTCACACTTTCAGAGTGGAATCTAGGTCTACTTCAAGGCTTAAATCGATTGCACCAGGTCCCAGGACTTCAACTTGGATATTGGTGGAGTTGTGCACAAGGTGGCTTGAAACTGCCATGGTCACACATACTAGAGTGCAAGCAGCACATGGTCAACCATCAATATGGTGTTGTTGGAGCAGTTCCTGGAGGAGTTCAACATGTTTGTTTGATTGCAGCTGGTTGCACTACTCTACCATCACTATGAGGTAAGTTCTTTGCAACATCATCCAGCTTGACCTGCTTGGGTCATTCCGCAAGTATCATCACTCGAACCCACACCACGCAAGACAAACACTCCAATGTCACACTTTCAGAGTAGAATCTAGATCTACTTGACGGCCCCAATCGATTGCACCAGGTCCCAGGACTCCAACTTGAATATTGCTGAAGTTGTGCACAACGTGGCTTGAAACTGCCATGGTCACATATACTAGAGTGCAAGCAGCACATGGTGAACCATCAATATGGTGTTGTTGGAGCAGTTCCTGGAGGAGTTCAACATGTTTGTTCGATTGCAGCTGGTTGCACTGCTCTACCATCACTATCGGGTAAGTTTTTTGCAACATCATCCAGCTTGACCTGCATGGGTCATTCCGCAAGTATCATCACTCGAACCCACAAGCACACAAGACAAACACTCCAATGTCATACTTTCAGAGTGGAATCTAGGCCTACTTGACATGGTTGTTCGAATGCAAGTGGTTGGACTGCTCTACCATCGCTATCGGGTAAGTTTTTTGCAACATCATCCTGCTTGACCTGCATGCGTCATTCCGAAAACTATCAACACTCAAACCTAGAAGCCCTGAGAGCAGGACTTCAACGTCACACTTTCAGAGTGGAATCTAGGTCTACTCGACGGCCTGAATCGATTGCACCAGGTCCCAGGACTCCAACTTGAATATTGGTAGAGTTGTGCACAACGTGGATCCAAACCGCCATGCTTGCACATACTAGAGTGCAAGCAACACATGGTCAACCATCAATATGGTGTTGTTGGAGCAGTTCCTGGAGGACTTCAATATGTTCGTTTGATTGCAGGTGGTTGCAGAGCTCTAGCATCACTATCGGTCAAGTTTCATAGAATATCATCCAGCTTGACCTGCATGCGTTATTCCGACAAGTATCATCACTCGAACCCACAAGCACGCATGACGAACACTCTAATGTCACACTTTCAGAGTGGAATCTAGGTCTACTTCAAGGCTTAAATCGATTGCACCAGGTCCCAGGACTTCAACTTGGATATTGGTGGAGTTGTGCACAAGGTGGCTTGAAACTGCCATGGTCACACATACTAGAGTGCAAGCAGCACATGGTCAACCATCAATATGGTGTTGTTGGAGCAGTTCCTGGAGGAGTTCAACATGTTTGTTTGATTGCAGCTGGTTGCACTACTCTACCATCACTATGAGGTAAGTTCTTTGCAACATCATCCAGCTTGACCTGCTTGGGTCATTCCGCAAGTATCATCACTCGAACCCACACCACGCAAGACAAACACTCCAATGTCACACTTTCAGAGTAGAATCTAGATCTACTTGACGGCCCCAATCGATTGCACCAGGTCCCAGGACTCCAACTTGAATATTGCTGAAGTTGTGCACAACGTGGCTTGAAACTGCCATGGTCACATATACTAGAGTGCAAGCAGCACATGGTGAACCATCAATATGGTGTTGTTGGAGCAGTTCCTGGAGGAGTTCAACATGTTTGTTCGATTGCAGCTGGTTGCACTGCTCTACCATCACTATCAGGTAAGTTTTTTGCAACATCATCCAGCTTGACCTGCATGGGTCATTCCGCAAGTATCATCACTCGAACCCACAAGCACACAAGACAAACACTCCAATGTCATACTTTCAGAGTGGAATCTAGGCCTACTTGACATGTTCGTTCGAATGCAAGTGGTTGCACTGCTCTACCATCGCTATCGGGTAAGTTTTTCGCAACATCATCCAGCTTGACCTGCATGGGTCATTCCGCAAGTATCATCACTCGAACCCACAAGCACGCATGACAAACACTTCAATGTCACACTTTCAGAGTGGAATCCAGGCCTACTTGACATGTTCGTTCGAATGCAGCTGGTTGCACTGCTCTACCATCACTATCGGGTAAGTTCTTTGCAACATCATCCAGCTTGACCTGCATGGGTCATTCCGCAAGTATCATCACTCGAACCCACAATACGCAAGACAAACACTCCAATGTCACAATTTCAGAGTGGAATCTAGGTCTACTTGACGGCCCTAATCAATTGCACCAGGTCCCAGGACTCCAACTTGAATATTGGTAGAGTTGTGCACAACGTGGATCCAAACCGCCATGCTTGCACATACTAGAGTGCAAGCAACACATGGTCAACCATCAATATGGTGTTGTTGGAGCAGTTCCTGGAGGACTTCAATATGTTCGTTTGATTGCAGGTGGTTGCAGAGCTCTAGCATCACTATCGGTCAAGTTTCATAGAATATCATCCAGCTTGACCTGCATGCGTTATTCCGACAAGTATCATCACTCGAACCCACAAGCACGCATGACGAACACTCTAATGTCACACTTTCAGAGTGGAATCTAGGTCTACTTCAAGGCTTAAATCGATTGCACCAGGTCCCAGGACTTCAACTTGGATATTGGTGGAGTTGTGCACAAGGTGGCTTGAAACTGCCATGGTCACACATACTAGAGTGCAAGCAGCACATGGTCAACCATCAATATGGTGTTGTTGGAGCAGTTCCTGGAGGAGTTCAACATGTTTGTTTGATTGCAGCTGGTTGCACTACTCTACCATCACTATCAGGTAAGTTCTTTGCAACATCATCCAGCTTGACCTGCTTGGGTCATTCCGCAAGTATCATCACTCGAACCCACAAGCACGCAAGACAAACACTCCAATGTCACACTTTCAGAGTAGAATCTAGATCTACTTGACGGCCCCAATCGATTGCACCAGGTCCCAGGACTCCAACTTGAATATTGCTGAAGTTGTGCACAACGTGGCTTGAAACTGCCATGGTCACATATACTAGAGTGCAAGCAGCACATGGTGAACCATCAATATGGTGTTGTTGGAGCAGTTCCTGGAGGAGTTCAACATGTTTGTTCGATTGCAGCTGGTTGCACTGCTCTACCATCACTATCAGGTAAGTTTTTTGCAACATCATCCAGCTTGACCTGCATGGGTCATTCCGCAAGTATCATCACTCGAACCCACAAGCACACAAGACAAACACTCCAATGTCATACTTTCAGAGTGGAATCTAGGCCTACTTGACATGTTCGTTCGAATGCAAGTGGTTGCACTGCTCTACCATCGCTATCGGGTAAGTTTTTTGCAACATCATCCAGCTTGACCTGCATGGGTCATTCCGCAAGTATCATCACTCGAACCCACAAGCACGCATGACAAACACTTCAATGTCACACTTTCAGAGTGGAATCCAGGCCTACTTGACATGTTCGTTCGAATGCAGCTGGTTGCACTGCTCTACCATCACTATCGGGTAAGTTCTTTGCAACATCATCCAGCTTGACCTGCATGGGTCATTCCGCAAGTATCATCACTCGAACCCACAAGCACGCAAGACAAACACTCCAATGTCACAATTTCAGAGTGGAATCTAGGTCTACTTGACGGCCCTAATCAATTGCACCAGGTCCCAGGACTCCAACTTGAATATTGGTAGAGTTGTGCACAACGTGGATCCAAACCGCCATGCTTGCACATACTAGAGTGCAAGCAACACATGGTCAACCATCAATATGGTGTTGTTGGAGCAGTTCCTGGAGGACTTCAATATGTTCGTTTGATTGCAGGTGGTTGCAGAGCTCTAGCATCACTATCGGTCAAGTTTCATAGAATATCATCCAGCTTGACCTGCATGCGTTATTCCGACAAGTATCATCACTCGAACCCACAAGCACGCATGACGAACACTCTAATGTCACACTTTCAGAGTGGAATCTAGGTCTACTTCAAGGCTTAAATCGATTGCACCAGGTCCCAGGACTTCAACTTGGATATTGGTGGAGTTGTGCACAAGGTGGCTTGAAACTGCCATGGTCACACATACTAGAGTGCAAGCAGCACATGGTCAACCATCAATATGGTGTTGTTGGAGCAGTTCCTGGAGGAGTTCAACATGTTTGTTTGATTGCAGCTGGTTGCACTACTCTACCATCACTATCAGGTAAGTTCTTTGCAACATCATCCAGCTTGACCTGCTTGGGTCATTCCGCAAGTATCATCACTCGAACCCACAAGCACGCAAGACAAACACTCCAATGTCACACTTTCAGAGTAGAATCTAGATCTACTTGACGGCCCCAATCGATTGCACCAGGTCCCAGGACTCCAACTTGAATATTGCTGAAGTTGTGCACAACGTGGCTTGAAACTGCCATGGTCACATATACTAGAGTGCAAGCAGCACATGGTGAACCATCAATATGGTGTTGTTGGAGCAGTTCCTGGAGGAGTTCAACATGTTTGTTCGATTGCAGCTGGTTGCACTGCTCTACCATCACTATCAGGTAAGTTTTTTGCAACATCATCCAGCTTGACCTGCATGGGTCATTCCGCAAGTATCATCACTCGAACCCACAAGCACACAAGACAAACACTCCAATGTCATACTTTCAGAGTGGAATCTAGGCCTACTTGACATGTTCGTTCGAATGCAAGTGGTTGCACTGCTCTACCATCGCTATCGGGTAAGTTTTTTGTAACATCATCCAGCTTGACCTGCATGGGTCATTCCGCAAGTATCATCACTCGAACCCACAAGCACGCATGACAAACACTTCAATGTCACACTTTCAGAGTGGAATCCAGGCCTACTTGACATGTTCGTTCGAATGCAGCTGGTTGCACTGCTCTACCATCACTATCGGGTAAGTTTTTTGCAACATCATCCAGCTTGACCTGCATGGGTCATTCCGCAAGTATCATCACTCGAACCCACAAGCACGCAAGACAAACACTCCAATGTCACAATTTCAGAGTGGAATATAGGTCTACTCGACGGCCTGAATCGATTGCACCAGGTCCCAGGACTACAACCTGAATATTGGTGGAGTTGTGCACAACGTGGCTCCAAACCGCCATGGTCACACATACTAGAGTGCAAGCAGCACATGGTCAACCATCAATATGGTGTTGTTGGAGCAGTTCCTGGAGGAGTTCAACATGTTTGTTCGATTGCAGCTGGTTGCACTGCTCTACCATCACTATCGGGTAAGTTTTTTGCAACATCATCCAGCCTGACATGCATTCATCATTCCAAGAACTATCAATACTTGCACACACAAGCACGCAAGACAAACACTCCAATGTCACAATTTCAGAGTGGAATATAGGTCTACTCGACGGCCTGAATCGATTGCACCAGGTCCCAGGACTCCAACTTGAATATTGGTAGAGTTGTGCACAACGTGGCTCCAAACCGCCATGCTCGCACATACTAGAGCGCAAGCAACATATGGTCAACCATCAATATGGTGTTGTTGGAGCAGTTCCTGGAGGACTTCAACATGTTTGTTTGATTGCAGGTGGTTGCAGAGCTCTAGCATCACTATCGGTCAAGTTTCATACAACATCATCCAGCCTGACCTGCATGCATTATTCCGACAAGTATCATCACTCGAACCCACAAGCACGCATGACAAACACTTCAATGTCACACTTTCAGAGTAGAATCTAGGCCTACTTGACATGTTCGTTTGAATGCAAGTGGTTGCACTGCCCTACCATCGCTATCGGGTAAGTTTTTTGCAACATCATCTAGCCTGACATGCATTCATCATTCCGAGAACTATCAACACTTGCACACACAAGCACGCAAGACAAACACTCCAATGTCACACTTTCAGAGTGCAATCTAGATCCACTTGACGGCCCTAATCGATTGCACCAGGTTCCAGGACTCCAACTTGAATATTGGTGGAGTTGTGCATAACGTAGCTCCAAACCGCCATGGTTGCACATGCTAGAGTGCAAGCAGCACATGGTCAACCATCAATATGGTGTTGTTGGAGCAGTTCCTGGAGGACTTCAATATGTTCGTTTGATTGCAGGTCGTTGCAGAGCTCTAGCATCACTATCGGTCAAGTTTCATAGAATATCATCCAGCTTGACCTGCATGCGTTATTCCGACAAGTATCATCACTCGAACCCACAAGCACGCATGACGAACACTCTAATGTCACACTTTCAGAGTGGAATCTAGGTCTACTTCAAGGCTTAAATCGATTGCACCAGGTCCCAGGACTTCAACTTGGATATTGGTGGAGTTGTGCACAAGGTGGCTTGAAACTGCCATGGTCACACATACTAGAGTGCAAGCAGCACATGGTCAACCATCAATATGGTGTTGTTGGAGCAGTTCCTGGAGGAGTTCAACATGTTTGTTTGATTGCAGCTGGTTGCACTACTCTACCATCACTATCAGGTAAGTTCTTTGCAACATCATCCAGCTTGACCTGCTTGGGTCATTCCGCAAGTATCATCACTCGAACCCACAAGCACGCAAGACAAACACTCCAATGTCACACTTTCAGAGTAGAATCTAGATCTACTTGACGGCCCCAATCGATTGCACCAGGTCCCAGGACTCCAACTTGAATATTGCTGAAGTTGTGCACAACATGGCTTGAAACTGCCATGGTCACACATACTAGAGTGCAAGCAGCACATGGTGAACCATCAATATGGTGTTGTTGGAGCAGTTCCTGGAGGAGTTCAACATGTTTGTTCGATTGCAGCTGGTTGCACTGCTCTACCATCACTATCAGGTAAGTTTTTTGCAACATCATCCAGCTTGACCTGCATGGGTCATTCCGCAAGTATCATCACTCGAACCCACAAGCACACAAGACAAACACTCCAATGTCATACTTTCAGAGTGGAATCTAGGCCTACTTGACATGTTCGTTCGAATGCAAGTGGTTGCACTGCTCTACCATCGCTATCGGGTAAGTTTTTTGCAACATCATCCAGCTTGACCTGCATGGGTCATTCCGCAAGTATCATCACTCGAACCCACAAGCACGCATGACAAACACTTCAATGTCACACCTTCAGAGTGGAATCCAGGCCTACTTGACATGTTCGTTCGAATGCAGCTGGTTGCACTGCTCTACCATCACTATCGGGTAAGTTTTTTGCAACATCATCCAGCTTGACCTGCATGGGTCATTCCGCAAGTATCATCACTCGAACCCACAAGCACGCATGACAAACACTGCAATGTCACACTTTCAGAGTGGAATCCAGGCCTACTTGACATGTTCGTTCGAATGCAAGTGGTTGCACTGCTCTACCATCGCTATCGGGTAAGTTTTTTGCAACATCATCCAGCTTGACCTGCATGGGTCATTCCGCAAGTATCATCACTCGAACCCACAAGCACGCAAGACAAACACTCCAATGTCACAATTTCAGAGTGGAGTATAGGTCTACTCGACGGCCTGAATCGATTGCACCAGGTCCCAGGACTACAACTTGAATATTGGTGGAGTTGTGCCAACGTGGCTCCAAACCGCCATGGTCCACATACTAGAGTGCAAGCAGCACATGGTCAACCATCAATATGGTGTTGTTGGAGCAGTTCCTGGAGGAGTTCAACATGTTTGTTCGATTGCAGCTGGTTGCACTGCTCTACCATCACTATCGGGTAAGTTTTTGCAACATCATCTAGCCTGACATGCATTCATCATTCCAAGAACTATCAATAACTTGCACACACAAGCACGCAAGACAAACACTCCAATGTCACAATTTCAGAGTGGAATATAGGTCTACTCGACGGCCTGAATCGATTGCACCAGGTCCCAGGACTCCAACTTGAATATTGGTAGAGTTGTGCACAACGTGGCTCCAAACCGCCATGCTCGCACATACTAGAGCGCAAGCAACATATGGTCAACCATCAATATGGTGTTGTTGGAGCAGTTCCTGGAGGACTTCAACATGTTTGTTGATTGCAGGTGGTTGCAGAGCTCTAGCATCACTATCGGTAAAGTTTCATACAACATCATCCAGCTTGACCTGCATGCATTATTCCGACAAGTATCATCACTCGAACCCACAAGCACGCATGACAACACTTCAATGTCACTACTTTCAGAGTAGAATCTAGGCCTACTTGACATGTTCGTTTGAATGCAAGTGGTTTGCACTGCCCTACCATCGCTATCGGGTAAGTTTTTTGCAACATCATCTAGCTGACATGCATTCATCATTCCGAGAACTATCAACACTTGCACACACAAGCACGCAAGACAAACACTCCAATGTCACACTTTCAGAGTGCAATCTAGATCCACTTGACGGCCCTAATCGATTGCACCAGGTCCCAGGACTCCAACTTGAATATTGGTGGAGTTGTGCATAACGTAGCTCCAAACGCCATGGTTGCACATGCTAGAGTGCAAGCAGCACATGGTGAACCATCAATATGGTGTTGTTGGAGCAGTTCCTGGAGGAGTTCAACATGTTTGTTCGATTGCAGCTGGTTGCACTGCTCTACCATCACTATCAGGTAAGTTCTTTGTGACATCATCCAGCTTGACCTGCATGGGTCATTCCGCAAGTATCATCACTCGAACCACAATCACACAAGACAAACACTCCAAATGTCATACTTTCAGAGTGGAATCTAGGGCCTACTTGACATGTTTGTTCGAATGCAAGTGGTTGCACTGCTCTACCATCGCTATCGGGTAAGTTTTTTTGCAACATCATCAGCTTGACCTACATGGGTCATTCCGCAAGTATCATCACTCGAACCCACAAGCACACAAGATAAACACTCCAATGTCACACTTTAGAGTGGAATATAGGTCTACTCGACGGCCTGAATCGATGCACCAGGTCCCAGGACTCCAACTTGAATATTGGGGAGTGTGCACAACATGGCTCCAAACCGCCATGGTCAACACATACTAGAGTGCAAGCAAGCAGATGGTCAACCATCAATATGGTGTTGTTGGAGCAGTTCCTGGAGGAGTTCAACATGTTTGTTCGATTGCAGCTGGTTGCACTGCTCTACCATCACTATCGGGTAAGTTTTTTTTGCAACATCATCCAGCATGACCTGCATGGGTAATTCCGCAAGTATCATCACTCGAACCCACAAGCACACAGACAAACACTCAATGTCATACTTTCAGAGTGAATCCAGGCCCTACTTGACATGTTTGTTCGAATGCAAGTGGTGCCACTGCTCTACCATCGCTATCGGGTAAGTTTTTTGCAACATCATCCAGCTTGACTGCATGGGTCATTCCGCAAGTATCATCACTCGAACCCACAAGCACGCAAGACAAACACTCCAACGTCACAATTTCAGAGTGGAATATAGGTCTACTCGACGGCCTGAATCGATTGCACCAGGTCCCAGGACTACAACTTGAATATTGGTGGAGTTGTGCACAACGTGGCTCCAAACCGCCATGGTCACACATACTAGAGTGCAAGCAGCACATGGTCAACCATCAATATGGTGTTGTTGGAGCAGTTCCTGGAGGAGTTCAACATGTTGTTCGAATGCAAGTGGTTGCACTGCTCTACCATCACTATCGGGTAAGTTTTTTGCAACATCATCCAGCTTGACCTGCATGGGTCATTCTGCAAGTATCATCACTCGAACCCACAAGCACACAAGACAAACACTTCAATGTCATACTTTCAGAGTGGAATCTAGATCTACTTGACGGCCCTCATCGATTGCACCAGGTCCCAGGACTTCAACTTGGATAATGGTGGAGTTGTGCACAACATGGCTCCAAACCGCCATGCTCGCACATACTAGAGTGCAAGCAATACATGGTCAACCATCAATATGGTGTTGTTGGAGCAGTTCCTGGAGGACTTCAACATGTTTGTTTGATTGCAGGTCGTTGCAGAGCTCTAGCATCACTATCGGTCAAGTTTCATACAACATCATCCAGCTTGACCTGCATGCGTTATTCCGACAAGTATCATCACTCGAACCCACAAGCACGCATGACAAACACTCCAATGTCACAATTTCAGAGTGGAATATAGGTCTACTCGACGGCCTGAATCGATTGCACCAGGTCCCAGGACTCCAACCTGAATATTGGTGGAGTTGTGCACAACGTGGCTCCAAACCGCCATGGTCACACATACTAGAGTGCAAGCATCACATGGTCAACCATCAATATGGTGTTGTTGGAGCAGTTCCTGGAGAAGTTCAACATGTTTGTTCGATTGCAGCTGGTTGCACTGCTCTACCATCACTATCGGGTAAGTTTTTTGCAACATCATCCAGCTTGACCTGCATGGGTCGTTCCGCAAGTATCATCACTCGAACCCACAAGCACACAAGACAAACACTCCAATGTCACACTTTCAGAGTGGAATCTAGGCCTACTTGACATGTTCGTTCGAATGCAAGTGGTTGCACTGCTCTACCATCGCTATCGGGTAAGTTTTTTGCAACATCATCCAGCTTGACCTGCATGCGTCATTCCGAAAACTATCAACACTCAAACCTACAAGCCCTGAGAGCAGCACTTCAACGTCATAGTTTCAGAGTGGAATCTAGGTCTACTTGACGGCCTTAATCGATTGCACCAGGTCCCAGGACTTCAACTTGAATATTGGTGGAGTTGTGCACAACATGGCTCCAAACTGCCATGGTCACACATACTAGAGTGCAAGCAGTACATGGTCAACCATCAATATGGTGTTGTTGGAGCAGTTCCTGCAGGAGTTCAACATGTTTGTTCGATTGCAGCTGGTTGCACTGCTCTACCATCACTATCGGGTAAGTTTTTTGCAACATCATCCAGCTTGACCTGCATAGGTTATTCCGCAAGTATCATCACTTGAACCCACAAGCACACAAGACAAACACTCCAATGTCACACTTTCAGAGTGGAATCTAGGCCTACTTGACATGTTCGTTCGAATGCAAGTGGTTGCACTGCTCTACCATCGCTATCGGGTGAGTTTTTTGCAACATCATCCAGCTTGACCTGCATGCGTCATTCCGAAAACTATCAACACTCAAACCTACAAGCGCTGAGAGCAGCACTTCAACGTCATACTTTCAGAGTGGAATCTAGGTCTACTTGACGGCCTTAATCGATTGCACCAGGTCCCAAGACTTCAACTTGAATATTGGTGGAGTTGTGCACAACATGGCTCCAAACTGCCATGGTCACACATACTAGAGTGCAAGCAGTACATGGTCAACCATCAATATGGTGTTGTTGGAGCAGTTCCTGCAGGAGTTCAACATGTTTGTTCGATTGCAGCTGGTTGCACTGCTCTACCATCACTATCGGGTAAGTTTTTTGCAACATCATCCAGCTTGACCTGCATGGGTTATTCCGCAAGTATCATCACTTGAACCCACAAGCACACAAGACAAACACTCCAATGTCACACGTTCAGAGTGGAATCTAGGCCTACTTGACATGTTCGTTCGAATGCAAGTGGTTGCACTGCTCTACCATCGCTATCGGGTACGTTTTTTGCAACATCATCCAGCTTGACCTGCATGGGTCATTCCGCAAGTATCATCACTCGAACCCACAAGCACACAAGACAAACACTCCAATGTCACACTTTCAGAGTGGAATCTAGGCGTACTTGACATGTTTGTTCAAATGCAAGTGGTTGCACTGCTCTACCATCGCTATTGGGTAAGTTTTTTGCAACATCATCCTGCTTGACCTGCATGCGTCATTCCGAAAACTATCAACACTCAAACCTACAAGCCCTGAGAGCAGCACTTCAACGTCACACTTTCAGAGTGGAATCTAGGTCTACTTGACGGCCTTAATCGATTGCACCAGGTCCCAGGACTTCAACTTGAATATTGGTGGAGTTGTGCACAACATGGCTCCAAACTGCCATGGTCACACATACTAGAGTGGAAGCAGTACATGGTCAACCATCAATATGGTGTTGTTGGAGCAGTTCCTGGAGGAGTTCAACATGTTTGTTCGATTGCAGCTGGTTGCACTGCTCTACAATCACTATCGGGTAAGTTTTTTGCAACATCATCCAGCATGACCTGCATGGGTCATTCCGCAAGTATCATCACTCGAACCCACAAGCACACAAGACAAACACTCCAATGTCATACTTTCAGAGTGGAATCTAGGCCTACTTGACATGTTCGTTTGAATGCAAGTGGTTGCACTGCTCTACCATCGCTATCGGGTAAGTTTTTTGCAACATCATCCAGCTTGACCTGCATGGGTCATTCCGCAAGTATCATCACTCGAACCCACAAGCACGCAAGACAAACACTCCAATGTCACAATTTCAGAGTGGAATATAGGTCTACTCGACGGCCTGAATCGATTGCACCAGGTCTCAGGACTCCAACCTGAATATTGGTGGAGTTGTGCACAACGTGGCTCCAAACCGCCATGGTCACACATACTAGAGTGCAAGCAGTACATGGTCAACCATCAATATGGTGTTGTTGGAGCAGTTCCTGGAGCAGTTCAACATGTTTGTTCGATTGCAGCTGGTTGCACTGCTCTACCATCACTATCGGGTAAGTTTTTTGCAACATCATCCAGCTTGACCTGCATGGGTCATTCCGCAAGTATCATCACTCGAACCCACAAGCACGCATGACAAACACTTCAATGTCACACTTTCAGAGTGGAATCCAGGCCTACTTGACATGTTCGTTCGAATGCAGCTGGTTGCACTGCTCTACCATCACTATCGGGTAAGTTTTTTGCAACATCATCCAGCTTGACCTGCATGGGTCATTCCGCAAGTATCATCACTCGAACCCACAAGCACGCATGACAAACACTGCAATGTCACACTTTCAGAGTGGAATCCAGGCCTACTTGACATGTTCGTTCGAATGCAAGTGGTTGCACTGCTCTACCATCGCTATCGGGTAAGTTTTTTGCAACATCATCCAGCTTGACCTCCATGGGTCATTCCGCAAGTATCATCACTCGAACCCACAAGCACGCAAGACAAACACTCCAATGTCACAATTTCAGAGTGGAATATAGGTCTACTCGACTGCCTGAATCGATTGCACCAGGTCCCAGGACTACAACTTGAATATTGGTGGAGTTGTGCACAACGTGGCTCCAAACCGCCATGGTCACACATACTAGAGTGCAAGCAGCACATGGTCAACCATCAATATGGTGTTGTTGGAGCAGTTCCTGGAGGAGTTCAACATGTTTGTTCGATTGCAGCTGGTTGCACTGCTCTACCATCACTATCGGGTAAGTTTTTTGCAACATCATCCAGCCTGACATGCATTCATCATTCCAAGAACTATCAATACTTGCACACACAAGCACGCAAGACAAACACTCCAATGTCACAATTTCAGAGTGGAATATAGGTCTACTCGACGGCCTGAATCGATTGCACCAGGTTCCAGGACTCCAACTTGAATATTGATGGAGTTGTGCATAACGTAGCTCCAAACCGCCATGGTTGCACATGCTAGAGTGCAAGCAGCACATGGTCAACCATCAATATGGTGTTGTTGGAGCAGTTCCTGGAGGACTTCAATATGTTCGTTTGATTGCAGGTCGTTGCAGAGCTCTAGCATCACTATCGGTCAAGTTTCATAGAATATCATCCAGCTTGACCTGCATGCGTTATTCCGACAAGTATCATCACTCGAACCCACAAGCACGCATGACGAACACTCTAATGTCACACTTTCAGAGTGGAATCTAGGTCTACTTCAAGGCTTAAATCGATTGCACCAGGTCCCAGGACTTCAACTTGGATATTGGTGGAGTTGTGCACAAGGTGGCTTGAAACTGCCATGGTCACACATACTAGAGTGCAAGCAGCACATGGTCAACCATCAATATGGTGTTGTTGGAGCAGTTCCTGGAGGAGTTCAACATGTTTGTTTGATTGCAGCTGGTTGCACTACTCTACCATCACTATCAGGTAAGTTCTTTGCAACATCATCCAGCTTGACCTGCATGGGTCATTCCGCAAGTATCATCACTCGAACCCACAAGCACGCATGACAAACACTCCAATGTCACACTTTCAGAGTAGAATCTAGATCTACTTGACGGCCCCAATCGATTGCACCAGGTCCCAGGACTCCAACTTGAATATTGCTGAAGTTGTGCACAACGTGGCTTGAAACTGCCATGGTCACATATACTAGAGTGCAAGCAGCACATGGTGAACCATCAATATGGTGTTGTTGGAGCAGTTCCTGGAGGAGTTCAACATGTTTGTTCGATTGCAGCTGGTTGCACTGCTCTACCATCACTATCAGGTAAGTTTTTTGCAACATCATCCTGCTTGACCTGCATGGGTCATTCCGCAAGTATCATCACTCAAACCCACAAGCACACAAGACAAACACTCCAATGTCATACTCTTAGAGTGGAATCTAGGCCTACTTGACATGTTCGTTCGAATGCAAGTGGTTGCACTGCTCTACCATTGCTATCGGGTAAGTTTTTTGCAACATCATCCAGCCTGACATGCATTCATCATTCCAAGAACTATCAATACTTGCACACACAAGCACGCAAGACAAACACTCCAATGTCACAATTTCAGAGTGGAATATAGGTCTACTCGACGGCCTGAATCGATTGCACCAGGTTCCAGGACTCCAACTTGAATATTGATGGAGTTGTGCATAACGTAGCTCCAAACCGCCATGGTTGCACATGCTAGAGTGCAAGCAGTACATGGTCAACCATCAATATGGTGTTGTTGGAGCAGTTCCTGGAGCAGTTCAACATGTTTGTTCGATTGCAGCTGGTTGCACTGCTCTACCATCACTATCGGGTAAGTTTTTTGCAACATCATCCAGCTTGACCTGCATGGGTCATTCCGCAAGTATCATCACTCGAACCCACAAGCACGCATGACAAACACTTCAATGTCACACTTTCAGAGTGGAATCCAGGCCTACTTGACATGTTCGTTCGAATGCAGCTGGTTGCACTGCTCTACCATCACTATCGGGTAAGTTTTTTGCAACATCATCCAGCTTGACCTGCATGGGTCATTCCGCAAGTATCATCACTCGAACCCACAAGCACGCATGACAAACACTGCAATGTCACACTTTCAGAGTGGAATCCAGGCCTACTTGACATGTTCGTTCGAATGCAAGTGGTTGCACTGCTCTACCATCGCTATCGGGTAAGTTTTTTGCAACATCATCCAGCTTGACCTCCATGGGTCATTCCGCAAGTATCATCACTCGAACCCACAAGCACGCAAGACAAACACTCCAATGTCACAATTTCAGAGTGGAATATAGGTCTACTCGACTGCCTGAATCGATTGCACCAGGTCCCAGGACTACAACTTGAATATTGGTGGAGTTGTGCACAACGTGGCTCCAAACCGCCATGGTCACACATACTAGAGTGCAAGCAGCACATGGTCAACCATCAATATGGTGTTGTTGGAGCAGTTCCTGGAGGAGTTCAACATGTTTGTTCGATTGCAGCTGGTTGCACTGCTCTACCATCACTATCGGGTAAGTTTTTTGCAACATCATCCAGCCTGACATGCATTCATCATTCCAAGAACTATCAATACTTGCACACACAAGCACGCAAGACAAACACTCCAATGTCACAATTTCAGAGTGGAATATAGGTCTACTCGACGGCCTGAATCGATTGCACCAGGTTCCAGGACTCCAACTTGAATATTGATGGAGTTGTGCATAACGTAGCTCCAAACCGCCATGGTTGCACATGCTAGAGTGCAAGCAGCACATGGTCAACCATCAATATGGTGTTGTTGGAGCAGTTCCTGGAGGACTTCAATATGTTCGTTTGATTGCAGGTCGTTGCAGAGCTCTAGCATCACTATCGGTCAAGTTTCATAGAATATCATCCAGCTTGACCTGCATGCGTTATTCCGACAAGTATCATCACTCGAACCCACAAGCACGCATGACGAACACTCTAATGTCACACTTTCAGAGTGGAATCTAGGTCTACTTCAAGGCTTAAATCGATTGCACCAGGTCCCAGGACTTCAACTTGGATATTGGTGGAGTTGTGCACAAGGTGGCTTGAAACTGCCATGGTCACACATACTAGAGTGCAAGCAGCACATGGTCAACCATCAATATGGTGTTGTTGGAGCAGTTCCTGGAGGAGTTCAACATGTTTGTTTGATTGCAGCTGGTTGCACTACTCTACCATCACTATCAGGTAAGTTCTTTGCAACATCATCCAGCTTGACCTGCATGGGTCATTCCGCAAGTATCATCACTCGAACCCACAAGCACGCATGACAAACACTCCAATGTCACACTTTCAGAGTAGAATCTAGATCTACTTGACGGCCCCAATCGATTGCACCAGGTCCCAGGACTCCAACTTGAATATTGCTGAAGTTGTGCACAACGTGGCTTGAAACTGCCATGGTCACATATACTAGAGTGCAAGCAGCACATGGTGAACCATCAATATGGTGTTGTTGGAGCAGTTCCTGGAGGAGTTCAACATGTTTGTTCGATTGCAGCTGGTTGCACTGCTCTACCATCACTATCAGGTAAGTTTTTTGCAACATCATCCTGCTTGACCTGCATGGGTCATTCCGCAAGTATCATCACTCAAACCCACAAGCACACAAGACAAACACTCCAATGTCATACTCTTAGAGTGGAATCTAGGCCTACTTGACATGTTCGTTCGAATGCAAGTGGTTGCACTGCTCTACCATTGCTATCGGGTAAGTTTTTTGCAACATCATCCAGCCTGACATGCATTCATCATTCCGAGAACTATCAACACTTGCACACACAAGCACGCAAGATAAACACTCCAATGTCACACTTTCAGAGTGGAATGTAGGTCTACTTGACGGCCCTAATCGATTGCACCAGGTCCCAGGACTCCAACTTGAATATTGGTGGAGTTGTGCACAACGTGGCTCCAAACTGCTATGGTTGCACATGCTAGAGTGCAAGCAGCACATGGTCAACCATCAATATGGTGTTGTTGGAGCAGTTCCTGGAGGAGTTCAACATGTTTGTTCGATTGCAGCTGGTTGCACTGTTCTACCATCACTATCGGGTAAGTTTTTTGCAACATCATCCAGCTTGACCTGCTTGGGTGATTCCGCGAGTATCATCGCTCGAACCCACAAGCACGCAAGACAAACACTCCAATGTCACACCTTCAGAGTAGAATCTAGGCCTACTTGACATGTTCGTTCGAATGGAAGTGGTTGCACTGCCCTACCATCACTGTCGGGTAAGTTTTTTGCAACATCATCCAGCCTGACATGCATTCATCATTCCGAGAATTATCAACACTTGCACACACAAGCACGCAAGACAAACAATCCAATGTCACACTTTCAGAGTGGAATCTAGGTCTACTTGACGGCCCCAATCGATTGCACTAGGTTCCAGGACTCCAACTTGAATATTGGTGGAGTTGTGCACAACGTGGCTCCAAACCGCCATGGTCACACATACCAGAGTGCAAGCAGCACATGGTCAACCATCAATATGGTGTTGTTGGAGCGGTTCCTGGAGGAGTTCAACATGTTTGTTCAATTGCAGCTGGTTGAACTGCTCTACCATTACTATCGGGTAAGTTTTTTGCAACATCATCCTGCTTGACCTATATGGGTCATTCCGCAAGTATCATCACTCAAACCCACAAGCACACAAGACAAACACTCCAATGTCATACTTTTAGAGTGGAATCTAGGCCTACTTGACATGTTCGTTCGAATGCAAGTGGTTGCACTGCTCTACCATCGCTATCAGGTAAGTTTTTTGCAACATCATCCAGCCTGACACGCATTCATCATTCCGAGAACTATCAATACTTGCACACACAAGCACGAAAGACAAACACTCCAATGTCACACTTTCAGAGTGGAATCTAGGTCTACTTGACGGCCCTAATCGATTGCACCAAGTCCCAGGACTCCAACTTGAATATTGGTGGAGTTGTGCACAACGTGGCTCCAAACCGCCATGGTCACACATACTAGAGTGCAAGCAGCACATGGTCAACCATCAATATGGTGTTGTTGGAGCAGTTCCTGGAGGAGTTCAACATGTTTGTTTGATTGCAGCAGGTTGCACTGCTCTACCATCACTATCGGGTAAGTTTTTAGCAACATCATCCTGCTTGACCTGCATAGGTCATTCTGCAAGTATCATCACTCGAACCCACAAGCACACAAGACAAACACTCCAATGTCATACTTTCAGAGTAGAATCTAGGTCTACTTGACGGCGCCAATCGATTGCACCAGGTTCCAGGACTCCAACTTGAATATTGCTGAAGTTGTGCACAACGTGGCTTGAAACTGCCATGGTCACATATACTAGAGTGCAAGCAGCACATGGTCAACCATCAATATGGTGTTGTTGGAGCAGTTCCTGGAGGAGTTCAACATGTTTGTTCAATTGCAGCTGGTTGCAGTGCCCTACCATCACTATCGGGTAAGTTTTTTGCAACATCATCCTGCTTGACCTGCATGCGTCATTCCGACAACTATCAACACTCAATCCTACAAGTGCAGCACTTCAACGTCACACTTTCAGAGTGGAATCTAGGTCTACTTGACGGCCCTAATCGATTGCACCAGGTCCCAGGACTTCAACTTGAATATTGGTGGAGTTGTGCACAACGTTGCTCCAAACTGCCATGGTTGCACATGCTAGAGTGCAAGCAGCACATGGTCAACCATCAATATGGTGTTGTTGGAGCAGTTCCTGGAGGAGTTCAACATGTTTGTTCGATTGCAGCTGGTTGCACTGCTCTACCATCACTATCGGGTAAGTTTTTTGCAACATCATCCTGCTTGACCTGCATGCGTCATTCCGACAACTATCAACACTCAATCCTACAAGAGCAGCACTTCAACATCACACTTTCAGAGTGGAATCTAGGTCTACTTGACGGCCTTAATCGATTGCACCAGGTCCCAGGACTTCAACTTGAATATTGGTGGAGTTGTGCACAACGTGGCTCCAAACTGCCATGGTCACACATACTAGAGTGCAAGCAGCACATGGTCAACCATCAATATGGTGTTGTTGGAGCAGTTCCTGAAGGACTTCAACATGTTTGTTTGATTGCAGGTGGTTGCAAAGCTCTAGCATCACTATCGGTCAAGTTTCATGCAACATCATCCTGCTTGACGTGCATGCGTCATTCCAACAAGAATCATCACTTGAACCCACAAGCACGCATGACAAACACTTCAATGTCATACTTTCAGAGTGGAATCTAGATCTACTTGACGGCCCTAATCGATTGCACCAGGTCCCAGGACTTCAACTTGGATATTGGTGGAGTTGTGCACAACATGGCTCCAAACTGCCATGCTCGCATATACTAGAGTGCAAGGAACACATGGTCAACCATCAATATGGTGTTGTTGGAGCAGTTCCTGGAGGACTTCAACATGTTTGTTCGATTGCAGCTGGTTGCACCGCTCTACCATCACTATCGGGTAAGTTTTTTGCAACATCATCCTGCTTGACCTGCATGCGTCATTCCGACAACTATCAACACTCAATCCTACAAGAGCAGCACTTCAACGTCACACTTTCAGAGTGGAATCAAGGTCTACTTGACGGCCCTAATCGATTGCACCAGGTCCCAGGACTTCAACTTGAATATTGGTGGAGTTGTGCACAACGTGGCTCCAAACTGCCATGGTTGCACATGCTAGAGTGCAAGCAGCACATGGTCAACCATCAATATGGTGTTGTTGGAGCAGTTCCTGGAGGACTTCAACATGTTTGTTTGATTGCAGGTGGTTGCAGAGCTCTAGTATCACTATCAAGTTTCATACAACATCATCCAGCTTGACCTGCATGCATTATTCCGACGACTATCATCACTCGAACCCACAAGCACGCATGACAAACACTTCAATGTCACACTTTCAGAGTGGAATCTAGGCCTACTTGACATGTTCGTTCGAATGCAAGTGGTTGTTATGCTCTACCATCGCTATCGGGTAACTTTTTTGCAACATCATCCAGCCTGACATGCATTCATCATTCCGAGAACTATCAATACTTGCACACACAAGCACGCAAGACAAACACTCCAATGTCACACTTTCAGAGTGGAATCTAGGTCTACTTGACGGCCCTAATCGATTGCACCAGGTCCCAGGACTCCAACTTGAATATTGGTGGAGTTGTGCACAACGTGGCTCCAAACCGCTATGGTCACACATACTAGAGTGCAAGCAGCACATGGTCAACCATCAATATGGTGTTGTTGGAGCAGTTCCTGGAGGGGTTCAACATGTTTGTTCGATTGCAGCTGGTTGCACTGCTCTACCATCACTATCGGGTAAGTTTTTTGCAACATCATCCTGCTTGACCTGCATGCGTCATTCCAATAACTATCAACACTCAAACCTACAAGCCCTGAGAGCAGCACTTCAACGTCACACTTTCAGAGTGGAATCTAGGTCTACTTGACGGCCCTAATCGATTGCACCAGGTCCCAGGACTCCAACTTGAATATTGGTGGAGTTGTGCACAACGTGGCTCCAAACTGCCATGGTCACACATACTAGAGTGCAAGCAGCACATGGTCAACCATCAATATGGTGTTGTTGGAGCAGTTCCTGAAGGACTTCAACATGTTTGTTTGATTGCAGGTGGTTGCAAAGCTCTAGCATCACTATCGGTCAAGTTTCATACAACATCATCCTGCTTGACGTGCATGCGTCATTCCGACAACTATCAACACTCAAACCTACAAGCCCTGAGAGCAGCACTTCAACGTCACACTTTCAGAATGGAATCTAGGTCTACTTGACGGCCTTAATCGATTGCACCAGGTCCCAGGACTTCAACTTGGATATTGGTGGAGTTGTGCACAACATGGCTCCAAACCGCCATGGTCACACATACTAGAGTGCAAGCAGCACATGGTCAACCATCAATATGGTGTTGTTGGAGCAGTTCCTGGAGGAGTTCAACATGTTTGTTCGATTGCAGCTGGTTGCACTGCTCTACCATCACTATCGGGTAAGTTTTTTGCAACATCATCCTGCTTGACCTGCATGCATTATTCCGACAAGTATCATCACTCAAACCCACAAGCACGCATGACAAACACTTCAATGTTACACTTTCAGAGTAGAATCTAGGCGTACTTGACATGTTTGTTCGAATGCAAGTGGTTGTTATGCTCTACCATCGCTATCGGGTAACTTTTTTGCAACATCATCCAGCCTGACATGCATTCATCATTCCGAGAACTATCAATACTTGCACACACAAGCACGCAAGACAAACACTCCAATGTCACACTTTCAGAGTGGAATCTAGATCTACCTGACGGCCCTAATCGATTGCACCAGGTCCCAGGACTTCAACTTGGATATTGGTGGAGTTGTGCACAACATGGCTCCAAACCGCCATGCTCGCACATACTGGAGTGCAAGCAACACATGGTCAACCATCAATATGGTGTTGTTGGAGCAGTTCCTGGAGGACTTCAACATGTTTGTTCGATTGCAGCTGGTTGCACCGCTCTACCATCACTATCGGGTAAGTTTTTTGCAACATCATCCTGCTTGACCTGCATGCGTCATTCCGACAACTATCAACACTCAATCCTACAAGAGCAGCACTTCAACGTCACACTTTCAGAGTGGAATCAAGGTCTACTTGACGGCCCTAATCGATTGCACCAGGTCCCAGGACTTCAACTTGAATATTGGTGGAGTTGTGCACAACGTGGCTCCAAACTGCCATGGTTGCACATGCTAGAGTGCAAGCAGCACATGGTCAACCATCAATATGGTATTGTTGGAGCAGTTCCTGGAGGAGTTCAACATGTTTGTTCGATTGCAGCTGGTTGCACTGCTCTACCATCACTATCGGGTAAGTTTTTTGCAACATCATCCTGCTTGACCTGCATGCATTATTCCGACAAGTATCATCACTCAAACCCACAAGCACGCATGACAAACACTTCAATGTTACACTTTCAGAGTAGAATCTAGGCGTACTTGACATGTTCGTTTGAATGCAAGTGGTTGCACTGCCCTACCATCACTGTCGGGTAAGTTTTTTGCAACATCATGTAGCCTGACATGCATTCATCATTCCGAGAACTATCAACACTTGCACACACAAGCACACAAGACAAACACTCCAATGTCACACTTTCAGAGTGGAATCTAGATCTACTTGACGGCCCTAATTGATTGCACTAGGTCCCAGGACTCCAACTTGAATATTGGTGGAGTTGTGCACAACGTGGCTCCAAACCGCCATGGTCACACATACTAGAGTGCAAGCAGCACATGGTGAACCCTCAATATGGTGTTGTTGGAGCAGTTCCTGGCAGACTTCAACATGTTTGTTTGATTGCAGGTCGTTGCAGAGCTCTAGCATCACTATCGGTCAAGTTTCATACAACATCATCCAGCTTGACCTGCATGCGTTATTCCGACAAGTATCATCACTCGAACCGATAAGCACGCATGACAAACACTCTAATGTAACACTTTCAGAGTAGAATCTAGGTCTACTTGACGGCCCTAATCGATTGCACCAGGTCCCAGGACTCCAACTTGAATATTGGTGGAGTTGTGCACAACGTGGCTCCAAACTGCCATGGTCACACATACTAGAGTGCAAGCAGCACATGGTCAACCATCAATATGGTGTTGTTGGAGCAGTTCCTGGAGGAGTTCAACATGTTTGTTCGATTGCAGCTGGTTGCACTGCCATACCATCACTATCGGGTAAGTTTTTAGCAACATTATCCAGCCTGACATGCATTCATCATTCCGAGAACTATCAACACTTGCACACACAAGCACGCAAGACAAACACTCCAATGTCACACTTTCAGAGTGGAATATAGGTCTACTTGACGGCCTGAATCGATTGCACCAGGTCCCAGGACTTCAACTTGGATAATGGTGGAGTTGTGCACAACATGGCTCCAAACCGCCATGTTCGCATATACTAGATTGCAAGCAGCATATGGTCAACCATCAATATGGTATTGTTGGAGCAGTTCCTGGAGGACTTCAACATGTTTGTTTGATTGCAGGTGGTTGCAGAGCTCTAGCATCACTATCGGTCAAGTTTCATACAACATCATCCAGCTTGACCTGCATGCATTATTCCGACGACTATCATCACTCGAACCCACAAGCACGCATGACAAACACTTCAATGTCACACTTTCAGAGTGGAATCTAGGCCTACTTGACATGTTTGTTCGAATGCAAGTGGTTGTTATGCTCTACCATCGCTATCGGGTAACTTTTTTGCAACATCATCCAGCCTGACATGCATTCATCATTCCGAGAACTATCAATACTTGCACACACAAGCACGCAAGACAAACACTCCAATGTCACACTTTCAGAGTGGAATCTAGGTCTACTTGACGGCCCTAATCGATTGCACCAGGTCCCAGGACTCCAACTTGAATATTGGTGGAGTTGTGCACAACGTGGCTCCAAACCGCCATGGTCACACATACTAGAGTGCAAGCAGCACATGGTCAACCATCAATATGGTGTTGTTGGAGCAGTTCCTGGAGGAGTTCAACATGTTTGTTCGATTGCAGCTGGTTGCACTGCTCTACCATCACTATCGGGTAAGTTTTTTGCAACATCATCCTGCTTGACCTGCATGCATTATTCCGACAAGTATCATCACTCAAACCCACAAGCACGCATGACAAACACTTCAATGTTACACTTTCAGAGTAGAATCTAGGCGTACTTGACATGTTTGTTCGAATGCAAGTGGTTGTTATGCTCTACCATCGCTATCGGGTAACTTTTTTGCAACATCATCCAGCCTGACATGCATTCATCATTCCGAGAACTATCAATACTTGCACACACAAGCACGCAAGACAAACACTCCAATGTCACACTTTCAGAGTGGAATCTAGATCTACTTGACGGCCCTAATCGATTGCACCAGGTCCCAGGACTTCAACTTGGATATTGGTGGAGTTGTGCACAACATGGCTCCAAACCGCCATGCTCGCACATACTAGAGTGCAAGCAACACATGGTCAACCATCAATATGGTGTTGTTGGAGCAGTTCCTGGAGGACTTCAACATGTTTGTTCGATTGCAGCTGGTTGCACCGCTCTACCATCACTATCGGGTAAGTTTTTTGCAACATCATCCTGCTTGACCTGCATGCGTCATTCCGACAACTATCAACACTCAATCCTACAAGAGCAGCACTTCAACGTCACACTTTCAGAGTGGAATCAAGGTCTACTTGACGGCCCTAATCGATTGCACCAGGTCCCAGGACTTCAACTTGAATATTGGTGGAGTTGTGCACAACGTGGCTCCAAACTGCCATGGTTGCACATGCTAGAGTGCAAGCAGCACATGGTCAACCATCAATATGGTGTTGTTGGAGCAGTTCCTGGAGGAGTTCAACATGTTTGTTCGATTGCAGCTGGTTGCACTGCTCTACCATCACTATCGGGTAAGTTTTTTGCAACATCATCCTGCTTGACCTGCATGCATTATTCCGACAAGTATCATCACTCAAACCCACAAGCACGCATGACAAACACTTTAATGTTACACTTTCAGAGTAGAATCTAGGCGTACTTGATATGTTCGTTTGAATGCAAGTGGTTGCACTGCCCTACCATCACTGTCGGGTAAGTTTTTTGCAACATCATCCAGCCTGACATGCATTCATCATTCCGAGAACTATCAACACTTGCACACACAAGCACACAAGACAAACACTCCAATGTCACACTTTCAGAGTGGAATCTAGATCTACTTGACGGCCCTAATTGATTGCACTAGGTCCCAGGACTCCAACTTGAATATTGGTGGAGTTGTGCACAACGTGGCTCCAAACCGCCATGGTCACACATACTAGAGTGCAAGCAGCACATGGGCAACCATCAATATGGTGTTGTTGGAGCAGTTCCTGGAGGAGTTCAACATGTTTGTTCGATTGCAGCTGGTTGCACTGCTCTACCATCACTATCGGGTAAGTTTTTTGCAACATCATCTAGCTTGACCTGCATGGGTCATTCCGCAAGTATTATCACTCGAACCCACAAGCACACAAGACAAACACTCCAATGTCACACTTTCAGAGTGGAATCTAGGCCTACTTGACATGTTCGTTTGAATGCAAGTGGTTGCACTGCTCTACCATCGCTATCGGGTAAGTTTTTTGCAACATCATCCAGCCTGACATGCATTCATCATTCCGAGAACTATCAATACTTGCACACACAAGCACGCAAGACAAACACTCCAATGTCACACTTTCAGAGTGGAATCTAGGTCTACTTGACGGCCCTAATCAATTGCACCAAGTCCCAGGACTCCAACTTGAATATTGGTGGAGTTGTGCACAACGTGGCTCCAAACCGCCATGGTCACACATACTGGAGTGCAAGCAGCACATGGTCAACCATCAATATGGTGTTGTTGGAGCAGTTCCTGGAGGAGTTCAACATGTTTGTTCGATTGCAGCTGGTTGCACTGCTCTACCATCACTATCGGGTAAGTTTTTTGCAACATCATCCTGCTTGACCTGCATGCATTATTTCGACAAGTATTATCACTCAAACCCACAAGCACGCTTGCCAAACACTTCAATGTCAGACTTTCAGAGTAGAATCTAGGCGTACTTGACATGTTCGTTTGAATGCAAGTGGTTGCACTGCCCTACCATCACTGTCGGGTAAGCTTTTTGCAACATCATCCAGCCTGACATGCATTCATCATTCCGAGAACTATCAACACTTGCACACACAAGCACACAAGACAAACACTCCAATGTCACACTTTCAGAGTGGAATCTAGATCTACTTGACGGCCCTAATCGATTGCACTAGGTCCCAGGACTCCAACTTGAATATTGGTGGAGTTGTGCACAACGTGGCTCCAAACTGCCATGGTCACACATACTATAGTGCAAGCAGCACATGGTGAACCCTCAATATGGTGTTGTTGGAGCAGTTCCTGGAGGACTTCAACATGTTCGTTTGATTGCAGGTCATTGCAGAGCTCTAGCATCACTATCGGTCAAGTTTCATACAACATCATCCAGCTTGACCTGCATGCGTTATTCCGACAAGTATCATCACTCGAACCGATAAGCACGCATGACAAACACTCTAATGTCACACTTTCAGAGTGGAATCTAGGTCTACTTGACGGCCCTAATCGATTGCACCAGGTCCCAGGACTCCAACTTGAATATTGGTGGAGTTGTGCACAACATGGCTCCAAACCGCCATGCTCGCACATACTAGAGTGCAAGCAAGACATGGTCAACCATCAATATGGTGTTGTTGGAGCAGTTCCTGGAGGACTTCAACATGTTTGTTTGATTGCCGGTCATTGCAGAGCTCTAGCATCACTATCAGTCAAGTTTCTTACAACATCATCCAGCTTGACCTGCATGCGTTATTCCGACAAGTATCATCAATCGAACCCACAAGCACGCATGACAAACACTCTAATGTCATACTTTTAGAGTGGAATCTAGGTCTACTTGACGGCCCTAATCGATTGCACCAAGTCCCAGGACTCCAACTTGAATATTGGTGGAGTTGTGCACAACGTGGCTCCAAACCGCCATGGTCACATATACTAGAGTGCAAGCAGCACATGGTCAACCATCAATATGGTGTTGTTGGAGCAGTTCCTGGAGGGGTTCAACATGTTTGTTCGATTGCAGCTGGTTGCACTGCTCTACCATCACTATCGGGTAAGTTTTTTGCAACATCATCCTGCTTGACCTGCATGCGTCATTCCAATAACTATCAACACTCAAACCTACAAGCCCTGAGAGCAGCACTTCAACGTCACACTTTCAGAGTGGAATCTAGGTCTACTTGACGGCCTTAATCGATTGCACCAGGTCCCAGGACTCCAACTTGAATATTGATGAAGTTGTGCACAATGTGGCTTGAAACTGCCATGGTCACACATACTAGAGTGCAAGCAGCACATGGTCAACCATCAATATGGTGTTGTTGGAGCAGTTCCTGGAGGGGTTCAACATGTTTGTTCGATTGCAGCTGGTTGCACTGCTCTACCATCACTATCGGGTAAGTTTTTTGCAACATCATCCTGCTTGACCTGCATGCGTCATTCCAATAACTATCAACACTCAAACCTACAAGCCCTGAGAGCAGCACTTCAACGTCACACTTTCAGAGTGGAATCTAGGTCTACTTGACGGCCTTAATCGATTGCACCAGGTCCCAGGACTCCAACTTGAATATTGGTGGAGTTGTGCACAACGTGGCTGCAAACTGCCATGGTCACACATACTAGAGTGCAAGCAGCACATGGTCAACCATCAATATAGTGTTGTTGGAGCAGTTCCTGGAGGACATCAACATGTTTGTTTGATTGCAGGTGGTTGCAAAGCTCTAGCATCACTATCGGTCAAGTTTCATGCTACATCATCCTGCTTGACGTGCATGCGTCATTCCAACAAGTATCATCACTTGAACCCACAAGCACGCATGACAAACACTTCAATGTTATACTTTCAGAGTGGAATCTAGATCTACTTGACGGCCCTAATCGATTGCACTAGGTCCCAGGACTCCAACTTAAATATTGATGAAGTTGTGCACAACGTGGCTTGAAACTGCCATGGTCACACATACTAGAGTGCAAGCAGCACATGGTCAACCATCAATATGGTGTTGTTGGAGCAGTTCCTGGAGGACATCAACATGTTTGTTTGATTGCAGGTGGTTGCAAAGCTCTAGCATCACTATCGGTCAAGTTTCATGCTAAATCATCCTGCTTGACGTGGATGCGTCATTCCAACAAGTATCATCACTTGAACCCACAAGCACGCATGACAAACACTTCAATGTCATACTTTCAGAGTGGAATCTAGATCTACTTGACGGCCCTAATCGATTGCACTAGGTCCCAGGACTCCAACTTGAATATTGGTGGAGTTGTGCACAACGTGGCTCCAAACCGCCATGGTCACACATACTAGAGTGCAAGCAGCACATGGTGAACCCTCAATATGGTGTTGTTGGAGCAGTTCCTGGAGGACTTCAACATGTTCGTTTGATTGCAGGTCATTGCAGAGCTCTAGCATCACTATCGGTCAAGTTTCATACAACATCATCCAGCTTGACCTGCATGCGTTATTCCGACAAGTATCATCACTCGAACCGATAAGCACGCATGACAAACACTCTAATGTTACACTTTCAGAGTGGAATCTAGGTCTACTTGACGGCCCTAATTGATTGCACCAGGTCCCAGGACTCCAACTTGAATATTGGTGGAGTTGTGCACAACGTGGCTCCAAACTGCCATGGTCACACATACTAGAGTGCAAGCAGCACATGGTCAACCATCAATATGGTGTTGTTGGAGCAGTTCCTGAAGGACTTCAACATGTTTGTTTGATTGCAGGTGGTTGCAAAGCTCTAGCATCACTATCGGTCAAGTTTCATGCAACATCATCCTGCTTGACGTGCATGCGTCATTCCAACAAGTATCATCACTTGAACCCACAAGCACGCATGACAAACACTTCAATGTCATACTTTCAGAGTGGAATCTAGATCTACTTGACGGCCCTAATCGATTGCACCAGGTCCCAGGACTCCAACTTGAATATTGGTGGAGTTGTGCACAACGTGGCTCCAAACTGCCATGGTCACACATACTAGAGTGCAAGCAACACATGGTCAACCATCAATATGGTGTTGTTGGAGCAGTTCCTGGAGGACTTCAACATGTTTGTTTGATTGCCGGTCATTGCAGAGCTCTAGCATCACTATCGGTCAAGTTTCTTACAACATCATCCAGCTTGACCTGCATGCGTTATTCCGACAAGTATCATCAATCGAACCCACAAGCACGCATGACAAACACTCTAATGTCATACTTTTAGAGTGGAATCTAGGTCTACTTGACGGCCCTAATCGATTGCACCAAGTCCCAGGACTCCAACTTGAATATTGGTGGAGTTGTGCACAACGTGGCTCCAAACCGCCATGGTCACACATACTAGAGTGCAAGCAGCATATGGTCAACCATCAATATGGTGTTGTTGGAGCAGTTCCGGGAGGGGTTCAACATGTTTGTTCGATTGCAGCTGGTTGCACTGCTCTACCATCACTATCGGGTAAGTTTTTTGCAACATCATCCTGCTTGACCTGCATGCGTCATTCCAATAACTATCAACACTCAATGCGTCATTCCAACAAGTATCATCACTTGAACCCACAAGCACGCCTGACAAACACTTCAATGTTATACTTTCAGAGTGGAATCTAGATCTACTTGACGGCCCTAATCGATTGCACCAGGTCCCAGGACTCCAACTTGAATATTGGTGGAGTTGTGCACAACATGGCTCCAAACCGCCATGCTCGCACATACTAGAGTGCAAGAAGCACATGGTCAACCATCAATATGGTGTTGTCAGAGTAGTTCCTGGAGGAATTCAACATGTTTGTTTGAGTGCAGGTGGGTGCAAAGCTCTAGCATCACTATCGGTCAAGTTTCATACAACATCATCCAGCTTGACCTGCATGCGTTATTCCAACAAGTATCATCACTCGAACCCACAAGCACGCATGACAAACACTTCAATGTCACACTTTCAGAGTGGAATCTAGGCCTACTTGACATGTTCGTTCGAATGCAAGTGGTTGCACTGCTCTACCATTGCTATCGGGTAACTTTCTTGCAACATCATCCAGCCTGACATGCATTCATCATTCCGAGAACTATCAACACTTGCACACACAAGCACACAAGACAAAGACTCCAATGTCACACTTTCAGAGTGGAATCTAGGTCTACTTGACGGCCCTAATCGATTGCACCAGGTCCCAGGACTCCAACTTGAATATTGGTGAAGTTGTGCACAACGTGGCTTGAAACTGCCATGGTCACACATACTAGAGTGCAAGTAGAACATGGTTAACACTATACCCTTGTTCCTGTTGTTTAATTTCATTCCAAAGAGCCAAAATACTGTTCCCAAAGCGACATTACACCTTCAACAGGTTGTTTGCAAGGTGATCTTACATCTGTAAGATCATAGGTGGCAAAACAAAGTACAAGAACGTAATAGACAATCCTCTGCTCGAGTGAGGTGGCTTAATCCAAACTGCCAGAGATCTAGTACTTTGATTCCTGGGTATATAAACGCAGGACTCTCTTGAAGACGTGAACAGCCCCAAGAAGGCAATACCCAGGCATCAGCAGCCCACTTCTGCTGACCCCACCCAACTTATTCGGGGGGTGGGACCAAGTTTTGCGACACGGCCCCAAAAATTCCAAATTTTGGACTTAACCAAAATCGAGCAACTGCACCAAATTCCCCATCCAATTCCGCACAGAACCATCCTCTTCCCATCCAAACACCATGAGTACTCACGATAGTACAATGCAAAAGAGCGACGATGACTTTAGTTCGCTTCCTCCTACTCTGACCTCCCCTACACCAACCGCACCTGGCGCCGCAAGCCAGTTCCTTAACACACTTGAGTTCAACATGTCCAGCGACCCACTCACTGGAATGCGTGACTTCAATGTACCCACAACCAGCATCACCCCAGTTCCCCGATCCGAAAACACCTCCCGCAACCTCTTCAAACTAAAGCGCACTGATGCCAGCAGCCGCCCAGATGACCTGACTGATGTCCTGACCCTACTTGGAAACAAGATGGGTCGCACACTCAGCGCAATGGAAACAATCAAGCTTGCACTCAAAGGACTTGAAGCTGAGATGAAATCCACCAGTGAACAGATGCGCAACATCCAGGCAGACCTGAAGGCAGTGAAGACAAACACCACTCGCATTGACAAACAAGCGAAGCAACTCAAGACGTAGCTTACAGCAGCACCATCCACCGACACAACCACAGCCGCAACCACAACATCAAGCACCAAAGCGCCAAAGACAACCAAGGACAAACCTAAGTCATATGCGCAAGCAATAGCCGACACTACCACCACAACCGCCACAACCGCAGTCAACAATCCAACCACTACAACCGCCACAACAACAGCCACACCCATACCCACCAATCGGCGCATGGTAGCCACTCGCAGCCCTGCCGCAAAACCTACTCCATCACTATCCCCAGCAGAACTCCTTATCCTCCGCGATGCCGCCAACCAAGCACTCTCTTCAAATGCGGCATCTAACAAACTGGTTATTGCGCAAGTGAATGAGACGTCTAAAGGCAACCTGATTCTTGTGACTCGTGAAGATTGCACTGCTACGCAAGTAATGCACTTCCACAAGATAGTTACCAAGGCACTTGCAAAACTGGATGCGCGGGTGGTCAACCTCAAGGAAGATTTGAGCTGGGGAAAGGTAATGGTACATGCAATTGGAATTGGAAGTTTCGGAGGAGTTGAAGGGATGAAGAGGTTGAAACATGAGATTGAAAAATTCAATGTGGGAGTAGAATTGGTACAAGAGCCCCGCTGGTTAGTGGAAGAGCGCAAGAGGCAGGGAAAGAAAGCATTGTCGGTAGTGGTGGCAGTTAACGATCAAGCGACTGCAGAAGCCATTGCAAAGAGGGGAGTCCTGGTTCAGGGTGCAGTAATGCGCACTGTTCTATTCAACTCATGCAAACCAACCGACCAATGCCAAAACTGTCAAAGATTTGGCCACCACCACCTCCGATGCACCCAACAGGCACGATGCCGCTTGTGCGTATAGTCCCATCAGACCAAACAACACAAGTGCCCTAAATGCGCCAGCCCACAACACTGCGAACACAACACCCCCAAGTGCTGCAACTGCAAAGGGGCGCACTTCTCCAATGCCAACGACTGCCCCACCAAGGCAGCAATTCCCAAACCACCAAGGCAACAGGCAACTGATCCGCCACAGGATATGGAAACCGAACCCACAGAAACAACCAACACCGCCATCTAATGCAGGCACAACCAACCTCCAACCAGAACCGCAACCATCAGAAACAACCACTCCGCTTCATCCAAATCAACTGCAACCGATCTTCCCTTGTCGTCACTACTGTTCTTGAGCTTGCTAGCAGGACCGCAGACATTATACTTATTCAGGAGCCCTGGATCAGTCGTGACGGCAACACAATTACTCACCCAACCTTCACCGCAATCACACCGTCACATCCCACCCTCAGAGCTCGGGTTATGACGTACATCAACAACACCACACCACACCTTACAACTACACCACGCCCTGACATCAGCAACAACCCTGATCTTCAAGCCTTGGAGATCTCATCACCACACCACCATACTCTTACCATCTACAACATCTACAACGAGAAGAACCTGGAAGGCACTTGGACAGTCGAGCGCACCCTTCAAAACCTTCCCATTACACCACATACCATCATGGCCGGTGACTTCAATGCGCACCACCCATGGTGGAACTCACAACGACTAGCAACTAGGAACAACGTCCTGGTTCAATACCTCCAACACCACAACATGCAACTACTCAACACACCCGACACCGCCACCTTCCACCAACGCAACAACACAGGGTTGTCAGCCCTTGACCTCACGTTCACCACGCCAGGCCTTCTGCAGTGGGTAGACAACTGGGCAATAGATGACGACAACCACCCAGGATCCGACCACAGCCTTCTGCGATTCAGCATCCTCCCTACTGAAACTGACTTTATCCCTCCCCCTTCCGCTAACCGGTACAACTGGCGAGCAGCAGACTGGGAGCTCTTCGAATCAAAGTTCATTAGCATTGTACAGCAGACCGAGTCCCAATGGACACACCTCTTTGCCTCAACACACCCAACCGACATGACAAATAGTGCACAATTTCTCACAACCGCAATCCTGGACGCAGTACAACAAAGCGTCCCCCTTATCAAACCATCAGCCAGATCCAAGCAGTGGTGGACAGAGGAGATTGCGGCAGAGCGCAAGCTCATGGGACGTGCATTCAGGACATGGAGAGCAAGTGGAAAACAGAGTGGAGGTGAGGAGCGTCTGTATAAACAACAGAGGAACAGCTACTTCCGATTAATTCGAACTGAGGAGAACCGATGCTGGCAGGAATTCGTGCAGAACGCACAAGGAACAGAAATCTTTCAAGTTGTCAAATACTTGAAACCCATGAGACAAGACCGTACTCCAACACTTACACACAACAACACCATCGCAACCACCTTTGAGGAGAAGTCTAACATGCTCCGCAACGTCATGTTCCCAGCTACACCCTCCTACCCAACAACACCAACCCGCACACCCCTACGATCAATCCCTTGGGCACAGGTAACAGCGGCAGAGGTTGAAACAGCAATCATGACCAGTGCACCAAACAAGGTGCCAGGCCCTGAAGGCATTTCTTTCCAATGCATCCAACACGCCTACCAAGCACACCCAGGGATCTTTAACCGCCTTTACAACCACCTCCTCCAATAAGGATTCCATCCCCCTTGCTGGAGACAAGCAACCGGTGCCATCCTGCACAAACCAAACAAACCCAACTATACAGCCCCCAAAGCCTATCGCATTATCTCTCTCCTCAACTGCCTAGGCAAAGTATCGGAGAAGATCATGGCTAGGAGGCTTGCCTACTATACCGAAACACACCACCTCTTACACGCAGACCAGATAGGAGGAAGACCAAAGTGCTCAGCCGTGGATGCAGCACTTGCACTGGCACATGACGCTGACCTAGCCCGTCGGAACAAGAGAGTCCTCAGCGCATTGTTCATGGATGTCAAAGGTGCCTTTGACAATGTTGCAATGACTCGCCTCTTGGAGGAGTTACAGGTCGAGGGATATCCGCAACAGGTACTGCAATGGGTTCAAAGTTTCCTTACTGACAGATCGATTGCACTTTCATTTGATGGAACAAAGGAATCTCTCCATCCTGTCAACACCGGTATCCCCCAAGGCTCACCCATTTCACCAATCCTATTTCTCATTTACCTACACCCACTCTTCAACATCGTCAACCAACAACATCCGGAGGTATGGACGCCATCATACATTGATGACTGCGCCTTTATCATCAACGGGAGAACAGAGGAACAGAACGCTCGCATATTAGAACAGGTCACCCAAACCGTATTCAATTGGGCCAACAACAAGGCAGTGGCCTTTGACAACTCCAAATCCGAACTCATCCACTTTCACAACCTACGCACCACCAACCACACACCCATCACCCTCCCCAACGGCACACTCATCACACCTTCCAAATCGCTACGATGGCTAGGTACATGGTTTGACCGCAAACTCTCCTTTACTCACCATGTCGACACCAAGGTTGCTTCTGCCACACGTGCACTTAACATGCTCATGGGCCTTACCAACACCCGCAGGGGGCTCACAGCCAAGGGCATGCGCCAGCTATACCTTGCTTGTATCACACCCATTGCGGACTTTGGAGCCGAAGTGTGGTGGGCAGGATAGAAGAACCATCTCCGCTAGCTGCAGATACTGCAGAACACAGCCACACGTCGCATTTTGGGTGCCTTCCGCACCTCACCCACCAAGGCCCTGGAAATCGAGGCCTCTCTCCCACCACCACAGCTACGACTCCACCATCTGCAGCAAAAACTTGCAATCCGGCTGACAACATACCCTCCAACCCACCCCCTACGGGTCCGATGCCCAACAGACTTTCCCCCCCACGAATCGGACCGAACCGAAAACCCCACCTACACACAATGGCATGAAACACAGGCATCATTACAATACCATACCCATCTAGACACCATCCTCTCCACCGTCAACAAATGGATTGAACCAGCGACAAGACTAGAAGAATTGGCCGATAGTCTTCCACCATGGTTTGAACACTCAGCGGACATTGACATTGCAAAAGCATCAAAGGCAGACCAAACCAAGGAACACTACAGTGTGCTGGAAACGATTGACTGGGAACCGCAGGACCATATGGTAGTATACACGGATGGAAGCATGCTTGAAGGATCGAAGGTCAGTGCAGAACTTCATGCCTACCACAACGAACACTCGCAAGACAAGAGCTGGAACCTAGGCAACGAAATGGAGGTGTTTGATGCGGAATTATATGCAATTGAACAAGCACTCCGCTTAGCAATCACCTGGACACGTCAATGATGCTTCCAACACCTATGGATCTTTGCCGACAATCAAGCAGCAATCCGCCGCATCCACAAACCTACCCAACACAAGACCATCAACATGCTAACAACTGACAGCCACCGCCACATCAAACGCCTCCACCAGCGATGCATCCTCACACACATCCACTGGGTGCCAGGCCACTGTGACATCGCCGGCAATGACAAAGCAGATGCCGCAGCAAAAGACGACGCCCTCAACCACCCACCACATTACTCCCGATACACATCAAACGCCTTCCTCAAGCGACAAGCAAAAGCCGATCTTCAAACAAGGTGGGCAGAGGAATGGAATAAACTGACACGGGAACAAAGAGGCAACTCCTATTGGGGCGGCCCACGCACACTCAAACCACCACCACACCTACAACTACCAAAACATATCACTGCCACCATCATGCAGCTCCGCACTGCACACGGGTACTTTGGCTCATACCTCAGTAACATACCAACAAGCGATTTCTACAACAACCCTACCTGCCCATGTGGCGCACCTATTCAATCCCCAACACACATTCTCCTCTACTGCAAACGCACACGCTACATACGACACAAAATCCTCCAACAACTCGACGGCCCAACTCCTTTTACCAGGGTCATCTCGAAGGATGGAAACGTTTTGGTTAAGTTGGTCACTGAGCTACGCATGGGAGGGAAAATGCCGGAGGAAGAAGAGAAGGAAAACACATGGGCATGGGGCGATGTTGGGGAGGACAAGGAGGAAGAGAGCAGCGAAGGAGAAGAGGAAGAGGAGGAATAAAGAGATGAAGGAACCAGTCGCCCGCAACAAACCAACATGACTGTCACATCATCGAAATGATCCCCCGCAGACACATACAGCACCACAACACCATCGAGGGGCTGTTGAAGAAGAACAGCCAACACCATGACGATTTTCCTTTCGGTCATTTGACTTGATTTGATTTCATTTCCTTTGTTACATGCATACGCTTGATTTTCGTTTGATTTCATTATTTCTTTTATTGTTTGTTAACGTTTTTTATTTTGTCCGACATGTATTTATCTCTTCTTCACTGCCATAGCCGACCCGCTCCATGCAATATGAATAATAAATAAATAAATAAATAATAGCACATGGTCAACCATCAATATGGTGTTGTTGGAGCCGTTCCTGGAGGACTTCAACATGTTTGTTTGATTGCAGGTCGTTGCAGAGCTCTAGCATCACTATTGGTCAAGTTTCATACAACATCATCCTACTTGACCTGCATGCGTCATTCCAACAACTATCAACACTCAAACCTACAAGCCCTGAGAGCAGCACTTCAACGTCACACTTTCAGAGTGGAATCTAGGTCTACTTGACGGCCTTAATTGATTGCACCAGGTCTCAGGACTTCAACTTGAATATTGGTGGAGTTATGCACAACATGGCTCCAAATCGCCATGCTCGCACATACTAGAGTGCAAGCAGCACATGGTCAACCATCAATATGGTGTTGTTGGAGCGGTTTCTGGAGAACTTCAACATGTTTGTTTGATTGCAGGTGGTTGCAGAGCTCTAGCATCACTATCGGTCAAGTTTCATACAACATCATCCAGCTTGACCTGCATACATTATTCCGACAAGTATCATCACTCGAACCCACAAGCACGCCTTACAAACACTTCAATGTCACACTTTCAGAGTAGAATCTAGGCCTACTTGACATGTTCGTTTGAATGCAAGTGGTTGCACTGCCCTACCATCACTGTCGGGTAAGTTTTTGGCAACATCATCCAGCCTGACATGCATTCATCATTCCGAGAACTATCAACACTTGCACACACAAGCACACAAGACAAACACTCCAATGTCACACTTTTAGAGTGGAATCTAGATCTACTTGACGGCCCTAATCAATTGCACCAGGTCCCAGGACTCCAACTTGAATATTGGTGGAGTTGTGCACAACGTGGCTCCAAACTGCCATGGTCATACATACTAGAGTGCAAGCAGCACATGGTCAACCATCAATATGGTGTTGTTGGAGCAGTTCCTGGAGGAGTTCAACATGTTTGTTCAATTGCAGCTGGTTGCACTGCTCTACCATCACTATCGGGTAAGTTTTTTGCAACATCATCCAGCTTGACCTGCATGGGTCATTCCAACAAGTATTATCACTCAAACCCACAAGCACGAATGACAAACACTTCAATGTCCTACTTTCAGAGTGGAATCTAGGCCTACTGGACATGTTCGTTTGAATGCAAGTGGTTGCACTGCTCTACCATCGCTATCGAGTAAGTTTTTTAGAACATCATCCAGCCTGACATGCATTCATCATTCCGAGAACTATCAATACTTGCACACACAAGCACGCAAGACAAACACTCCAATGTCACACTTTCAGAGTGGAATCTAGGTCTACTTGACGGCCTTAATTGATTGCACCAGGTCCCGGGACTCCAACTTAAATATTGGTGGAGTTGTGCACAACGTGGCTCCAAACTGCCATGGTCACACATACTAGAGTGCAAGCAGCACATGGTCAACCATCAATATGGTGTTGTTGGAGCAGTTTTTGGAGGACTTCAACATGTTTGTTTGATTGCAGGTTGTTGCAGAGCTCTAGCATCACTATCGGTCAAGTTTCATACAACATCATCCTGCTTGACCTGCATGAATCATTCCAACAACTATCAACACTCAAACCTACAAGTCCTGAGAGCATGTAAACTACTACCTACTTGGAAGCCAAGACTGTGAGACACAGACCTGACCTCTAGGTGGTAGGAGGTGTTGTGAGAGGCTCCTGTGACGGTTCTAAAGGTCCTGGAAAGGCTTTAGAATCGCTCTAGATGCCTCTGGGTATAGTGTAAAGTGTCTGGGTATCTGAGGTGGTTTCTGGGAGTTCTGGGAATTTACTGGAGGGCCTGTTAGGGCCAAAGTGAACAGAGAATTACCAGTGTAGCTAGTATATTGTTTCTGGTGCTATCTAGTCGGTTGGGCTTGTGTTGTCTGCCCTTCCAAAGTCTCTGGACCACAGCTCTTTAATAGAGACTGAATGGTTAGAGTATGAGTCCAAATGGCTCATATACATGAATCAGAATGACAACAGTATGAGTAGAGATGATAAAGAAATGATAGATAATGATGAAGAGTAGAAGCATGACGCTTCAAAGGCTGTTGTGACAGGAGATGAATCATACAAGACTCATAGTGCTAAATAAGGAAAATAGGTAACAGGAAATTATGTCATAGCTGTGTGATGATGTCACAAGCCAGGGGACAAACAGGAGGCTCTTCTAGAAGCATGTGGACGCTTGTAGAGTAGCTGAGGCAACAGGAATAACAGGTAATGACTAAAGAAATAACTGGGAAAAACTAGACAGGAATAGGACTAACAGAAAGGGAAATACATGAGGGCAGTCCTAAAAGGGAAGTGACTGCCTAACTGGGAAGTATGAGTAAGAAAGGAGATGTAAGAATGATTTCCTTACATTATTCCACCTTAGAATGAAACCCTATCCTTAAAAACAAGTAACAAGTAAAAAAAAATGAAATAAATCTTAAAATCAAAGAAAAAACCGAAAAATTCAAAGGAAAATTATACTGAGACCTCAACCTATCCTACCCAAGCCTACTGCCTCTTCTTGCCCTTCCTCCCACGCTTTCCTGCTGCTTTTTTGTTGTGGAAATTGAAGTAGCGGTATTTGCTCTCAAACTCCTCCACAGCTTCAGTGTTAATATCCTCCCTAGGAACCCAATGGTTGATGTCTAAAGGATATCCAACATACTTGATCATGTATAGGGGCTTTCCTTTGAATATCCTGGCCTCTACTATCCTCTCTATCTCGTACCTAGGCCCTAATTCATCCTCAGAGACTGGTGGTGGAAGAGTGTCTTCTCTGGAGGGGAATTTCTAGGCATCATTGCTGAGATATGGCTTGAGGTGAGAGACATGGACAGAGACATCTTTCTGGTATCCTGAGGGGTTGCTGCGGATGTATGTATTGAATTCAGGCTTGGTTTTGATGTTGGTATAAGGTCCAGCCCAGGTGGGCTCCAATTTGGGGTATGGGGAGCTCCTTTTGGGGTTTCTGTCTTTGAACACCCTCACCAAATCTCCAACCTTGAACTTGGGAGCTGGTCTCCTTCTTTTGTTGTACTGAATCTCCTGCTGCTGTCGGTTCTGCAGTATCTTTTCCCTGATAGAAGTGTGGAGAGCTTCAGTCCAACTGTGGTGGGGTGGAAGGTTGTTTGGTGGGTGTTGAGGGGAGGTGACATCATGGATCCTTCTGGGCCTGAATGAGAAGATAATAGACTCTGGTGACGCTTCTCTGACCTTGTCAGTGCTGGTGTTGATGGCCTGCTTGATCCAGTGCAGGTTGGTGTACCAATCTGCTCCATCTTCATCCAGGAGGGCTTTGCCCTAGTGAGAATATCCTTATTGGCTATCTCAGTTTGGCCATTAGTCTGGGGGTGGTAAGGTGATGACATGGCTTGTCTGACTCCATTTCCATTGCACCAGCCATTCCAGGCAGCACTCCTGAACTTGGGGTCTGCATCTGTGATAATTTCCAAAGGAAAACCAAAAATGGGGTAGATTTGCTCCATATACAAGGTAACCAATTCTTCAGATGTGATATCATTCCAAACTGGTAACATGAGTGTATACTTGCTGAATTTGTTGACAATAACCCACAAATGATCATAGACTTCTTCAGTCTTTGGGTCTTTGATGGGTGGCATGTAAAGGAAGTCCATACTGATGCTTTGCCAGGGGCCTTGGGGAACCTGAAGGGGGTGCAGAGGTCCAAAGGGTTTAGAGGTCCTGAACTTCACTTTCTGGCAGGTTAGGCACGTCTTGCAGTACTCCTCAACATCAGAAGAAAGTCCTGGCCAAACATAAATAGCTGACAGAAGTTGCATAGTCTTGAATTTGCTGCGATGGCCAACAGCTTTGTGGGCATTGTGAATGAGCAGCTCCTTCAAGTTGGTGTCTTCCTGGTATGCTCCTTGTGGAATACAGAGCCTGATGCGTCCATTGATGCACTGATAGAGCAGTCCTTCAAGTTTGGTGTACCCAAGTCCAGCCAATGTATCCAAATCCTCATAAAATGCCTTATATCTGGGGTCTTTGGTGTAGGCTTGCTGGAGGATTGGGATCCATTCCTGGTGTTGTGGGACAATAACAGGGGCTTCTTCTTTGTCTGGGCTGTCCTGTAGTTGTCTGGCATAATGGAAACCAATCTTCTGGAGGTAGGCAAGGCTGGGGTTGTGTTCTTCCTCTCCCAAGTTGAGGTCAATGTTGGGCACTTTTGTCCATGAGGCCTGGGAGATGAAAGGATCAACAAGATTGTTGAAGGTGAGTTGCTCTGTCTGGGAAAAGAGGTCCTTGGAGAGATTGTAGCTGAGGTGGATCTGGGATGGACGCTTTTTTGACTTGATTGCTGGCTGTGATTTCGGACTGGTTGCTTGGCTGCTATGTACTGATGTTTGGTTGCCAAGTGGTGAGGGGAGGGGAATGTCTGCTGGTTCTGCTGATGTTTGGTAGGCATGCTGGATAGTAATGCCACGCTTCTGGGGGCTGCTGAAAGTGGTGACAACCTCAGAGGGGAGTTGTGTTTGTGGTGGTGGTGTGGTAGGGTGAGGAGAGGATACAGGAGGGGTTTTTTGGGCTACTTGTAGGGGGGTAGACAAGGGGTTTTCAACCATGACTGTATCCTCCATTCCTTCATCAATCTGTCCTTCTTCTATCTCGTTTGAGGGGTTAAAATCAATGGGAGTAACAGATCTGCTCATGACAGGAGAAGTGGGGGAATAAACTTGGGATACAGGAGGTGAATCAGGTGGGTTTTCTTGGGAATTTTGGGCAGGGGAATCTTGGGAGTCCATTTGTGCTTCTTTCTGTCTGTTAAACTTGTCTTCAACAGCCCATTTGGCCTGTTCCCTCAATTTGCAAAGTCTTTGCTCATGTCCCTCTTTTCCACACCAAGCACAGATGGTGTGTCTGCCTTTATATTTAAAAGGCCTATTTTTGTGAGTAAAGCAAGAGGGATCCTTGCAACCAGACCAGTAAAGTCCTCCATGGTGGAATCTATACTTAAGTGCTTCCATTCTTTCCTCAGTGTCATCCAAGTACTTCTCATAGTCTGGCCTGATAAAATTGTGCTCAGGATTGGTGTGGATATACTGCTTGATGATTTGCTGAAGGGTGAGGCCAGTGGAGGTATTCATCGTCATGCTTCTACTCTTCATCATTATGTATCATTTCTTTATCATCTCTACTCATACTGTTGTCATTCTGATTCATGTATATGAGCCATTTGGACTCATACTCTAACCATTCAGTCTCTATTAAAGAGCTGTGGTCCAGAGACTTTGGAAGAGCAGACAACACAAGCCCAACCGACTAGATAGCACCAGAAACAATATACTAGCTACACTGGTAATTGTCTGTTCACTTTGGCCCTAACAGGCCCTCCAGTAAATTCTCAGAACCCCCAGAAACCACCTCAGACACCCAGTCACTTTACACTACACACAGAGGCATCTAGGGCGATTCTAAAGCCTTTCCAGGACCTTTAGAACCGTTACAGGAGCCTCTCACAACAACTCCTACCACCTAGAGGTCAGGTCTGTGTCTCACAGTCTTGGCTTCCAAGTTGGTAGTAGTTTACCTTTTTTTTACCAACAATAAGCTGAGTATTCTCAGTACCTCTTAACCCAAACAACTAGGGCTTGATCACCCCTAGGAGACGTGATTAATTTACACCTGCACACCAGAAAACCCCCCAGATACCTCAGTTAGGAATTCCCACCCAGAAATAGTCAGAAATAGCACCAAGAGCTCTTTGCAGGCCTGTGACACAGTAGAACCTGTTCTCCCTGCAGCTTACTAGGCACCCGGGAGCAACAACAGCACATTCAGCACGCCTCTAAGCACCAATTAACCAGTACACCACTGCTATATTCAAACCCTGTCACTCACACCAAGAACCCCAGTCAAAATGCAGTCAGCAAGGCCCACCAAACCATCCTCAAAGCAGTCAAGCAGAACCCCTCCCAGCATTCTAGTAGGGAACAATCTCCCTCTAGAGACGAGTTCAAATCACCACAGACTTACCCAGATAACACCACTATGGAGTCACTTCATTTTGACCCCCCCATGAGCCAGCAAGATATTCTTAGCAGAGGCCCCAGCAGGGCCAGCCTCAGAAACATCCCAGACATCAAACCTGAGCACCCAGAGACCTTTACAGGCGATGCAACTGTTCTTCTGACCACAGAAGAAGTCCCCTCCAGAACTGCCACCCCTCAGCAATCTATTTTCATAGGAATGCCCTATGACACCCTGAAAAAAGTCATTTTACAACAAGGATTTCTAGACAAAGCTCCAAGCAACATAAGAGCCTTTTACTGCACCAGAGAATGGCTGAGAGACGTGCATGAAGTTGCTGGATTGAACCCCAGTAACCTCCAAGAACAGCAAATAGATTACTATATCCAACATGCACTAATGGACCCCCAAAATAACAATAAGCAGGACCCTAGCTATTACCTGTCCAGGATTCCTTTGCATGCTAGAAGGAGAAGATCAAATTCGTTTGCAGACCCAGATGAGACCCCTAGACCCCTACATCATCACCACAGATCCTCATCTCAGCCCCCTATCATCAGTGGAGCCCTTAATTTCACCCCTAGTACTGCAAATCCCACACCAAGAGCCCCACCCAACCCCAGCATCTTCAGCAGCTTTCTACATCAACCACAGACTTCCTTTAAGCGTGGTTATGCACCTCAATCACAGTCTAAGCCACCACCAAACCCCAGCACCCACCAACACAAATCCAGAAAAGGCAAAAATAGGCAGAAATCCAGCCCCCCTCCCTCTGATTCATCATCATCAGATACTGAGTCAGATGATAATAGGGATGATTGGAAATGGAAAGAAGGCACCCCAGCACCCTTTAAGCGAGATAACAGCTTCACTCCTGCCCCAAACAACCTCCTAAACTCCTCAGGTATCAAACTAGGCAAAATTGAGAAGTTGGATGGAAATGGAAAGTGGAGGCAGGCAGCTGAGTTTGACAACTGGATACAGACTTGCAGGGACTACCTGGGCATCAGTGGCATAGATGAGAACTCGTTTGAGGCCATGATTTGGCTTGGATTCAATCTAGCAGGTGATGCAAAAGACTTGCACACCAACTGGAGAAAAGACCCCAAAACACAGAATTTATGCCTAGCCAAGTTCATTCCAGCCTTGAGGAAGTACTGCATATCATCAGTCAACAAACAGAAGCTCTGGGACAAATTCCAGGCAATCAGACAGACCACAGGAGGAAGGAGTAAGCCCATTCACATCCTAGCAACAAAACTCAAAACCATGCAACTTAGGCTACCACATGTCACAGACATCCAACTGTACTACAAGCTCAAAGAGGCCATGGATCCAGAGCTGAAAGCGAGAGTAAACCCACATCTAAAGGAGGATATGGACTGGGATCAACTTGTTGAGATTTGTGAGCTGTATGACTCTTCCATGCATGAGGCTAAAGTTGCCAAATCAGGAGGAAATTCCAACAAGCCCCGCAAGTCACAAAACAATGGCTACAAGCGAGATAGCAACAGCCACAACACACCACAGAAGACCTACAGCAACCCCAGTCACCAACAAAGATCCAACAAGCCCCACAAATTCAACAAGAGTACCCCAGGTTCAACAAATTGACCACTGATGAAAAGGATAAACTCAAGAAATCAGGCCACTGCTTCAAATGCAGAAAGCCTGGTCATATGGCAAAGGATTGCCCTCAAAAAGCGTTCCACATCACCTCTGCAGCCACCAGTATCACCCCAGCAAATCCCAGTACCCCTATGGCCCCAGCCCCACATGTAATCTCAGCAGCACAAACCCTGAAAACTAAGCAATTTACCCACAAAGCTGATTCCAAATCAACCCCCCAAACGAAATTGGAATCAAAGGACAGCTCATCAGACCACCTACTAGTGCCTACTAGAATCAATGGACACCTTGCTAGGACCCTGGTAGATCATCAGACCACAGGTGGAGATCTAATTTCAAACAAGTTTTGTGCCACCAACAACCTCCCCGCAACACCCCTCTCTGAGCCTATTACAGTCAATTTAATCATTAAGGGATCGAAGGGTGTGGCACACCACTTGGTGACAACTGAAATTAACTACAATGGCTACAAAGAGACTAGATCATTCTATGTAGTATCACTTAACTACTGGGATGTGGTTCTAGGCCATCCTGCACTAAAATCTCACAATGCAATTATCACCTTGCAGGACATGAGCACTAGCCTGCAACCAACCGGCCAACCGAGATTCAGAATAAGGCCATGGACCCACACACCATCCCAGAGGACCCACAGGCAAGCACAGCCCCTTCCAGATTTGTTGGAAGGTCACCCCATTTCCCAGGACCCACTTGGGTTACAGCCACCCAACAAAATTCTCACAACAGCAGCCACAAATTTGCAGCCTGAACTGAACCCCTTCAACGAGTTCCCAGATGTATTCCCAGCCCAGAAGGTGCACAAATTACCCCCACTAAGATCTGAGGAGCTCCAGCACAAAATCCTACTAAAAGACCCTACCTTGGTTCAGAAGCCTAGACCCATTAAGCCAAAGGAGAAGTTCCTGCAGCAACTCTATGACAAATTGGCCAAAGAGGAGGCCTCAGGACGAGTCTACAGAAGCCAGGATAGGTCAGCATGTGCTATGTTCATGATTTCTAAAATAGACAAGCCACATGAAGCAAGGTTCTTGCATGACCTTGTAGAGAGGAACAAAAACACTCACCTGACTATACCCAACATTTCCAACCAAAAGATCATTCTAAACACGATTGCAAGGCACCCCTATAGGTCCAAAATAGACCTTAGTGATGGGTATCACCAAATTAGGATCTACCCACCACATGAGCAATTTACAGCCTTCAGCACACCCAAAGGAGTCTACAGATCCAGAGTTATGCAGCAAGGAGATTGCAATGCACCTGCAACCTTCATGAATGTGATGACCAGCATGTTCAGCAAGCAATTAGGCGTCAGTGTATTCATTTACATTAATGATATCTTCATCTATAGTGCCACCCTCAAGGATCACCTACAACACATCAGAGAAGTGCTGAAAATTCTTAGGCAACACTCTTTCTATGCATTTAAGGATAAAAGCGAGTTTATGCCAGAGAAATTGCACATTCTAGGCCACATAATCACCAAGGAAGGCATCTCACCTGAGCCTAAAAATGTAACGAGTACGTTGGTAAGAAGTATTGATTGATAGTTCGATAAAGATCTCGACCCCGCGGCTAGTCCGCTTCGTCGGCTATATATACCCGTCCTCGGTCGGCGTAGGGTTAGGCCCTTCGCCGACGTCCTTGTCGCCCACTCCCGTCGCCGACTCCCGTCGGTCGGTCGGTCGGGTTGTTAGCTTGTGTCGGTCGGTCGGGTCGTTAGCTTGTCCGTTAGTCGGCTCGTAACGTGAAGTCACCCGCTCCGATCCTTTGTTCGGTCCTGTCGTTACCCTTACATTACCACCCCACCCCGGGTCACCACCCTCGCGATCCTTTGTCTCGCGGTCCTGTCCACATGTTTGCTTGTTCGTCCTGCCTCCTCTTTGACTCCCCCTCCGCTTCCTCCTTTCATTGCGGTTTTCCTTGTCCTTTGTCCGTGATGCCGGCGCACTCTTGCGTTGTCCTCCCGAGGTGAGCCTCTCCCCTCCCCATTTCCCCATAAATCCTCCTCTCTCCCCTTCCTCTTTCCGTCTCCTTCCTTTTCCTCGCCTCTCATACACCCGTCCCCCGGTAATCCTCCCCTTACCTCTGCTTCCCCTCGTCCCCTTCTCCCCCCCCTGTCATGCCTCCCCGGGTCGTCGTCTCCACCCCTCAGACCGTCTATCTCCCCCAGCTGACGCAGCTATGGGGGGTAGGGTGGAACCTGCTGGTCGAGGGTCTCACCTACGCGAATGGGCAGATCTCCGATGAACGTCTCCGGACGATCTACACCAGCCTCATGCCCTTTTTCCATAGCTTCCATTCCTTCCTTGACTTTGTCCATGTCTTCCACGCTAGTTACCAGGCCTCCCAGGCTCCGAATAGCAAGTGGACTGGTGTCTCCCAACCTTCCCTCGTCGCCTGCGCCACCGCCCGTCAAGCCTTCATCGCCCGACATGGTGGCCACGTCCCGTGGGAGTATTACGACGTCCGTCCCCCTGGTGTCGCATCGGTCCCGTTGTACGAGTACGTTGGTGTTGTCGGTGAAGCTGAGGAAACGGTAGCCCGTCGTGACCTTCTCACTCAGGAGTACATCACCGAGTACTCCGATGGCCTCGAAGAGTGGCTGGCCGCCGTCCGTCCCGACGGGGTTCAGGCTGGTTCCCCCGACGGCATTGGTGATGGTGTCGCCTTCGCCGCTGCCCTCGCCGCTCGCGCTGCTGCCGGTGGAGCCGCTGCAGGTGGAGCTGGAGCCGGGAGAGGTGGTCGGGGTCGTGGTGTTGGCGCTGCCGTTTCCCCCGCCGTCGCTGCTTTTCTCGCCGCCGCTGCCCCTCCTGCTGCTCCGCCCGGTGGTCGTGTCCCTCGCTCGCCTCGTCCCATCGGTGGTGCTGGTCGTGGTGTGCCCGCCACTCCAGTCGCTCCCGCTGCTCCCGCCGCCCCCGTCGCTCCCGCCACCCCCGTGGCTCCCGCTGCTCCCGCCGCCCCCATCGCTCCCGCTGCCCCTGCCGCCCCCGTTGCTCGCGCTGCTCCTGCCGCCCCCGTCGCTTGCGCTGCCCCTGCAGCCCCCGTCGCTCGCGCTGCTCCTGCCGCCCCCGTCGCTCGTCCTGTCGCCGGCTCTTCTCGTGGGGTCGCTTCCCCCGCCCCGGCTGGTCCTGCGCGCCCGCTCAAGCGGGGGGCGGCTGCGGCCGCTCTGGGCGACCCCCCTCCTCGGCCTGCCCTCGCCCGTGGTGGAACCCGCGTCACTGCCCTTGGCTCTCCCGCGCCGGGTGTTGTTGCGCGCCCCCTCGCGCCACTCCCCGCCGCTGCTCCCCCTCCCCTCGCTCGTGGTGCGAATGGAGAGTTCCGTCATGTCTACCCCGTCGGCCCTGCTCCTGCCGCCGCCGTGCAAGTCAATCCAGAGCTTGTTGCGGTACGCACTCCTCCCCCCGTCCACTCCCTGCCCCCCTGCTTGTCCCCCGCTGACCTCCTGGGTTTGTCTTAGCTTGAGGATGAGGTTGTCGGTGCCGTCACTCTTGGTGATCTGTCCGCTGGGTTCCCGGAGCACCTGCGTCAGTTGCTACCCAACCTCCTCCGCCGACATGCTTTGTGGTTGGTTCGCGGTCAGCATTTGTGTCATCTCCTCCGTGGTCTGACCTCCTCCCTCGCTCGGAACCACCTGTTCCCTGCGATGGTCACAATCCTGGATCGTCCCCCTCCCGTCGTTGAGGTCGAAGAGAGCAAAACCGAAGACGAGGATGAGGATGATGATGATGCCGACGGCGATGACGAGGGGGGAGAGGGAGAGGAGGAGGAGGAGGGCGGAGAGGAGGAGGACGACTTTGTCGACGTCCTCTGATGGTCGGTTGGTTCCTCCAGTCGTCCCTTCCCCTCCCTTGGTCCTCCGTGGCCGTCGTGCTCCCTCTCCCTTGACGTCCCCCCTTTTTTTTTTTTTTTTTTTTTTTTTTTTTTTGTCGTCCTACTTGTTCCTGTTGTTGCCTCGTCCCTGTCCTTCCTCTGCTCCGTTCTCCTTCTCCCCCCATCTTTTCTTTTTTTTTTTTTTTTTTCATTTCTCGGCTGCGGTCCCTCCTCGCGGTGAGCGCCTCAGCTTGCTCTTAGATAGATGAAATTCAGCTATTGCCTCCTCCGCTCCTTTCAGAGCTGTCCCTGACTCCCATGTGTCATCCGCTGCTCCTCAGCCCTCCCATCTAATCCTGTACTCGTCCGTCCCGTCGGCCTTCCGTCGGTGTCCCACAACCGCGTCGATGGCGAACTCCGCGCCTTCCGTCGTCCGCCGCATCGCCGGCGGGTGCCTCCGCCGTGTCGGATCCGTATTGTCCACCTTGAGTGACCCCACGTTGATGGGTTGGTGAATGCGCCACGTACTGGGCAAGTCCAGGAACCAGGCGTTCCTCGATGCTGCTGGTTTGGTCAGCTTGAACGGGCCTATCCAGCGGTCGCGGAGCTTCTTGCTGTTCTCCTTGCTGTTGTTGGCGTGGGTCAGCGGTAAGTGGTCCGTTTTGAGCCACACCAGCTGCCCTACCGCCAACGTGGATGTGCGTCGTTTTGCGTTCATTGTCGCAGCCATGGTGTCTTGGGCTTCTTTGAGTTTGTCGCGGGCCTCCCGTAGTGTGATCTGGAGGTGCTCAGCCATGGCTGCCCCTCGTAGAGCCGCTGGTGAGTCCTGGGAGTCTGCTAACTGTGCCAGGTCGTGGTCTAACGGCATCCGTGGTGTGAACCCGATGTCCAGCTCAAACGGTGTCTTCCCCGTCGCTTCGTAGGTGGCCAAATTGTACGCAAACTTCCCGAGGGGTAATAGATTGTCCCAGTCGTGCGGGTCCGTCCTGGCGAAGGCCCAAAGCCACGTGGAGATCACTTGGTTCGCCTTTTCCATCTGTCCGTCGGCTTGTGGGTGGTACGCTGTGGTCATCGCTAGTCTGATTCCCATCGTACGTGTCAGGGCTCGGAAGAGGGCTGCAACGAATTGCGGTCCTCGGTCCGTAATGATGGTCTTGGGTACACCGTGCAGGCGGACGTAGTGGGAGATCAACAGTTTCACCAGCTTCTCCGCTGACAGGTCCGCCTCCGTCGTTGCTATGAAGTGCGTCCCTTTCGTCAACAGGTCGATTATCGTGACGATACAGTCGTTCCCCGAGGTCAACTTCGGAATCTTGGTGATAAAGTCGATGCCGATTTTCTCCCATCGTTCCGTCGGAATTTCCACCGGTTGGGCCAACCCCATGGCCGTTCTGGTGTCTATCTTCACCCGCGCGCAGATGTCGCAACCCGTCACACATTGTCCGATCGTCCGGTCCATCCTGGGCCAGTAGAATCGGCGCTGTACTGCTGCCAGCGTCTTGGTCCTCCCGAAGTGTCCTGCCACCGGGCTGTCGTGCAGCAGTGCGCAAATCGCATTCTGGGTTTTCTTGTCCGGTATGGCTAAGCGGTCGTCCTCCGTGGTGATCAAGAGTCCGTCGCTGGTGAGCTTGAACCGAGCTGCTCTGGCTTGGTCCCGTGCCGAGACTGGGTGCGCCCCCTCCGTTTCCCCTTCCCCTCTGAGGATGCGAATGACCGGTCCGAACCATTCGTCCCCCTCATAGTTCTTTCGAGCCGCTTCCTTCCATTGTCCCAAGGAAGCGTCCTCCGCCGAGGTCACCACCGCTGAGAATACGACTTCCCCCGTCGCGTCGACCTTTCCCCCGTCCGGTGGTCTACTCAGGCAGTCCGCGATCACGTTCTTTGTCCCTGCGATGTGCTTGATGTCGATGTTGAAGTGCGACAGGTCCAGCATTTTGTTGAATTGTCTTGAGCTCATCGTTCGTTGTTGCATGATGTGGGTTAGTGTGCGGTGGTCCGTGTGGACCGTGATGTGGCTCCCCAGAATGATGGGTGCCCAATGCGTGAGTGCTCTGTGGATCGCTAGGAGTTCCCGGTCGTATGCCGCGTATCGTGTTTGGGGGTCCGATAGTTTGTGGGAGTCGTACGCAATTGTGCGCACCTCCCCCTTCTGGACTTGGGTTAGCACAGCCCCCACTGCTACTTTCGATGCGTGGCAGTGGATGCTGAACTCGCGGTTGCCCCTCTCGGGTAGTGCTAAGATCGGCGCCGTTGTCAGTGCCTATTTGAGCGATCGGAAGGATTTGTCGAGTCGAGCGTCCCATTGTATGGGCGTCCGGCTCGCCTTTCCACCCGTCAGCTCGTGGAGTGGAGCGGCAAGTTCTGCGTAGTTGTCGATAAAACGGCTGTACCATCCGGTCATCCCAAGGAATTGTCGGACGTCCTTAACTTTCGTTGGTCTCTTGTGGTCCCTGACTGCCTCCACCTTGTCCGTCGCTGCTCTGATGCCCTTTGCGTTCACTATGTGACCCAGGAATGCCACCTCCGGTACCGCCCATTCGCACTTCTTCGGGTTCAGGTGCCATCCACCCTTGTGGAGTGTCTCCACTACTCCCGTGACTGCCGTCCTGTGTGCCTGCGATCCCCCCTTTGTATAGATGAGGATGTCGTCCATGAACACTAGGGTGGCCGCGGCGTGGTCTTTCAGGACCTGCGTCATCGTTTGCATGAAGGAGCTTGGTGCATTTGCGAGTCCGAAGGGCGTGACCGTCCATTCGTGGAGTCCCTGCTCGGTCACAAATGCCGTTTTCTCCCAGTCCTCCGTCGCCAGTCGTTGTTGATGGTGTCCGGATTTCAGATCGAGCTTGGTGAACAACGTCGCGCCGTGGAGTCTGTCAAGGAGGTCCTCCATGTGGGGCAGAGGGTAGCGATCCTTGATCGTTATCGCGTTCAGACGTCGGTAGTCGACGCAGAGTCTGAGCGTGCCGTCTGCCTTTTTCACGAAAATGATCGGTGCTGCGTATAGAGACACGGAGTCCTGTACCCATCCCTTGTCATACAGTTCCTTGAGCTGTGTCTGCATTTCCTCCCGCTCCGGTGGTGACAATCGGTAAGGCCGAGACGCCGGTGGGGGTGCCCCCGGTTCGAGCCGAAGCTTCATGTCCGTCGGTCGTTCCTGGGGAACTCCCGTCGGTTCCGTGAACGCCCTCGCGAAGCGCCGTCTCATTTCTTGTTCCAAGGCGTTGGGTGGTTTTTTTTGCCGTCGCCTCTCCTACCGCGTCCTGGATTGCCATCATGTGGAGGAGGGACCCCTCCTCTACTACGTCCCACTCCCCGTTGTGCCACTGGTCGTCCGAAAAGTCGTATGGGTTGACAGGGTTGTTTTTTTTGTCAGGGTCTGCCCTTGCGGCCGATGCCTCGCCTCGGGGCCCTTCCTTCTCCCGAATCGCCCCTCGGGTCCTTCGCCCCGCTCGGCTGATCCTGCCTGGCATGCAGCCCCGCAAGGTGTGTCGTCCCGTCTCGTCCCAGATGGTCATCACGTTCCTGGTGTGGTCAATGGTGTGACGATGGTTGATGTCTACATGCCACGCTTTTCCCAAGATTAAGTCGTAACCGGTGTCTTGGACTCCCGAGAAGAGGACGAAGTCTAGGGTTGTGGTGTACGTGGATATCGCCACTTTCAGTCGCAACCATTTTCTCTCCGTCGTGACCTCGCCTCCTGCGGTCACTACCTTCATCGTCCCCTCCGAGTGTACCTCGACCCTCCCCGTCGATCCGCTCAATTGCACTACTTTCTCGGCTAGCTGGGGCGTAATGAAGTTCGCCGAGGCTCCCGAGTCTACTAGTGCTTTTGATGCTACTGTGGTGCGTCCCACGTGGACTAGTGTAGGTAGAATGAGAAGTGCATTGTGTGAGAAACTATATACATGTATCTCCTCCTTTGTCTCACTTCCTTCTCCCTTGTCCATGTGCTGCGCACCCTCCGCACCCAAATCGTAGCTATTTGGGTGGTCTAGGCTTTTCCCGACCGCTGTCCCTGTGGACATTCCCTAGCAAAGTGCCCTTCCTTGTCACACACGTAACAACGTGGTGGTTGTCGCGGCCGGTTCCGTTCCTCCCGACGGTCGTTGTGGGCTTCCCCCCCGAGTCCTGTCACTGTGCTTTGATGACCGCTAACACAATGGCGTCCAGGTCCATGGGCGTCGGTAATGACGCCGAGGGAACCGGTGCTTGCGCCTGGAGCGCAGCCATCTGAGCCAGCGGGGGGTGGATCTTCCCGGTCGTTTGGCGGGCCCATATGATTGTCGCCTGCAATAGTTCCTTGATCGTTACCACGCCGGTGGTGGAGTCGGCGGGTGCGATCATGCGACGGAGTATCATCCTGTCCTGCACGAGCTTCTCGATGTGGATCGCCAGGTTCCCCCCTAACCTCGACCTGTAAGCCCACATCAAGGACTCCTCCGACTCCTGCGCCGCCTCGTCCTCCGATCGCGCCCTCTGGAGTCGCTCCATTGCGTTCTGGAACGTGACGGCGTTCTTGACTGGGTCCGTCGTCCAGACCTTGTGGAGGTTCGTCCACGCTGCCTCCGCGTCGAGCCGCTCCGTTGGGTTCCCGAACCGCTCCAGGAATAGCCGTCGGAATATCTGCCAGTCCGGCGCCGTCGTGTCGGCGCCCGTGCCGAACATGTGGCTTGCCCACTACTGAGCCACCGATCCCAACGCCAGTCGCCGAAGGACCGCCAAGGTCCATCTGGTTGTCAGGACCTCATGCGACAGCAACTCCAGCTCGAGTCGTGCTATCCATGCCTTGACGATGAGTGCATCGTCCTCGCCATGGAACTCCGGAATGACCGGATCCCGCAGGGTCCTGTTTACGTCGCGGTACGCGGCCCTTTCCTCGGGGGTCGCTCCTCCGCCGTTGGCTCCCGTCGGGAATGTCGCCGTGCCGTCGGTTCCCGTCGGAAACGGCGTTGCTTCGTACTGTTGCGGTACCGGTTCCTGTGGTACCTCGTGGCCCTCGGCCATGTGCCCTTGGGCTACTTCGTGAGTTTGTTCCATCGATCGTACTTACTTACCCGTAGGCCCGTATCCTAAGCTCCCGTGGGTGCTTGTTCCTCCTCGATCGCACTTCTTCTGTCGCTGAGAGGACAAAAAAAAAGAGCGGTGTTGCTACCAATGTAACGAGTACGTTGGTAAGAAGTATTGATTGATAGTTCAATAAAGATCTCGACCCCGCGGCTAGTCCGCTTCGTCGGCTATATATACCCGTCCTCGGTGGGCGTAGGGTTAGGCCCTTCGCCGACGTCCTTGTCGCCGACTGCCGTCGCCGACTCCCGTCGGTCGGTCGGTCGGGTCGTTAGCTTGTGTCAGTCGGTCGGGTCGTTAGCTTGTCCGTTAGTCGGCTCGTCACGTGAGGTCACCCGCCCCGATCCTTTGTTCGGTCCTGTCGTTACCCTTACAAAAAAGGTGGCAGGGGTCCAAGACTTTCCTAGGCCCAGAAATAGGAAGGAGCTGCAAAGCTTCATGGGTCTGGTAAATTACTTGAGCCAGTTCCTGCCACATTTAGCAACCAAATCAGCCCCTCTAACCGAGATGTGTGGAGCCCAATCTACATGGGATTGGACCCCCTTGCACAGCACAGCCTTCCAACAGGTCAAGGATCTTGTCAGACAATCCCCTGTCCTCAAACCACTAGATTATAATACGCATTTACCCATCTATTTGATTACTGATGCCAGCACCATTGGCACAGGAGCATGGATAGGTCAAGGATCAGAGTTGTCACACCTTCTCCCTGCAGCTTTCCATTCTAGGAAGTTCAATCCTTATCAGCAGTCATACCACACCACAGACAAGGAGCTCCTGGCAATTGTGGATGCTCTAGAGCACTTTAGAAGCGTCCGAAGTGGCACCACATTCACTATACTAACAGACCATAAGCCCCTTGTCACCTTTCTGAAGCAGCATGACTTGGTAGATGACAAACATGTGAGATGGCAGCACATCACATCCCAGTTTGATTGCACCATCCAGTACCTTCCAGGCGAGCATAACACCATAGCAGACAGCTTGTCAAGAGTCTATAAGAACCCAGACCTTTCCCCTCTTTCTGGGGACCGCATACCAGCATCAACAGATCCCCCAACCAGCAAGCAACTCCAGGAATCACCAAGCAAACACAGAACCCCCCAAACGAAATCACAAGGCCACCTAGCAGCAGAAATCCTATTTAATAAGTATTTAGGACCCCCATTTCCCTCTCCAATAACCTCCCCCCCCCAAATCACTTCAGCAGCTACCACCAGGTCCCAATTCAAAGCCTCCCAGCTTCCAGCACCATCCCCAGTCAAATCAAACCCCCCAAACGAAATTCCCCAAGCTCCTACCACCACCAGCACCATGAACACCGCCACTGGCCTCACCCTTCAGCAAATCATCAAGCAGTACATCCACACCAATCCTGAGCACAATTTTGTCAGGCCAGACTATGAGAAGTACTTGGATGACACTGAGGAAAGAATGGAAGCACTTAAGTATAGATTCCACCATGGAGGACTTTACTGGTCTGGTTGCAAGGATCCCTCTTGCTTTACTCACAAAAATAGGCCTTTTGAATATAAAGGCAGACACACCATCTGTGCTTGGTGTGGAAAAGAGGGACATGAGCAAAGACTTTGCAAATTGAGGGAACAGGCCAAATGGGCTGTTGAAGACAAGTTTAACAGACAGAAAGAAGCACAAATGGACTCCCAAGATTCCCCTGCCCAAAATTCCCAAGAAAACCCACCTGATTCACCTCCTGTATCCCAAGTTTATTCCCCCACTTCTCCTGTCATGAGCAGATCTGTTACTCCCATTGATTTTAACCCCTCAAACGAGATAGAAAAAGCACAGATTGATGAAGGAATGGAGGATACAGTCATGGTTGAAAACCCCTTGTCTCCCCCCCCACAAGTAGCCCAAAAAACCCCTCCTGTATCCTCTCCTCACCCTACCACACCACCACTACAAACACAACTCCCCTCTGAGGTTGTCACCACTTTCAGCAGCCCCCAGAAGCGTGGCATTACCATCCAGCATGCCTACCAAACATCAGCAGAACCAGCAGACATTCCCCTCTCCTCACCACTTGGCAACCAAACATCAGTACATAGCAGCCAAGCAACCAGTCCCAAATCACAGCCAGCAATCAAGTCAAAAAACCGTCCATCCCAGATCCACCTCAGCTACAATCTCTCCAAGGACCCCTTTTCCCCAGACAGAGCAACTCACCTTCAACAATCTTGTTGATCCTTTCATCTCCCAGGCCTCATGGACAAAATTGCCAAATATTGACCTCAACTTGGGAGAGGAAGAACACAACCCCAGCCTTGCCTACCTCCAGAAGATTGGTTCCCATTATGCCAGACAACTACAGGACAGCCCAGACGAAGAAGAAGCTGCTGTTATTGTCCCACAACACCAGGAATGGATCCCAATCCTCCAGCAAGCCTACACCAAAGACCCCAGATATAAGGCATTTTATGAGGATTTGGATACATTGGCTGGACTTGGGTACACCAAACTTGAAGGACTTCTCTATCAGTGCATCAATGGACGCATCAGGCTCTGTATTCCACAAGGAGCATACCAGGAAGATACCGACTTGAAGGAGCTGCTCATTCACAATGCCCACAAAGCTGTTGGCCATGGCAGCAAATTCAAGACTATGCAACTTCTGTCAGCTATTTATGTTTGGCCAGGACTTTCTTCTGATGTTGAGGAGTACTGCAAGACGTGCCTAACCTGCCAGAAAGTGAAGTTCAGGACCTCTAAACCCTTTGGACCTCTGCACCCCCTTCAGGTTCCCCAAGGCCCCTGGCAAAGCATCAGTATGGACTTCCTTTACATGCCACCCATCAAAGACCCAAAGACTGAAGAAGTCTATGATCATTTGTGGGTTATTGTCAACAAATTCAGCAAGTATACACTCATGTTACCAGTTTGGAATGATATCACATCTGAAGAATTGGTTACCTTGTATATGGAGCAAATCTACCCCATTTTTGGTTTTCCTTTGGAAATTATCACAGATGCAGACCCCAAGTTCAGGAGTGCTGCCTGGAATGGCTGGTGCAATGGAAATGGAGTCAGACAAGCCATGTCATCACCTTACCACCCCCAGACTAATGGCCAAACTGAGATAGCCAATAAGGATATTCTCACTAGGGCAAAGCCCTCCTGGATGAAGATGGAGCAGATTGACACACCAACCTGCACTGGATCAAGCAGGCCATCAACACCAGCACAGACAAGGTCAAAGAGTCACTAGAGTCTATTATCCTCTCATTCAGGCCCAGAAGGATCCATGATGTCACCTCACCTCAACACCCACTAAACAACCTTCCACCCCACTACAGTTGGACTGAAGCTCTCCACACTTCTGTCAGGGAAAAGATAATGCAGAACCGACAGCAGCAGGAGATTCAGTACAACAAAAGAAGGAGACCAGCCCCCAAGTTCAAGGTTGGAGATTTGGTGATGGTGTTCAAAGACAGAAACCCCAAAAGGAGCTCCCCATATCCCAAATTAGAGCCCACCTAAACTGGACCTTATACCATCATCAAACCAAGCCTGAATTCAACACATACATCCTCAGCAACCCCTCAGGATACCAGAAAGATGTCTCTGTCCATGTCTCTCACCTCAAGCCATATCTCAGCAACAATGCCCAAAAATTCCCCTCCAGAGAAGATACTCTTCCACCACTAGTCTCTAAGGATGAATTAGGGCCTAGGTACGAGATAGAGAGGATAGTAGAGGCCAGGATATTCATAGAGAAGCCCCTTGACATGATCAAGTATGTTGGATATCCTTTGGACATTAACCATTGGGTTCCTAGGGAGGATATTGACACTGAAGCTGTGGAGGAGTTTGAGAGGAAATACCCCTACTTCAATTTCCACAATAAAAAAGCAGCAGGAAAGCGTGGCAGGAAGGGCAAGAAGAGGCAATAGGCTTGGGTAGGATAGGTTAAGGTCTCAGCATAATTTTCCTTTGAATATTTTGGTTTTTTCTTTGATTTTAAGATTTATTTCATTTTTTTACTTGTTACTTGTTTTTAGGGATAGGGTTTCTTTCTAAGGTGGAATAATGTAAGGAAATCATCCTTACATCTCTTTTCTTACTCATACTTCCCAGTTAGGCAGTCACTTCCCTTTTGGGACTGCTGTAAACTACTACCAACTTGGAAGCCAAGACTATGAGACACAGACCTGACCTCTAGGTGGTAGGAGGTGTTGTGAGAGGCTTCTGTGACGGTTCTAAAGGTCCTGGAAAGGCTTTTAGAATCGCCCTAAATACCTCTGTGTATAGTGTAAAGTGTCTGGGTATCTGAGGTGGTTTCTGGGGGTTCTGGGAATTTACTGGAGGGCCTGTTAGGGCCAAAGTGAACAGAGAATTACCAGTGTAGCTAGTATATTGTTTCTGGTGCTATCTAGTCGGTTGGGCTTGTGTTGTCTGCCCTTCCAAAGTCTCTGGACCACAGCTCTTCAATAGAGACTGAGTGGTTGGAGTATGAGTCCAAATGGCTCATATACATGAATCAGAATGACAACAGTATGAGTAGAGATGGTAAAGAAATGATACATGATGATGAAGAGTAGAAGCATGACGCTTCAAAGGCTCTTGTGACAAGAGATGAATCATACAAGACTCATAGTGATAAAATAAGGAAAATAGGTAACAGGAAGTGATGTCATGGCTGTGTGATGATGTCACAAGCCAGGGGACTAACAGGAGGCTCTTCTAGAAGCATGTGGACGCTTGTAGAGTAGCTGAGGCGACAGGAATAACAGGTAATGACTAAAGAAATAACTAGGAAAAACCTGGACAGGAATAGGACTAACAGAAAGGGAAATACATGAGGGCAGTCCTAACAGGGAAGTGACTGCCTAACTGGGAAGTATGAGTAAGAAAAGAGATGTAAGGACGATTTCTTTACAAAGGTCATACTTTTCTCATACCATATAGGATGATAGCAATTTCATTGTAAAGTTTGAGTATGGTATAAAGGTGGCTAATAGCTAGATTCACTAGAATCTAACTAATAATAGCTGCTTGAATATCTATCTAAATAAGACTCTGAATAGTTATACTGTCTTCAAGTCACTTGTGATTGTGGAGAGACTTAATTAACTATTGTAAACTCTTGTATTTGTTGCTAACTGCAAAGTTGCTTGCCTTTTCACCAAAGGGGGAAATGTGCTTCTTTTATACAAAGTCCCAAGTCTGTATGAGTCATAGGTAACTTTTAACTAACTAACTAATATATAACTATGATGTTAGAAGTAACTCATTTCCTGTGAGTCGGAGGTGACTCCTGTCTAATTGTTGAGTCACACCTGTGAGTCAGAGGTGACTCAATTCCTTACGTCATGTGAGTCAGAGGTGACTCAATTCCTTACGTCATGTGAGTCAGAGGTGGGTGACTCCTAGCTAAGTGAGTCATAGATGTTCTAGTAACATCTATGTTGATTAATAATAATCATAATGAGAATAATAATAATAATACTATGTTCCTGCTCTGTCTTGTGTATTAATAGAATTTAAATGTGTATGTAATTTCCTATCCTTACATTCTCCCCAACTATCTTGAAGCATAGCCTAATTATCTCTCATTGCTAGAATTCTAGCCTTCTCTTTGTTGATATCTTCCACTATCTTTGTCCTACTGGAAGTATTATTTCCAGGTCTCTTTCTAAAGGTCCTGGCCTTGTTTTCTGTCTCCCAATATTTTACCATCACTGGTAAGTCAATGTCCTATGCATATACCCAACTATCATTTTCTCATCATAACCATTCCATCTGATCAGGTATTGGGGCCTTTGTTTCCCTGGTTCTGTCCTGTATTCCATTGCCTCTTGTACCTCATATCTGGTACCTTCAACAGCTGAAGGGTATTTGTCTGCTGTGCTGGGGAACCTTCTATTGTTGTTGGACTTGTGTCTTTTGAGGAGGCTGCTGTGGAATACTGGGTGGATTTTCTTGAAGTTTGCTTCTATGTGGACTTCATAATCGTCAGTGTCTGGAAAAGCTTGAACAATACTAAAGCGTCCAATCCATTTGGGTTTAGTTTTACCTTTGAAGGAAAGCTCCAAATTTTTGGTGGATAACTAGACCAAGTCACCAGGGAGGTACTTCTGTGCCTTTCTTCTAAGTTTGTTGGCATGGTGAGTTTGACTTTCCTTAGCTTTTGTGAGGTTGATGATGGCCTGGTGTTGAATGGTGGGTTGCATGAATGGTGCTCTAGCATTCATGGGAATTCCTAGCTCATTGACATCTGGGTTTTGTCCAAATCTTGAATTAGGGCCAAACATGATTTGGTAGGGGGAGAATTTCCTACTTCTATCATGTCTGAGATTCATAGGAATTTGGATTTTCGGTAACTTAACCACCCAGTTCTCTTCTCCATCCACTCTCATTGCAGAAGCCATTTCTATGATGACCTTGTTCATTCTTTCTGTTCCTCCATTAGTCTGAGGGTGGTATGCTGTTGAGAGGAGGAGGGTGATGTTGTGGAGTTTTGCCCAAGCTGTCCAGTGTGCAGAGGTGAAGATAGGATCTCTGTCTGTGACAATATCTTCGGGGTAGCCAAGCATGGGAGCTATGAACCAATCATAGTACTTGGTCAGCCACTCTACTGTGACATTTTCTGGTAGTAGGATAGGGATGGTGTATTTGGACAGCCTACATACAATTGGCCAGATTTTCTGAAAGGTGGTTGGCTGAATTGTATTGCTGTAGGAGTTTGGTGGGACTGTGATAACCTTTGGTAGTGTGAGGAAATCCTTGGTGATGCTCTGCCAGGGAAATAGGGGTACAGGCAGTTAGTAGAGTTCTCCTTGTGGTTTTTGAGTAGAGAACTTACTCTGCTGACAGGTAGTGCAGGTTTCACAATATTCCTTAATGTGGTTGCTCATCCCCTTCCAGAAATAGCTGTGCTGGCATTGTAGTAGTGTCTTGAGGTATCCTGCATGAATTAGTTCCTCATGGCTAGATTCAATGAATTTCTCAATCAAATCATAAGGTGCCAGTTCTCCATCACTGTCTTTAGCATCTCTTATCCATTTGGTGTGCAGAATCACTCTCTCCTTGTGGGATTGTGTGTCAGGATGGATGTAAGAGAAGCCATTTCTGTATGTAATAGAATTGAATTTTAATGCAGCACCTAAACTAGAAAATCTAGGGTCATGCATTAGTTTGTTGTATTCTTTGCATAGGGAGGTGTAAGTAGTAGGTTCTCTCCAGGTGCACAGACATTTAAAAATACAATAGGCCACTTAGATCCAACATCCAACTTGGACTCAACTTTCACATAGAAAGAGTCTTTCCCAGACTCTACTTGTTTCTACCTTTCCTGCCCTTCATCACCCTCCCAGACAAGATTTTGGAAGACCCAAAGGAGGCCTTCCTCCTTTGCTTGCAAGGAGTAGATTTCTGGATCCAGAAAGGAGTTAGCTGTGTACCATTGTCTGAAAGTTTTGTATGTGTTGATAGAATGTACCTTCTTCCTCCATTCTTCAACCAGATCCTTTTCCTCCTCTTTCAAGTCCTCTGCCCTCCTATGGTGCTTCCACTTGCACTTGGACACAAAAAACTCCATATCGTCTTCTAGGAGGTAGTGCTGTGGGTGGTCCTCATAGGTCTTGTACTAAAGCCAGGATGGGTTTGGTGCAGGGCACAAAGGGATTTGTAGATGATAGATATCATCCTTGCTTGACTTCCAGATAAACCTGTCCACCTGTCCATGCTGCTGGCAGTTATTATCCAAGCACTGCCAGGTAGGGATTAGGTGGTGTTCTGGATGCCTTCTGTTGGTGGCATACCAGGGAACTGTTTTTGGGTCCTCAGGCTTGTACCCCTTAGGCGAAGGGGAGATCTCCATGCTGAGGGGCATGATAGTATTCAGAGGAGGGAGTTGTGCCAGCTTCTGGGGAAGCTGGGAGGAGGAGGAGGTGTAGTTGGGCATGGTACCCATTGATGCTGGTAGTGGTGGTGGCTGCTGGTGAGGGAGCACAGTGGTGGCTTTGCAGCCTACAGTGGCATCCCTATGGGGCCTTTGTAGCAGGCCTCACTTGTTGGTTGGGGGACTCCCAGGGGGGACAATCAGTGACATTGCTGTCCCTGATGGCCTGTTCCTGGGCCCAGGAGATTCCATGGTAAGTGGGGTCCTCATTTCCATGGGAGCCAGTAGAGAGGGCAGGGTAGTTGGGTCCCCTGGCCTCATTGTAGGCCCTGTTAGATTTCACACTTTCCCAGTGTGAGAGGGTGGTCCTGTCTCACTCTTCATTGAGCAGGTCCAGGTCCTCTTAAAATGGAAGAGTTGGCTGTTTCACCTCACTCCAGTCTTGCTCCTCCACTTCCTCAGCCTGGCTCTCCTCAGAGGCATTGGTCCTCATGACTTATTGCTCCAACTCAGTCTCTGGGAACTCCTCATCCTAAGACTCCTCCTGGAAGTCCTGGGAGAGGTTGTTGGGGCACCCCGTTTGGTGCCAGAGGATGGCCCTGGGCTATTGATCCTCAAGCAGTGGCAGGAGGAGTGTCCTGCTACTACTGCTGGTACTGCTGCTGTTGCTGCCTGGGCATAAGACATTCTGGCTGTGTTAGAGGGTTTCCTCATATCATTTGTAGACATTTAGAAACTTACTTCTTGGTTGGTTGGTTGGTTGGGTGTTGTTGGAGGAGTGGTAGTAGTAGTAGTAGCAGAGGGTTGGACTTGGGTAGCTGCTGTGTAGATGTGTTGCTTGAAGGGTTCTGGCTGATCTACGAAATCTGAAATAAACTCCGAGAGAGGGTAGGGAGTGCCCTCTTTATACATTCAACTCAGCTGGTCTACTATTTTATTGCTTTCTCCTTCAATATGTTCTATAGTAAAGTCCAATCTGGATAAGATCCTCCTAGATCTTTCTTTTCTGCCTGATAGGTTGTTATTACTCATAATTGTGAGTAATGCACTGTGATCAGTGACAATTTTAAATTTTACCCCTGTTAATTCAGTGGCAAAATACTCAGCTCCAGCTACAATAGCAAGGAGCTCCTGATCTGGTCTTGAGTTATTGCTCTGTGCACCATTGAATTTTTTGCTAAAGTATTTAGCAGGTCTAGCCTGTTCCAAGGTGGGTCCTTGGCCAATCCATCCACCCACACCTACTCTACTTGCATTACAGACAAGGTATATGGTGTCATTTGAATTGTAATCAAGTGGTCTGAGGATTGCAGGTGAGTCAAGTCACTTTTTAATTTGGGTAAATGACTCAGTGTGAAGTGGGGTCCATGACCAATCTTTAGTAGCCCCTGCTAGTTCAGAAAGTGGGGCCATGATGTCAGCTAATTTGGGAAGGAACTGACTCATATAGATGATCATGCCATTAAATTCCTGGAGCTCCTTCCTGTTTCCAGGGATTGGTAGCTTAGAAATCATTTCTACCTTAGTTGGATCCACTTCTAGGCCTTTGTCTGTGAGTATGACTCCTAGGATCTGCATCACCTTGGGTTTAATCTGAGACTTTGATTTATTGATGTAAAACTTTTCCTTTTTTAGGATGTTGTGTAACTGTCTCACGTCTTTGACATGCTGATCCCAAGGATTGCTGTAGATAAAAATATCATCTAAATAGATTGCAACTGATCTGCCTAGCATAGGTCTCAATATGTGACTCATGGTTTTTACCATAGTGGCAGGTGCATTGCAATCTCCTCGTTGCATAACTCTTATTCTATATTGTCCCATGGGGGTACTGAATGATGTGTACTTTTCATGGTCAGGATTTATCCTGATGTTGTGATAGCCATCAGTTAAATCTATTTTTGATCTGTATTTGTGTGATGCTACTCTATTTCTAATCTCATCCTGGTTGGGAAGTGGTGTGTTGTCCTTAATGGTGTTGTTATTCCTATCAACCAGGTCTAGCAGAAATCTAGGCTGATCTGGTTTGTCATGGTTAGGAATTGTAAACATGCAGCATGATGATGGATCATTTGATGCTATAATTCTGCCTGATTTCAGCTCTGAGTCAATCTTTTCATGCAAAGCCTGCATGAATTTAGCATTCTGCATTATTGGTCTAGGTCTCCAAGTAATTGACTCATCTTTAATATTAATGTTGTAATTAATATCTCTTATTGGGGGTAATTCTGTTGGTTTCCCTGAGGGGTAGACTTCAGGGAACTGAGCCTCAATGTCAAACTCTGATTCTACTTTTGTGAAATAGGAATGGATTTCCTTTTTCTCAGCATTGATGGTGGCCCGTAATCTGTCTATGTGATTAAGGGGAATGGTGATATCCTTGTTTAGCTGTGTAGGGAGAGTTTGGTATAGTGAGTGATATGTGGTTTGAAGCTCCAATAGAATTTGACACCAATTTTCTATTACTGCCTTATCTTCTATAGTTACAAGATTCATTACTGATATGGTGGACTTAAGCTAATGATGAAAATTATTTTTAGCTTGTGTGTAATGTTGTCCACTTTCTGTGTAATCTAAAACCTTGTTGTATGCCTTGTTGTAGGCTAAAGATGTTTGAGTGCTTGGAAATTGGTGTGATGTCATCACTTCCACCATGTATGAGTAATCTTGTACCCATTTTGGATAATGGGCTAGATCATTCTGGAGAATCTTCCAAGCTAATTGTTGAATAATCATCCTTTCCTCATATGGTGTGAGTGAACCTGATTCTTCCACATGTGTGGCTACAGAGCTGACTCTTCTTTTGCTGATCTTTGTCTGAGGTACACCTCCTGTTCAAGCTTTCAAGGTATTTGTGAGTCCTTCCTTGCTTGTAACAGTACTCTGCATGGTACCAATATTAATCATGGCCTGATTAGCCTTCAGGGCTGGATGTCCTAGGATGACATCCCAGTCACTGAGGTTAGCTGCCCAGAAGGTTCTTTCTTCCGCATGCTGACCATAATTAATAATCACTTTGGTAAAATACTCACAATTACCCTTGCTACCTTTGATGACTGTGTTGATAACAACTGGTTTAGTCAATTTCATCATGGGTATTTCATGCAGTGTGCAGAACTTAGTGCTTATTAGATCTGCACCTGTGGTCTGATGATCTATTAAAGTAATGGCCTGTTTTTTGTTGATAGTGGTGATGGCCATCATGTGTTCTGTTGTCTTTAGCCTACAATTGTAGCTGGGTGGTGTGTCCATAATAAATTTGTTGTTTTCACCAACTGTTGGTACTTGTCTTACCTTGATATTTATTGCATTATAATCAATTGATTCTTTCTCATAGGTTACTGATAAGGCAATAGATCCTATCTTTGGTGATTTGCAATCAAATGACAAATGAACCATTTTGTCACAATTGTAACACTTGGCATTTCTGTCGAGGCCAGCTGGTAGTAGTTTCTTTTTCATTAAGCCCCAATTTGTTGGTGGGGGTCTTGCAGGAGCTGGAGGTTTAGTATATGTCTTAGTTCCTGCAGGTTTATTGTTAGAACCTGTAGTCTAATATACAGTGGTTTTTTCAGGTTTTTCTTGCATGGTTTTCCATGGCTTTCTTTGTGGCTTATCTCTTCTGTCAAAATGTATATGACTGTGTATATTAGCATCAAATTTCTCCAGGGTTTTGATTAGTTTATCACATACAGTATCCACTGTGATGAAAGCTCCTGCAGCTGTAATCAATTTTTGGTCTAATGCATCAATGAACTTGTGATACTTGACAGGGTCAGTAAATGTTTAATTATCCTGGCTTTCTATAAGTAATAGTTGAATCCTGTCTAGTCTCTTTGCATAATTCATGCACTATCATCTTCTTTCCATTTTCGTACTGGGTGTATTTGGCCCACACCTTCCATTAATCATCTTTGCTTATGCCAGGAATTAGGTGCTCTCTAATGTTTAAAAAAGCCTGGAAGATGTCCTGGTTTTTTGACTTGGTATTGTTGACATACTTATCCAGCATTATTCTTGGTCCTGCCTCCACATAGAAGTCCAAATTATCTACTGCTTCTACTCCTTTAAGCTGTATACAATTCAATTTCAGATACTTCTATAAGTGAATACACCAATGATTATATGTTTATGCATTCTTCCATTTAGGATCATCATTTAATTTCTTTAGTATTTCTACATTGATCTTTGAAGGCTTCTTTGGTGTTTTTCCTTTAATTGAGGTTTTGCTTGTTGTTTTTTCGCAGCTAATTTGAGATGGTGTTTTTTTTATTAGATTTCATCATCCTTTTCCTATCATTAGAAGAAGAAAAGCTGTTACCACTGTCATTGCTATCAGAATGATTTTCTGAAGAACTTGGATCCGGTTGGTCTTCAGCATTCTTTTCATTTCCTGATTCCTCCGAATCAGAAAGGGATATTGCTCTATCCTTTCTTGATCCGTCTCCTGTTTTTTTCTTTTTTCCTCCAAAGAGATCTTTCTTAGATTCTTTGAGTTTCTCATTGGCTTCCTTATCCTGTTGTGCCTGTTTCCTCTCCTTCTTCCTTCTGGGTGTTACTGCAGATTTTACAACTGGTGGTACAGGTAGAGGGGTGTTATCCTTATCTGTATCTGGTGTGTGAGGTATATACCTATAGGTAGCAATACCTAACCAGTTTCTGATTATCCATGGTTTTTCTTCAACACTGTTGATAGTTTCTACTTTAGGTTGGAAGTTTGCAATTCTTTCTATGAATATTTTTTCATCTGCTGTTTCTTCCAACATTATTTTTGTCATATCTTCTTTGGTTGTTTCCTCCAGTGGTTCCTTATTTGCAGATTCTGGATTCCTTTTCATACCTGTTGCTGTGATTCCCCACTCATATAAGAAATATTTTGCTACTATTTTTTGCAACATCTTTCCCTCTTCTTTTGAGTAATGGTCTTCTTGTGCTTGTAGGTTACCTTCCCAGATGCTGTTTGTGAGGGCTTGTTTCTGGATTCCAGATTTATTTGCTTTGATTGTGAAGATATATTCTGGTGTTGTTATAAGCTGACTTATTTGAGTTCTAAATCTGCAGTTTTTTTACTGGTTTCTCTCATAGTACTCCAGTTAACTACTACTGGAATATCTATTTGAGCAGGTGGTGGAGATCTTGAAGGTTGTTTTCCTTTTGATTTCTTTTTCCTTGGTGTTAGGAGGTTGGGCATTAAGGAGCTCTTTCTGCTCCTGGTTTGTGGTGGTATGGAAGTCATGTTGCTAATGTTTATTCTTTTCTACAGATGACCTTTAAGTGTTATGTTGAGCCTGTTGAGTCTGCAGGCAAGGTGTTTAGTATTAATGTTGTACTGATGGGGCCTAAGGAAATTCCTGTCAAAAGAAAAGCAAGGTCTTTTTGTGGGTGACACCTAAAGATTTAGATGGATTCCTTGAGGAATTTGCTGGGGTTGCTGTTACTTAGAAGGGATGTAAGAATAGGGATTGTTCTGAACAGTATGCTTAAAGGTATAGGTGGTTCAGAAGAATGGTAGATCAGGGGTGGAGGTATGATACTCAAGGGGTCCCACTGATTGAAAAGAGCGCTGGCTTCTGTAGATATGGTCTTTTTAAGATTTTACTTTTCTTAGTATTTCTGAGTATCTAGATACTTCTTCTTTTCTAGGAGAATTAAAGAGGCCCTAGGTGATCAGTCTAGTCCTTTGGGTAAGGTTTTTATATGAGTTAAAAAATGTAGTTTGAGTATAGTATAAAGGTGGCTATTAGCTAGATTCACTAGAATCTAACTAATAATAGCTGTCTGAATATCTTTATAAATACTAGTCTGAATAATTGTACTGCCTTCAAGTCACTTGTGATTGTGGAGAGACTTAATTAACCATTGTAAACTCTTGTATTTGTTGCTAACTGCAAAGTTGCTTGCCTTTTCACTGAAGGGGGAAATGTGCTTCTTTTATAGAAAGTCCCAAGTTTGTATGAGTCATAGGTGACTCGTAACTAACTAACTAATATATAACTATGATGTTAGAAGTAACTCATTTCCTGTAAGTCAGAGGTGACTCCTATCTAATTGTTGAGTCACACTTGTGAGTCAGAGGTGACTCAATTCCTTGCGTCATGCCTATGAGTCAGAGGTGGGTGACTTCTAGCTATATGAGTCATAGATGTTGATTCATAATAATAATAATGACAATAATAATGAAAATAACTATGTTCCTGCTCTGTCCTGTGTATTGATAGAATTTAAATATGTATGTAATTTCCTATCCTTACACTCATAGGTACAAGTTCAGGGTGACAGATGGTCGGTTTGGGCAGCTGTGAGGGCCTTGGTGTAAGGTCATACTTTTCTCGTACCCAATAGGATGATAGCAATCCCATAGATACACGTTCAGGGTAACAGATGGTTGATTTGGGCACCTGTGAAGGGGTCGGTGCAAGGTCATACTTTTCTTAAATCCAATTGGATGACAGCAATCTCATAATTACAAGTTCAGGGTACCAGATGATTGATTTGGGCAGCTGTAAAGGCGTTGGTGCAAGTTTAGAGTCAACTGATGCCCCATTAAGTAGTGGCACAGGCGTTGGTGCAAGGTCATACCATTCTCATACCCAATTGGATGATAGCAATCTTATAGGTACACGTTCAGGGTAACAACTGTTTGATTTGGGCAGCTATGAAGGCGTTGGTGCAAGTTCATACTTTTCTGGTACCCAATTGGATGATAGCAATCTTATAGGTACACGTTCAGGGTAACAACTGGCTGATTTGGGCAGCTGTGAAGGTGTTGGTGCAAGTTCATACTTTTCTGGTACCCAAATGGATGATAGCAATCTCATAGGTACACGTTCAGGGTAACAGATGGTCGATTTCGTTTCAATTTCTTCGCTTGGGGTTGCTCTTTCTGAGCTACTCTGACAGTTGACGCCGTGGCTTCACGTTTTTTTCCTCTCGATGAGGACACTAGAGGTGGAGATGGGCTAGGACTGATCAATTCGGCTTCCAGCGGGGAGTCCTTATCGTCCTCACCTTCATTGATCCCCTCTTCTTCGTCGGATTCCTTGAAAGTAATATCACTTTGTTTGAAGTGTACTTGCTGCTTGATTTTTGATGCACGGGTCGTCATATCTAACTCCGGATTATCTGCAATGCTTCGAATCAATTTGAATCGCGATTGCGATTGGTGGATTATTGTGATGATGATGGATGGTGGCGATGGTGTTGGGCCGAACCGGGTTTGTTGTCTGGGGGGGAACTTTGGGGGGGTCCAGGGGGGGTGGGGTCTATGAGGGAGCCTTGGGGGTTCTATGGTGGAAATGGCGTTGGCGTGCGACTTGAATCTACGGGGTTCGAGCATAGATTCTACGTAAAAGTGCTCAGAAATGTTCCAGTGGGTGTCGATCCACGCCAGGCAGGTCCTTCGGTTCCGACGAAATTCGCGGTTGCTTGTATGCGCACTACATTCGATTTCACTTGGCCGTACTTTGGCGCGATTCTGCACAAGACTCTCTATAGCCGGGTGTGCGCAGCCACCAAGGCACGTGAGTCTTGGCATGAGACTATATGGCGACATTCCCCTAGCCTCGTAAAACCAGACTCCCCGCCCGGCCCCGCCCCGCCCTGCACCGGCCCACATCACCGCGCTGCATACCGCTGCCCTGTGCCCCACACACGTGCCCTGCTGCCCTGTGCCCTACATGTCCCCGAGGCGAAGGGATGGGCAGCGCAGTCACGCAAACGATAAAACGGATGCAAAGGGGAGGTCAGACGCCAGACTCGTAAACAACAACCACCACGGCCATCCCGCCAAGTAAACACCCAGATATACCAGGCTACCATTGGGCGAGATTCACCATTCACTCGTTTCACGCATCATCATCGAGGCCGGGCCAGCGTCACGTCACCCTCCAGAGAGTCATTCCCCAGTCCACTCGCGCGCCACAATGCCAACCACCCAAGCCGTCAAAGCCTGTCTCCAGAGCCTCCTCGACACCGCCCCATCCACCACAGACGCTCCCCCCTCCGACGCAGACACCCTTGACAGCGACCTCACACACATCACCACCCTCCTCGCGACCGCCCTTGGCACCACCGTGGCCCGCAGCCCCCGCCACCGCACAACCCTCGTATCCAGCCTCGCGCAGAGCCTCGACAGCCTCGCCCTCAGAGACACCATCCAAGCGCTCGGCCCACGCGTCTACGCCGTCATGACGTACAACGAAGACGTCACCCTCTCGGACTACAGCGACGACGAGGAGGAGGAGGCAACAACACGTGGCGGCATCTCCGCCCTCCGTGCGCGCCTGGCCATCACCGACGCCGAGTGGTCCGTGTTCAGCGGCGTCGTGGCGCGGCTGCCGGGGCTGCGCTCGCGGCAGCAGAAGGAGCTGATGGTGCGCATGCGGCTCGCGCTCGCGGACATGTGGCGGCTCGTGCCGACGGAGGAGGCGCTGCCCGACGCGGGCGGGCGGGGTGCTGTGGCGACAGGGCTGTTGTGTAGGTTTTTGTGTCGGCCGGTGAGGGAGGAGGGGGCGCGGCGGCAGTGGAGGAATTTGGATTTGACGGTGAGGGATCTGAGGCTTGCGATTACGGCGGCGAGGGAGACGGCGACGAGGCGGGTTACGCGGAGGGTGGCGAGGGACGAGCTGGCACGGCAGATGCAGCAGCAGCGGGTGGTTGTGGAGGACGAGGAGGAGGAGGAGGGGGAGGAGGACGGGGAGGACGAGGCGGAGGAGGAGGACGAGGGGGAGGAGCAGGATAGCGAGTCCGAGTCTGAGGACTAGGATGCGTGGTGCCCTCGCGAGTGAGAGTGTTTGTTCTTGTTCTGCTTTCCGTCAACTCGTCACATCATCCTTCTTTTTCATATTTTATTTCTTCACCTCATCATTTCCTCCTTACCCCCCCCCCATTGTCACTTCTTTCTCCCTCAAAAGCGAGTGAGAGTGTTTGTTCTTGTTCTGCTTTCCCTCAACTCGTCACATCATCCTTCTTTTTCAAATTTTAATTTCTTCACGTCTTCATTTCCTCCGTACCCCCCCCCCATTGTCACTTCTTTCTCCCTCAAAAATCAACATTACCGTTCCGGCGATCCGGAGCTGTGTGGACGCGATGGGCTCAATCATAAAATACATTTGGTGCCCGGCCATGGCTGTGTGGGTTGGGAAGGGCGATACTTCTCGTCCTTCATGACGCCCTCCCGCGCGGGGTGTGTCCGCGTGAACCACTCTGTGTCCTCCACTAGCTCGCAGTTCGAGAGGACCTGCATCTCCTGCCTCGTAAACCGGATCTGGTCGTCCGTCGGCCGCGGGGTGCCGCACGAGCTCGCAGAGCATCTCGGAGTGGTGTAACGTGGATTTAGTTTATTTATTACATAACTTCAAGTATCCAACATTTACCTTGCATCTAAAACCAGTGACACCTGTCATGTATGTAGTACACTACAAACGTTAGGTACACCTTACACCCCACCCCACCATCGCGTCCGTCCTTGTAGCTCCAACTCCAACTCCAACTAAACCTTGATCTAATCTAGAATCTTGATAAATCACGGCTCCATATACACACATACATACATATATATATATATATATATATATAAATAACTTGACAATCAAACGTCCCTAGTAAAAAATATACATGTATATTTCTTGCATGCATGTAAACCACGAAGAAAAAAAAAGTAAAAAAAAAGGGAAAGAAATGAAAAACATGATGTAAAAGAAAATGAAACGAAAAGAAACGGAAAAGAAAGGAAAAAAGAAACGAAAACAATGAAAAAGAAGAAAACAAACACTAAACACTAAACACTATACACTCCATTCCATTCCATTCCATTCCATTCCATTCCATTCCGATTGGACGGGATTCAGAAAAGATGGATAGGATAGATGAATGTGAAACGGTATACAAGTTTACAAGTGAAGCTTTTTTTGGGCTGCCCAGATATATATATATATATATAGGTCAAGAACGTACTTGGGTTGGTTGGCAGGATGCAGGTAGATTTGTGTAAAGAAAACAACAAGAAAGGAATATGACGGTGCACACATATGTGATGTGCATTTGCGGGAGGGAGGGCGAGGAGGAGAGAGGAGAAAGACGGACGGACGCGCGCATACACAAACGCAACATACATGGAAAGCACACGCAAAAACGCACGCCACACAACACACACAACCCACACACCACACCACACACCCCACGCAAATCTCTATCTAAAACTTCACCGCGAGCCGAACATCCGACCCCGCCTCCGCAATGGCCCGAGCAGGCAACAACACACTCTCCGCCCACAGATGCTCGCTCCCCACCGTCACCGTCCGCGACCCAAAGCATCCATACGCAAACTCCTGCACCTCGTCCGCATCCCCCTGCCTGAGTAGGAACAGCACGTCCAAGCTCCCCTTCTCCAACGCCGTCTCGGGGTAGAGCGGGCCCCACTTTGCCCTCAGGTAGATCTTGAGGTGCTCGAGCTCGCTGCCGAGGGGGAGGGTGAAGACGATGGTGGGGCGTTTCAGGTGGTGTTTGGCGCGAGTGTAGAAGGTCATGACGGGGGGTGGGGGGAAGTGGGGGGCGGGGATGCCGGGGGGGTTGGGGATGAGGGAGGTGGAGGAGGAGGTCTGCTGCTGGAGCTGGTTCAGGATCCTGAAGAGCCATTCCTCCCGGGCGGTTTGGGCTGGTTGTGTCGTGCCGGCCACGCTGTTTGCGTTCTTTGGATCCGGGATGGGGATGTGGCCGTTGAAGATGCGCAGCTGCGCAAGGGTGGCTTCAATCTTATCCTCGTCGTCCATGTCTGAACCTGATTCCGGTAGCGCTGGTAGTGGTGGTAGTGGTGGTGGTGCCTGTGGCCTTTTTTCCCCAGTCTTTGGTGCTCCTGCTGGCTTTTTTGGCGCGGGTTGCTTCCCCCCGGTGGGGCCTTTCTTGCGCGGCATTGGGCTGGTTGACTGATGGTGATGGTGACGGGGTTTCTGTGTTTTGCGCGAGGGATGGAGGGAGGGCGGGAGGGAGGGAGGAAGGGAGGGAGGAAGGAAGGGAAGCCGGGATTGTCTTTTTTGTTTTTTTTTTTCCTCCTGTTTCCCTTGTGCGTGCGGGGTTTGTTTTGGTGTGGTGTGGGGTGGTGGTGGCCGAGCGTTGTGGCTTGACGATACAAGTGATCCTGACGCTGTGGTTGATGATGATGCTGTTGTTGATGTTATTGTGTTTGTTGTCGTCGATGTCGCTGATCTCAATGTTCGCTGTACCACATGCCCCCCCCCCCCCCGACACCACGCCAAAGCCAAATGTATGCGCGTCCGGCTCTTGGCACCCAGAAGGCCGGCACACCGCAAGCCAGAATCCTTGGCCGTCGGTCTCTTGGCGCCCAGAAGGCCGACAGCCCCGCAGCGAGGCCAGAGCCATGTCGGGAAACGTGCTGAAGGGCTAGCCTCGTAAAACTGAAGGGCGGCGCTCGAAGAAATGGCTGGCGAGGCTGCATAAAGGATGGGATGGAGGAAGCTTGAGCGTAACGACAAGAATGAGGGCCCCGGCGGAGGCTTGTGCCCCCCCCCACATAGCCTCACGGAACACCGCTCAGCTCAGCCACGATCTCCTCCTCCTCTAATCACGGCCACATAGACCACACCCTTGCACAGCGCCACCACCACATAGACCACGCCTCCTGAAGCCGGATAAGGACGAGGGCGAGGGATCGCAGGAGAAGGAGGAGGAGGAAGATCACGTCTCTGAATATCTGGCCATAGGCTTCCCCCAAACATGTAGCGGAACGTGAGAGGCTAGTGGGCGTGCGCGCCGTTCAAGAGGCTCGCATGTCAAATCAGAAAATGTTGAGCACAACGTTACCAATATTGATGTTGAGGTCCTGCAACGTGGTGTAATCAATTTAGCATATCAAAGGCATCCTGGATTCCGGCCTGAAAGTGTGACATTGAGTTGTAGCTATTGCGTGCTTGCTTGTGCCTTTAGGTGTTGACGGCTTAATGGGGTGGCAAAGGCGTAGTGGCAAGTTCATTGTCTTCTGGTACCCAATTGAATGAAAGCATTCTCATAGATACAAGTTCAGTGTGACAGATGGTCGATTTGGGCAGCTGTAAAGCCGTCAGTGCAAGTTTATAGTGTTCTGGTAGCTAATTGGATGATAGCATCCTCATAGGTACAGATTTAGGGTAACAGATAGTCGATTTGGGCAACTGTGAAGGCATCGGTGAAAGTTTATAGTGTTGTGGTACCCGATTGGATGAGATGAATCCTTTGCAAACAACTCAGTTATGTGTAGCGGTGCTGTAACCAACAAAGTATCCTTGTTGTTACGATCTGCTAAGGCTAAACCATATCGTACCTAGATTTGTATATTAACCTGCACACGCCCCTGCTTGTCAATCAGGCTAGTATGCTGGATTATGAGGAGAGGTGTTGGGGGTATAAGGGGCACTAGCCTTCTAATTGTAGTCTGGCTGCTATAGCTGTATCACGAGAAGGGGGCGTGGGGCAGGCCTGCGGGGATTAGGGGTCTTTCCCCGGGAGGGCCTTGAAGGGAGCTCGCGGGATGGGGGTCTTCCTTTTGGACGGCCTCAGAGGGAGCTGGGGGGATTGGGGGGAGGCTTTCATACGGAAGGGCCTCTCCTTGGGGGTAGGGACTTCCTGGGAGTTTCCTCCTCTGAGGTGGGATCTTCTCTTTAGGAGGGGGCCTCTTCTTAAGGCAGGATCTCCCTTTGGGAGGTCCCACCTGGGGGAGAAAACGCCCTCTATAGGGGTAGGGCGGCAGCGGCAGCAAGGTGGCAGAGGAAGCATAAAAAGAAAAAAAAACAAGCGACCTTATGCGTTGAGGGTAAAGTGTAAGAGCTCAGGCCACCAATCTCAGGGTAACACCAATCCAGGATCTTTACTTGCATGAAATCAAGCCCATACTGATGGACTGGAGTTCAGATAGTGTTTGTTATCTTTTGAATCAGCATTTTTTAAGCCTATAGCAGCCGAAAGTGTAAGCGAGCCTTAGCTGGCTCAAGGTAACCTGGCCAAGTTGAGGATAACCCCTACGTGTCCAGGGTAACTCAAGAGTTCAGGGTAACCCAATCGATTGATATGACACAATAACACTTATACAAGATTTCCAAGATCACAAAAATATAATTGATTCATTGTGCACCCACCAAATCACTTTTATACTCATAGATTTAAGTCAAGATGGTGTTATTAACTTTGGAATTACCAGTTCCTTAAGCCTGTAGCAGCCGGCAGCCTAAGCTAGCCATAGCCGGCGCCTGAATTTCAGGGTAACAGCCGAGAGTTTAGAGTAACAGCCGAAAGCTCAGGGTACCGCCATCGATCAAGATACACTTATACAAGGCTTCCGAAACCACGAAAACACAGTTGATGCCTTGTACACCTACGAAATTGCATATATACATGTAGATTCAAGTCAAGAAACTTTTTTTTAACTTTAAAATCACCAGCTCCTTGAGCTGTAGCAGCCGGCAGCGTAAGCGACCCGTAGCCGGCTTCTGTAACCCATTTGAGTTGAGGGTAACTCAAGAGTTCAGGGTAACAGCCGAGACTTCAGGGTAACCCCATCAATTGATCTCACATAGTAACACTTATACAAGGCCTCCGAGATTACGAAAACACAATTGATTTCTTGTACACCCACCAAATTGCTTCTATACTCTTACATTTTAGTCAAGATGGTGTTTGTTAACTTTAGAATCACCAGTTCCTTGAGCCTTCAGCAGCTGGCAGCGGAAGCGGGCCGTAGCCGGCTGAGGGTAACCCAGCCGAGTTGAGGTGAACTCGAGAGTTCAGGGGAACTCGAGAGTTTAGGGTAACGGCCGAAAGTTCAAGGTAACCCCATCGATTGATGTCACATAGTAATACCTATACAAGGCTTCCGAGATTACGAAAACACAATCAATGCCTTGTACACCCACCAAATCGCTTCTATACTCTTACATTCAAGTCAAAATGGTGTTTGTTAACTTAAGAATTACCAGTTCCTTGGGCCTGCAGCAGCCGGCTGAGTTCAGGGTAACTGCAGTTCAGGGTAACGGCAGTTCAGGGTAACTGCAGTTCAGGGTAACGGCAGTTCAGGGTAACCCCTGCGGCCAAAACGCAAGTCGAAATGCCTTTGAGGACCAGTAAATTTACATACTTCTGGGTGTTAACTATGGCTATTTAGAACCTATATGGGGGGTGGTCTCTACGTGGGTATGAAAAAAAATATTATTCGTTGGTAGTATTCATAAGTGTTTAGGGCCTATTAGACCTTCTCCTGACTAATTCTAACGTGCGATGGGGTCCCTAGTCCTGTTATTCCAATGGTTATTGTGATGGTTATAGAAAGGTATAGGAGGGTTGAGATTCCTGGCTAAATCCATCACAGCGTACGAGGCGGCTTAAACATTTGCGATGAGGTCCCTAATTCCTCCTATTCCAATGGTTTTTGGGATGGTTAATCCAAAGATATAGAGGTGTGGGGATTCCTGGCTAAGGCCATCACAGCGGACAGGAAGGCTAGACACTTTGTGGCATCAACAGTTTGCCATAGTATGTTGGGCGTTGAAATGGGGGCTAGACACTATTATTCTGCTGTGGGGGGCTTTATTCTCACCGAAAAAGAGTGGAGGCGTAACAGCCACTCAAGCACATTGGGGTTCGTATTCTTCTTATACTGACAGGTTTCTCGTGATGGTGATACTTGTGGTTTGAGATATGCTCCCGCTCCATAGCTAAAGCCATCCACCTGTAGCTTTTTTGGTATGCTCCTCCTTACAAGAGCGGCTTTAACCATTATTCTTGGCATATTGATACTCCTATCCTGTGTCTTTGGTTGGTCCACGCTGTGTCAGGCCCGGAATTACTAAATGGGATGTCAAGTGCCAGTGTTGTTGTATGTTAGGTCTCACGTCTCTGCAGTCGCAGCATTGGTTAAATCCTACTTCACGGGGAAACCTGTGCTTAAGTGGGTAATGATGTAGTCTGTGTGATAATGGCATTTATGCTGTGAATCCACTTTCTCATTGCTTTTCGGAGCAAAATCTTTGACAGTCTCAGTACTTGTGTAGCTCATCGCAAGGTGGGTTGTGCCTGTGCTGAAATGTTTCCTTTCGACTATTGTAAGGCTTGTCCCGTATCCGTTCATTCTAACCTGGGCTTCGGTCTCTTGCGAGTGTTTGCTCTGTGCTCAAGCTCTCCCAGAAGTTGTGGCCAATCAAAAAGAGGGGAAAATCGGCCGGTGTCTACCAAAACCATGAGTGGCGGGAGCTTTCGTCATGAGTGGTTAGGGACGGAGTCTAGTGGTGCGTTTGTGTGCAGGTGGAGGGGGCTCCCAGGACCCTTTGCTTGCGCTCACGACACCACTTCAACACCTTACAGGGAGACTTCTCGTTATGGGCCGCCGTAGGCCCGCGGGTTCGCCATCGCGATGTCACAATTGCTTTGGAGAAGTTAGTTACCTGGTTGATCCTGCCAGTAGTCATATGCTTGTCTCAAAGATTAAGCCATGCATGTCTAAGTATAAGCAATATATACAGTGAAACTGCGAATGGCTCATTAAATCAGTTATCGTTTATTTGATAATACCTTTACTACATGGATAACCGTGGTAATTCTAGAGCTAATACATGCATCACAAGCCCCGACCTTTTGGAAGGGGTGTATTTATTAGATAAAAAACCAATGCCTTCGGGCTCTTTGGTGATTCATAGTAACTTCACGAATCGCATAGCCTTGTGCTGGCGATGGTTCATTCAAATTTCTGCCCTGTCAACTTTCAATGGAAGGATATAGGCCTACCATGGTTTCAACAGGTAACAGGGAATTAGGGTTCTATTCCGGAGAGGGAGCGTGAGAAATGGCTACCACATTCAAGGAAGGCAGCAGGCGCGCAAATTACCTAATCCCGACACAGGGAGGTAGTGACAATAAATACTGATACAGGGGGCTTTTGCTTCGTGTAATTGAAATGAGTACAATTTAAATCTCTTAACAAAGAACAATTGGAGGGCAAGTCTGGTGCCAGCAGCTGCGGTAATTCCAGATCCAATAGCGTATATTAAAGTTGTTGCAGTTAAAAAGCTTGTAGTTGAACCTTGGGCCTGGCCGGACGGTCTTCCTCACCGCAAGCACTGGTTTCGGTTGGGCCTTTCCTTCTGGGGAGCCGCATGCCCTTTACTGGGTGTGCTGGGGAACCAGGACTTTTACTTTGAAAAAATTAAAGTATTTAAAGCAGGCATTGCCTCGAATACATTAGCATGGAATAATAGAATAGGACGCATGGTTCTATTTTGTTGGTTTCTAGGACTACCGTAATTATTAATAGGGATGGTCGGGGGCATCAGTATTCCATTGTCAGAGGTGAAATTCTTGGATTGATGGACAACTAACTACTACAAAAGCATTTGCCAAAGATGTTTTTATTAATTAGGAAACGAGAGTTAGGGGATTGAAGACGATCAGATATCATTGGAAATAGGTGTACAGCCTGCACATTGCGTCCCGGGGGAACTGGTGTTGAATTGGGTAACCAATAAGAGACTTGTTATGTAAACAATGATGACGGGGGATATGAGAATGCGGTTGGCTCACAATAACTGATAAGTACACTCCATGTAAGTAACACCACTTTTTGATTCCGGAGGTTAGTGACAGATTGTTGAGGCATGCAAAGAGCTGCTCATCATGATTCTGAATATTTTATTCTGCGAGAATAGATGGGATCCGCCATGTTAGATGCTTGTAGAGGAAAAGGTCCGGCGGAGTGGTGAAGTAGCCTGCGTGCCCATGACAATGAATTTTTATAGAGAGAGGACATCTTGATGCTTACTGAGCAGCTCATTGAACACTGTGACGTTAATACTCCGCAAGAATAGATAGGTCTCAACCTGTTGTTGTAGCATTACGACCAGCACCCCCACTCGTGTCCCACACACACTTTTCCCTTCGTTAATTCATTTTCATTATGCGTCGCACTCTATTGTTATCCCCTAGCACATCATGTACATTAATCACATCTCTGCTAGCGCTTACCTCCTATCATGCACGCACATCTATTTTGTCTCCTTCCTCATACTGTTAGTACGTTTTGGATGGTTGCGGCTTTCTTCATGCATGACTGCATGATCAGCCCACACCTCTGTTGGAATCTTATGCACGATATACATTACCCTTCAGCCTAATATTTATCCTACATAACTGCGCCATCCACACCAATTCCCCTTCTCTTTTCTCAGGGTCAACTGGCTTCCCACTTGCGTTTTTGCGTTTGCGATGCCCTCTTCCCTCGCTTTACTATGTACTCTCGGGTTTCTTCCCCAACTGTATTTATACTTGGCCTATCCCCACCTTCTTTAATGGAATAGAGCTCTTCGATACAATCATCACATCCGCTTGCATTGCTCCCTGTGATACCAAGACCCACTGCACTTGATCCTCTGCGCTACTATAGTCTTTGATCTTAGTCTGCACCGCTTTTCTTCTGCCCCCTTGTGCGATGATATTCGTTTCACTTTGATACCTGTTGCACACTTGTAGAATTTAAAGTCTGGGAGCCAGGTGAAGCACGCCATGAGCCGTCGACCAATTGATTGTGAGACCAAGTATGTCACTAGGTCAGGTAAGCTAGTCCTATCCCTCTCTCATGCATAAGACCGGGGACTAACCGTGACACGGACTGATCATCAACACGCTAGTCAGGCAGCTATATTTGAAGTTGAATTTCTATAAAGTTCTAGCCGCATCTCTAGTTGGATTTGTCAGGCAACTACCCCGCTTTGTGGCTGAAGCCGTAAGCGAGGTAGTTATGGTTTTCAGGGTCAAATGGACTCCCCGCGTTTAATTCTTATTTTCTATCATGTATTTCGTTTAGCAGCCGGTCGGCTATATATACCCGACCGCCCACTTAGTTTAGAAGGACAAGCGAATAGCGTTGTTCTAAGTATCTATCTACTTTTACACTTATATCGGATTATCGCATCTTTAGTACTTTGTACTTAGTGAATATCTCGTCGCACCTCTTAGTACTCGGTACTTCCGCGAATAAGTCGATTCATCAAGTGAACCGTAACATTACAACGCTAAAGTCTTTTACCTACCACGACATCATCATCAACTTCAAAAGATGTCGAACCACGGACGTCTCCCCAGCACCCACCGATCAGGTCTTCTCATGGGACGAGACGAACAAATGGAAAACTCAGAAACAATGGTGGCCATCACCCACCCACAGCCAGAACGTCCACAACCCTGGCATCCCCACCCCTTGATTGAGGACGCACCCAGCCCAGTATACAGTACCTCATCGGAGGAAGAGGAAGCAAAAGACCAAGATGGTGATACCATCATCCACTCAGGGGCGGCAGCAAACACCCCTATCCCAAGGCCCGAATCTCACGCCCCCTCAGCACTCGCAAGACTTAAGGACAGGAACCGCATCTCCAGGGCAGGCTCCACCCACTCCGCGCCTCTTCGGCCAACCAACATTACAAGGGAGCAAGCCAAACGTTTGGCGGCAACTCTACGAACCAAACGAATAACCGACGAAGCCAATCTCAGATAAGAGATTCCTGCGTCAATAAAGCCCACCATAGAAGAAGCGCTGAAACAACTACAGGAAACCATGTTGAGGGCTATTGCAATGCAAATGACCGACATGGAAACGAGATTCAATGGTTCCCTCCAGGAACTACATCAAAAAATCCACCAGGTCAAAACTGACCTCACCAGGCAACAAAGCAAAAACACTGGTCAACTCGAGAGAGCAATTGAGGCAGTGAGAGAAAGTTTGACCAAGGAAAAGAAGAGCCAAAAGGAGCAGGTCAACGAACTGGCAGAATCATTGGAGCATGTCATCAAGCGCATCAACGCCATGGAGGAGAGCTCCAAACACAAATCCGTCGCCTCCTGGGTCAACAATGTCGCCGCAAGCGGGGCACAGGATAAGGGGAAGGGAAGAGCGGGACCACCCGCAGAAGCAGAGACACCAGCGGAAACAGCACCAGCGCCCTCCCCAAAACTCCCACTTCGCCAACAAGTACTTGTGGGAAACTCGGGCCACTTCCCCGTGACACAGCGATTTCAGTTTGGGCCACTGCCCATCTCAACCTCGTTGGCACCACCAGTACCACCACCAAGGCGACTACTGCCAACCCAAAAACAGGTCTTTGAACCTACCAACCCACTACGCAGGTACGAGGAACGAAGACTAGAGTTCAAGCTGGACCCACCACCGAAGTTTTCCGGCAAGAAAACCGAGTTGGGGAATTTCCTGTTTGCAATGAACAACTACATCAGAGCCAAAAGAATCACGGAAGATGAGGACCGCATCACCCTCATGATTCCCCGGTTTGAAGGCAATGCACTGACATGGTGGAGAGGAAACAATGGAAAAATCAGCAGCTGGGACAACGCTACCCATGGGCTCCGCCAAACCTATGGGGACCACCAGGCCCAGCAGCGAGCAACAACAGAGCTTCAAGCTCTCAAACAGACAGGAAGTATCTCGGCTTTCTTCACCAAGGTTGAAGAACTCAACCTCGAAGCCAAGATTGCCGTCGAAAATCTCCGACTAACGTTGATGCCAAACCTCCGCATCAACCTTCAGCATGCCCTTGCCTCTCAAGTCCTCAACAGCCCCACTTACCATCAGTGGAAGGAGTTGTGTATCTTGATCGGCACACAGCAGGAGGCAGTTTCGCAGGGCACACGCAACCAGGGAAACAACAACAACAGTAGCAGACCAAGTGGGCGAAACGATCGCCCACAAGGCAGCAGCAACAACAGCAACAATCGGGAGTCTCGCCCCCAAACAGGTGACACAATCCCGAAAGAAATCATGGCTAACCGTCGTCGAGATGGCAAATGCCTCAAGTGTAGTGTCTCCACACACCAGGTCTGTGACTGCACCAGCGGTTATAAACTTCAATCATGGGAAAGGGCCTCTTCCCAAACCACCAACACCACACCGACCCGCACAGTCAAGATGATTGCTGCGGCCCCCAAACGCAAACGAGTGGACGAAAGATCACATACCGTTGCCACTTCGTTGCGCAAAAGGAGGTCGCCAGAAACAAAGACTGTGCAAATCACTGAGCTGGACTCAGATTACGAAGAGGAGGAAGCCGTGAGCACTGACCAATCGGGAAACGAGTAGGGGTCCCACCACCGACCGTCGGAAGGACCCCTCGACACACTCCACTCCTGACAGTCATGGTTGCATTGAAAGGAGGAATTAGGGCTGAAGCGGTCATTGACCCAGGTGCTACTGCCCCGGTAATTGGATGGAAATTGGGAAAGAAATTGGGTTTGAATAGGAGGAAGGAGCCTGTGCGAATAACGCAGGCTGATCGTAATAAGTTAAGTGGAGGATCTCATGTTTTTAATTCTTCTTTTAGGTTTTTGGAGCAAGACTCCGTTTCGGTATTGCCAGCCCCTACTTCAACTTTAGCACCCTCACCTCAAACAACCGAGTGGTTGCTAGACGCAGAAGTATTGGACATTGGACGAAGGGATTTAATTTTGGGTCTTTCTTGGTTAGAAGAGCATGGATTTTCAATGGATACTGTTGAAAGGAAATTGGTTAGGAAGGACGGATTTATGGTAAGTTGCCGTCAGCGGAACATCCCTGAGATAACGGTAATGGAAGGAGAGATGGAAGAAGGGGATACTGTGTTACTGGTTGACGCAGCCTCCCATTACGTTGATTATGCTCGGGTGTTCTCATCCGAGCAAGCCAACAGACTACCCCCACACCGAAAATGGGACCATGAGATCCCCCTCAAAGACCCTCAATCCGAAGTCCCCAACGGCCCAATATATAAGACCACTTGGGAAGAAGACGAGGCCCTCAGGGCATACCTAGCAGAACACACACCATCAGGGAAAGTGCGGAAATCACGGTCAGTAGCCGGAGCACCAATCCTTTTCGTCAGAAAGAAGGATGGCTCTCTACGACTCTGCGTGGATTATCGTGGGCTCAACAAAATCACTACGCCCAACCGATACCCCCTCCCCCTGATGAATGAGCTCAGAGAGAAGACCCAAGGCTCGAAATGGTTTACCAAATTGGACCTCAAGAATGGTTACTACCTCATCCGGATCAAGGAAGGCGACGAGTGGAAAACGGCCTTCAAGACCAAGTACGGCCTATACGAGTACACCATCATGCCTTTTGGACTCATCAACGCACCCTCATCTTTTCAAGAGATGATGGACGAAGTCCTTCAAGGAATCAAAGAAGAAGTCCACTACCTGGACGATATTCTCATTCACACCTCCGAAACTGAAGAGGAACACCAAGCAGTTGTTGAGCGAGTTTTAGAAAGACTTCTGGACCACGATCTTGCAGTCAACCTCAACAAGTCGGAATTCCATGTTAAAGAAACAGTTTTTTTTGGATATGTTGTCAATGGATCGGAAATCAAGATGGACGGCGCAAAAGTCAAAACCATCGAGGAATGGGCAGTCCCGCAAAAGAAAAAGGACCTCCAAGCATTCCTCGGTTTCGCCAACTACTACCGCCGGTTCATACGCAACTACAGCCAAAGAACTAAGCCCCTAACCGAACTGACCAAGGACATTCCATGGTCTTGGGGAGCTCAGCAAAAAGAAGCATTTGATGAACTCAAAGCCGAGTTCCAAAAAGCACCTATCTTGGCACAGTGGGATAGAAACCTGCCCACACTCTTGGAAACCGATGCATCCAACCAAGCGGTGGCAGGCGTCCTATCTCAGCTACACCCAGCAGACCCGATGGACCCATCGAGCAAACCCGAATGGAAACTGGTGGACTGTCATGCAACGACTCTCAAGGAAAGCGAGCGCAACTGGCCAATTCACGACAAGGAACTTTGGGGAATTGTCAGCTCAATTCTCCATTGGCGCTCGTGGCTTGCAGGCCTACCTCAACCTTTTGTCGTTCACACAGACCACCAAGGACTCCACTACTTCCAGACAAAGCAAAGGCTGAATAGCCGTCAAGCGTCTTGGGCTGAAAAGCTCAGCGAATTCGACTTCACAATTCAATACAAGCCCGGAAGTCAGATGGGAAAGCCAAACGCATTGTCCTGCCGCTCAGGAGAAGAGAAATCTGGAGCCGACGCCCAGCTCTTCAAGGACGGACAATTGGTAATGGCTATTGAAAGGGATACTCACCCCGCTGGACCAGGCACGGATGTCGCCAGCTGGGAACGAAACCAAGAAGGCCTCCTCGTCGTACCTTTGGAACACCGCACCACCATCTTTCGCCATTGTCATGACTCGCAAGTAGCAGGACACTGGGGACGTCATCGAACTCAAGAGATTGTATCAAGAGACTTCGTCTGGAATGGATGGATGGAGGATGTTGCCAAGTACGTCGCCGGATGCTCTCGCTGCCAAAAAGCAAAGGCCGACAGGCACTCAAAGAAAACCAAGTTGGTCCCAATGCCAACCGGAGAAAGACCGTGGGAGGAGATTGCAATGGACTTCGTGGGAGAACTACCAGAAAGCGACGGCTATAATGCCATCTTGGTCGTCACCGACCGCTTCACAAAGATGCAGCATTATATACCTGCTAAAACAAGCTGGACCAGCGAAGATGTCGCTAACGCCTACCTCTGCGACATCTGGAAACTCCACGGACTCCCGAAGCACATCACCTCCGACAGAGGGCCTCAGTTTGCCTCGGCTTTCTCCAGGGCACTTAATAATAAACTTGGTATCGGACTACGACTTTCCACTGCACACCACCCCCAGACGGACGGACTTAGTGAAAGGGCAATTCAGACACTTAAGCAGTACCTTCGGATCTTCTGTCACGACAGACAGGACCGATGCGCACGATGGCTACCGCTAGCCGAGTTTGCACACAACTCGACTTCGACAACGCATGGATACAGCCCCTTCAAAAGTCTCTATGGCTTCGACCCACGCACCATCCACCTGTCTGAAGAACCCTCTGCAAGTCCCGCCACTGAGGAATGGTTGGATAGAATGACTGCTGTCCACAACGACATCCACAACACCCTCAAACACATCACCGATAAGAGGAGTGGATTAAGTCTGGACAAGGCAAGATCATACAATCCAGGCGACAAGGTACTAGTAGACCGACAAAACTTGACCATCAAGTCAGGAAACAACCGAACGCTCACTTCAAAGTACATCGGCCCTTTCACAGTCAAGCGTCGAGTTGGTTCACATGCCTACGAAGTGGAAACTCCTGATAGGATTCGCCTCCACAAAGTCATTCATACCTCTCTCCTCAAGCCATTTCGGGAACGCAACGAAGACCAAATGGACATTAACGAGGACGAGCAGGACGAACTATTCTTTGTTGTGGAGAAGATTGTTAATAGTCGCCGAGTGCGAGGACAAGTTCAATACCGAGTCAGATGGCAAGGTTTTGATGAAGAGGCAGACACATGGGAACCGATCGAGCACCTCTCGGATCCTGATGTTATGCAATTGGTTACCTCGTTCCATCGAGAGTTCCCCAGGAAACCGGTGCACAGGTTACTGGAGGAAAGGTTGTGAACCCGCTAGGTTCTTCTTGTTTGCACTACTGTTTAATGAAACAGTAAGTACTCTCGTTACAGTTATTGGTTAATGTTCTATACCTTTCTACGCCCTATAGCAATCCCCTATTTTTACCTTGAATGGAGGGACGATTCAAGGGTTTTTTGGGAAGTCTCCAGGAGTGGTTTTAACGGTGAACAACCAATTTAGGACGTGGCATTATTCTGGCAAAGTGGACGCAATGGCGTGAAATGGTTTAAGGGTTTTAAAGGTAGCTCTTACATTCCCACTACACCCTTCATGGACAATGAATTAACTGAGTAATCTAGGGAGATCTCGGTTTTTTTTTTCGGAAGTATTTCTTTGGGGACCCAAGTCCTCGGAGGGGGGGGTAATGTCACGGAGTCAGGTAAGCTAGTCCTATCCCTCTCTCATGCATAAGACCGGGGACTAACCGTGACACGGACTGATCATCCACACGCTAGTCAGGCAGCTATATTTGAGGTTGGATTTCTATAAAGTTCTAGCCGCATTTTTAGTTGGATTTGTCAGGCAACTACCCCGCTTTGTGGCTGAAGCCGTAAGCGAGGTAGTTATGGTTTTCAGGGTCACATGGAGTCCCCGCGTTTAATTCTTATTTTCTATCATGTATTTCGTTTAGCAGCCGGTCGGCTATATATACCCGACCGCCCACTTAGTTTAGAAGGACAAGCGAATAGCGTTGTTCTAAGTATCTATCTACTTTTACACTTATAATCGGATTATCGCATCTTTAGTACTTTGTACTTAGTGAATATCTCGTCGCACCTCTTAGTACTCGGTACTTCCGCGAATAAGTCGATTCATCAAGTGAACCATAACAAAGTAACTAATTTTGGCAATCCCATATAGACTGTTAAAGCCTTTAAGGACCGTGGCGTTGCTCACTTTCTCTAGGTCATGAGCAACCGCTCATACATACACTATCATCCACTTTTTGAAATACCTTATCGTTTGGGTCGCTTGAGCACTATCTGCCACGGGTTATAGGGTGCTTAAGTCTGAGGTTCAATTTTTTAACATAGCTAGCAATGCTAAGCCGGAGGGTTAAAAATTGAAGCAAGCGCAGACATCTTAGCCACATCACGTAGTCTGAGCCTGAGAGCCCGCTGGAGCTCATTTCCAACTGGGTCAAACCGGCTTGAGTGTACCCAAAGACCGAACTATTGCACTTCTTAACAATAGGAAAAAGTGTGATGGAACCTCCTAAAAGTTCCCATAAAGCAGAAGAGGACTGCTAAAAAATCTCCCAAGACAACGGAGTCGACGGGTGACAAGGCCTCAGCATCCACCACTACTACGACACCTACCATTACACAAGCAATGACTCCGGTTTCTAACAGAGTATTGCCCTACCGTCCAAGTGGCCCTCAACTGCCGACAGTCCTTATTACTTACCCGCCTCCTTGCATAAGTGCTAAAGTAAAGAAGAAGACCGCACCACCTGTTGCTACCATTACTGAGAGCCCAGATTCTGGTCCCTCCATTACCAAGAGTGCAGGAACTACGCCTATCAGTACAGAGAGTGATGATGATGAGGGCTGGCAGGAAGTAAAAAGACCGCAGAGAAAGAGGAGGGACATGGTACTTGACTCACCATCACCCTCAACAGTGGTAGGTGACAGCAGTGACTTGGACATAGAGTTGGAGGGCGAGGCCTCATCAGAGGTTACCATCATTGAGTGCCCTCTCAAAGTAGTCAGCCCACCAAAGTCTGTCCAGGCCAAGGACAAAGCAAATGCCACGGAAGCATATGTCAGGGACAAGGGCTCCAAACACTCATGGAAGCAGCACACTAAGGTGGAGAAGAGCAAACGGAAGCGGAGGTCTCCACCACCCACGGAACAGGAGCCTTTGGAGACCGCACCGAAGAAAAGTAAGACAACCCACTCGCCTCCTCCACCATTGCCCCAGCGTGCACCCACTCAAGGACTTGGAAAATTTAGCAAAGCAGACAAGAAGGGAATTATAGATAAGGGACTCACCATTTTCGCACGGACAATGAAATCGGAGTCAGCAGAGTGCTTTCACACCGTCTATGACCATCTCCGCCGGCAGCTTGCTCCTGAGTTAATCTCCTCATTCCTTACTATCGGCAACAGCTACTACCTTATTACCATGCTAGACTCAGAATATAGGGAGGCTTTGCTAGGAACTTTCTCTAAGAGTGACTATATCCATGAGGGGAAGAAAATTTCAATACAAGTGACCATCTATGGAGATACAGTACACACCAATGCACCGTCAATACACTGTATCACTCACGCACCACCTCTCACAACACCAACCGATATCTTTGAAGGACTCAAATCGGAATTGGAAGAAGGAACCAAAGCAGAATTCAAACTTAACCGTGACCTATGCAACTCCATCCGAGATGGTGAGTATTCCCACTGCAGAATCACAACTTCAACCACAACTAATAAATCGATAGGGTGATTCGTTATTGGCACCAGATCAAGGATCAAAACGGCAAGGATGACAATCATGGTAAGAGGAGGACGCAGGGTTATGCACCTGGAACACAAACGATGCCTTTTATGTTTGAGTAAGGGACATAAAGTTGACCAATGTGACGCTGATGAGTTCCGCCTGTCCAAGGGCGATCACTTTCTTGTAGATAAATAGTTAATTAGATAGAAACAATGAAAATTCTTTTACTCAATGTGAAAGGCCTTTGTGACCAAGTGAAATTCCGCTCGCTACTAACTCGACTTAGAAATCTGAACGTAGACTTATTAATCGCAACCGAATCCCATTTAACTCCACCTGATATGACCAATCTGATCCAAACCAACCCTCACATCCAAATCACAACTAACTACAACACACCCATGGCAAAAGGAGTGTCCTTCATTTCTCCAAGTAACCACCGGTGCAGTTGGGACCCTGATACAGACGTCTTTTACCATGACGATGACGGTAGAGCACTTGGAATTGCACTGACCCTTAACTCTGGCACAGCACCAAAACGTAAATTGAAAGTGATAGGTGTCTATTGTCTAAATGCAGCGCAAAAACAGGTATCATTCTTTGAAAGCATACCACCTCACACACTACAGGGACTTAAACTACTGCCAAGAGAGTTTAACATAGTGGAACACACCTATGATAGAAATTCCCCCCACGCAGACGCCCCCCACACAGTAAGATGCGTTGGTGGTCTTGTAAGGTCAAGAGGTTTAAAAGACGCATGGCTTCAAAACCATGATAAGGGTACTGGACACACTTTCCAATCATCTAACCAAACTGTATTGACAAGTAGAATTGATTGTGTATATGCAAAGGAATCAATCCTGCAAAAATCAATTAAATGGGAGATAGTGGACTTTCCACCACCATATGATCACAAAGGCATCTGTTTTGAGTATTTCCATAGACATGAAATCGATAAGGGACCAGGTACATGGCAAATGAACCACTTCTACTTCAAATCCGTGGAGTATGTTAATATGATGGAGGAAATTATTGCTGAACATACCCGCAAAGTACTACATGGGTGGTCCCTTGCATATGAAGAGGACTCAAAAGGAAAAATAACATACTTCTGGCCGGTAGCTAAAAACAACTTGGATACACACAAATGCATTGAGAGATGGGATGCTCTTATAGATGCTGTTCAAATGACTGCCCAAACCTATAAGAAGGAGAAAGCCTACTCGCGCCACAAAAGACTCCAGAAACTTACAAGAGCACTCAGATTGGCTGAAATAAAACCACTCACAAACATTGCTAATATAACCAACTTGAGAGTGTGCAAATCACTGATGGACGCATTTCTAGAGCTAGCTAATGATAAGAGACAATATAATACCCGGGCAAAACATCTTGATGTGGGGGCATCCAGACATAGGGAATTCTGGCAGATGGCAAATGACAATAAGGGAGGTGAACCAATTATGGGACTGAAGAAAAGTGACGCTGAACTAGGAACTGACAAGGTACACAAAAAGCCAAAGAACATACTCCAAATTGCATACAAATTCTATTAGACCCTCTACACTGAAGACCGCACATGCAGCCTAAGCCAACAAAGACTCCTAGAATGCTACACACACCCAATCGATGATAAAAAACACCCCATAAACACTGGAGTTGTGACTGCACTCGAACTAACCAAAATCTTCCAACAATAGAAGGGAGCCAAGACGCCTGGGCCTAATGGAATCCCATGTGAGTGATTTAAGAGATTCTGTGATTTTATAGGAAATGGTAACAAACTGGCACACGCTATGCTATGTGTTAGCACTATAATGATAATAATGCAGAATAAAAAACCTAACCCTTAACCTAAGTTCTGGGCAGGCAGTACGCTATCCATTATGTTTAAAAAGGGTCACAGAACCAACCTGAAAGATTACAGACCCCTAGCTATGATTAACTCATTCTATAAACTGGTAACTGGAGTAATCAACAACCAACTACTAGGGCCAGCCTCTACAGTAATTGGAAATCACACGAAGGGGTTCCTACCAAATCGGCATATTCATGACAATGTTAAACAAGCACAATGCCTCATAGATTGATCACTACAATTAGAACACCCCATATAAATGCTCCTGCTAGATCAAGAAAAAGCGTACAACCGAGTAGATAGAGGCTTCCTATAGAAAGTCCTTAAGAATTTGAAAGTACCCAAGCCTATCATCAATGCAATTAAGAGAGCTGTTATAGAGGTGCACAAAATAAAATATCTATCCATAAACAACTTACTGAGCCTATTGACCTAAAACGTGGGGTGCGACAAGGAAACCCTCTGTCTTGCCCCCTCTTCAACTTATGTATTGAGCCACTTGCCCTTATGCTTCTACAGAAAAGGCAACTGCCATGCTTTGTTGAGAATTCAAGCTTTAGACACTTAGTATCGATGTATGTAGATGACACTGCTGTCATCCTGACAAAGGGGTCGGAATGCCCTATCAAGATATATACGATGTATATGCTCAAGCAACAGGTGCCAAACGAAACATAAAGAAAACCGTAATAGTAGGAGTAAACAAAGACCCAACGAGACCAATAACAATTGGACTGGTTAAGGTATCCTGTAAGCTACAATTGGAAAGATAGCTTGAAATACCAATAGGCATACATGTAGATACTGAGATCGTCTGGAATAAACTTGCTGCTCACATAGAGAATCATATACAGAAATGGGAGAAGGTAACACTGTCCATACGAGAAAGAATATCTATCTCTAAGAATATACTCTTTGGTCGAATACTCTATATTGCCAGGCTACTCCCGCCCTCTAAACCCATCATCAGCTAGATTGATGGAATAGTATGGGCATACATCTGGAATTCCCAGACACTACCATCACGTGGAGCAATCCCACGGAATGATGCAATCAGAAGGATAGATGTAGGAGGATTTAATGCAATAGATATCCAGTAAATGATCAAAGCACTACATATCTATTGGATACAAAGAATGTGTTACGCAGCTAAGCCTAATGTAGACCCTCTACTTTCACCCAGATGGACGACACTTGCCAAGGATATAATTCTACACACAGCACCACTATTTGCACAAGATATGGTTGGCAAACCTCGGGGACAGAAGTGGTGTCAGAATAATTGTTCTTACCCCCAATTGAGTCCTTTTCGTTTGTTCTATTCTTACATGTCTCGGATATACATATCCTTCTGTTATATTCTATCTCCGTCATGTCTTTCTATTTTTACCATGATCTTCGCTGTTATATCCTGCTTTCATACTATATCAGCTCATATCGCCGCACTTCTCCTTCTACCTTCCTGTTTGGGATATCCATGTCCTCGCTTACGCTCCCACATGTATCACCTACACCTGTCATTGCACCCACACCTTTCTGTGGCGATCCACACCATTCTATGGTGTGACTCGCTTATTTCATTTCTAATAGACGGTGTAACACACCCTCACACTGGTGTGCCACACCTAATTCTTTTGTCAATACTCTTGGTATTTCTCAGGGTCAATGCCATGCCCCAGGACTTTTTGCTGGACTTGCGTCAAGCTTTTCTGTTGCTCGCTTCCTTTCCTACTCATGTATATAAGGTCGCTCGCTCCCCCACTTAGTTCTGCTCTTTAGTGAATACAATTACCTTGAAACCAATAACTTGCTCCGCTGGCTACCGCCGTGACCCGCTCCTCTCTAAGATCTTTGAACCCTCTTGTGCACATCTATCCCCCTTTGTCTCGACTCTCGATACCTACGGAGTATACCTTCTCACAGGTTATGAGCCCGGCTGCCGCTACTATTGTTTAATCAATTGGCACAGCTGGTTTATCTCAGATCTCATTGCGCTCATCTCTGCACGCTTATTCGGTCTCAACTACCTTGTCTCTCCTCACACCCTTTGCCGCATCTTTACTATGACTGATACTACTGACGTCAAACCCAACATGTCGACTGGCTCCTCCTCCATGCCCTTCAAACTTGGAAGCTTGGAGAAGCTTCAAGGTCAATCCAACTACACTCTCTGGGCCAAGCTCATGCAACGTGTTCTTGCCATTCACGACTTTGACGATCTCATTGCCACTCAACAAGTTCCTCCTACCGATGCTGCTCTGCTTAAGCAACACAAAAAGAAAGAGTTGCTTGCCATCATGACGATTCAACTCACCATTGAACAGGACCAGCAGTATGTCATTGACGGCTGCTCTACTGCGTACGATGCTTGGAAAACTCTTCAGGACACCTTTGATCGTCAGAATGTTGCCTCTTCCTTCCACACCTTTCGCGATATCCTCAATCTGTCAATGTCTGACTCGGAATCCATCAATGACTACCTCCTTCGATTTGGCAACTCCTGGGCCCAGGCCAACACTCGCTCTCTCAATGGAACTGATGCTCTTGCCACTGCCCTCAGGCCTTTCTTCGAAAGTGACCCCATCAAGAGTGCAATCCTCTTGAACTCGCTACCACAGTTATTCAACGATACAGTCAACATTCTCCAAGCCAAGGACTCCCAACGATTCGAAGACCATCAAACCCACCTTCGAAACATGAAGACCAACGAAGATAATGCTAAGGCATTCTTCGCCAACAAGCCCAAAGGCAAAGGTCAAGCACCTGCGCCTCGCCCCAAGAACAACAACTCTCGTCCTGGCAGGACTGCGCAAGCAGCTCCAACCAAGTGTACTTGGTGCAAGAAGAATGGACATCCCTTCTCGGATCATGTCCACAACAAATGCTTCAGGCTCAAGAAACATCAAGAGAACCAACGCAAGGGCGTTGCTGCTGCTGCTGTCTCCTCATCGGAACCATCAACCTCCACAGCTCTGGTCACCACCACACCCACCTATTCAAGTGGTGTTGCCTGGCTTGCTTTTGGAACTATTGGTAGCGCTACTTCGTCTCTTCTCGCCTTTTCTGTCTCTTCGCCTTCTGGTCTCATGTCTGGTCCTTCTTCGTCTTCTTCCGCTGGTTCTTCTTCTACTGCTCTTGGGCTTGCTCTCAAAGCTCGAGATGCTACAACATATCAGGTATGGATCCTCGATACTGGCGCCTCTCACCACATCACAGCTGACTTTTTCTGCCTCATCAATCCAGTCTCCCATCGTGTGGGAATAACTGTTGGTGGTGGTCAAGTGCTCTTCTCGGAGTATAAGGGAACTGTTTGTCTGTCTGTGGAGATTGGTGGAAAGGTTTCGAATATCTCGCTGTCTGATGTTTTGTATCTACCTGAATGGAATGAAGTGAACTTGGTCTCGTGGAGAATGATTGATTTAATTGGAAACGCATACCTTCATGGAGAAAACAAAACTCTTGACATTATACTCAAGACGGACCACTTCACCGTGTTACGCGCTGAACTTGGTGCTCTTGTTTATATGTTTGAATCTGCTGTTGGTTTTGGTACTGCTTACAAGTCTTCTGTTCAATTTTGGCACGAAGCACTAGGTCACTCCTTGCCTCACTCCTGGAACAAAGCCTCCAATATCTTCGCCGATGGCAACCTGCTTCCAAAACCTCCTTCGCAATTCTACTGTCACTCATGCGCCAAATACAACTCGACACACCAAACTCCCAAACCAGTCACACATAACACAAAGGAACCATGGGAACTACTCCATGCAGACCTTGCTGGACCTCTCCCTGTTACCTCGCTCGATGGTCATCGCTTCTACCTATCAATGATCAACAATTTCCCTCGATTCTCCAAGATTGCATTCCTCAAACACAAGTCCGATGCTGTAAGGCATATGAAGGCTTACTGTGAAGAGATCAATACAAAAACTGCACGATATCCAAGAAATTGGCGTACTGATAATGGTGGAGAATTCGTGAATAATGAATGGTCTGCTTACTGCGAAAATAAAGGCATGATACATCAAACCACTGCAGCATACTCCCCAGAGTCAAATGGTGTTCCAGAACGCTACAACCTGACTCTCGTCAACATGTGTCGACCTACCGTTGAGGACTACCCTCAATTCATTTGGGCGGAATGCTATGCATGGGCAACTTACATCCGCAACCGCCTCCCTCATTCGGCTCTTAATGGGAAGACGCCCTTTGAAGTACTCAACAATCGCCTACCCTCCATCAAACATCTTCGACCCTTTGGTACACCTTGCATTGTCCACATCCCTAAGGAGAAACGCCTTGCTGGCAGCAAGTTAGATCCAAGAGGGATTGATGGAAAATTGGTTGGCTACACTGGAACCCTATCAATGTTCCGTGTTTACATACCATTAGAAAGAAGAGCATACACAGTCCGTCAGGTCAAGTTTATCCTGTCCGATAACATCACCTCCGTTGAAATGTATCTCCCCACAGAGTTAAACTCTTCAGAACCTGATCAAGTAGCTTCGTCACAACCTGATCAATCTTCAACACCTACAACAGTTCCGCAACTTCAGCAAACTCCACAAAAGCCGCAGCGAATGCCAGGCGCCTTTGGTTCTCCTACACCAATGAAGCCTCCACCCCCTGCACCTCCTGTCGAACTCCCACTATCTTCAACTAAACCTACTGTCAATATTCCCTCATTGTCACAACACAACCATGACGAATATGGACAGTACTTCGATGAAGAAGAGTTATCAGAATCAGAGAGAGCTGTTTCACAACAGCTTCGTAATGAAACGCCTACCACACCTCCACGTCCCATCCCACCACCACCTTCTGCACCCAAAACATCTCGACGCTCTTCTCCCCCTCCATCAGGCAGCTCCGAAGGTCCTAACCTCAAGCGTTCTCAACGCAAGAAGAAGGAAATCGAGCGCTATGGTTTCCCAAGAATCAACGCAGCCTTTGGAGAAGATACAGCTCGGATATTTCTAGCAGAAATTGGTGACGACTTTGCAGCATTAATTGAGGAAGAAATTGGTCAGGCCAACGTCACACTTGGTCCTCCCACCTACTCCCAAGCTATGAAGTCTGAAGATGTCGATAAATGGATTGATGCTATGAGAGAAGAGCAATCTTCTCTTGAATCGCAAGGTGTTTGGGAAGTTCATGACGCTACTGACTTACCAGATGGCAGGAAAGCTATTGGATCACGCTGGGTTTATACTGTTAAACTGTTAGAAGATGGATCAATCGAGAGGTACAAGGCACGTTTAGTGGTTAAGGGCTTCTCACAAATCTCCGGAATTGATTTGAGTGAGACTTTCGCACCAGTGACGCGGTACGATTCTTTACGTCTCCTAATAGCCCTTGCAGTACTACACAACCTTGACACTGCTCAACTTGACATCAAATCAGCGTTCACTTATGGTCCCCTTGACGAAGAAATCTGGGTCACACCTCCTCCTGGACTTGGCCTCGAAAACAAAGTCCTTTTACTCAAGAAGGCACTCTACGGTTTGAAACAAGCTCCGCTACAGTGGTATAAAAAACTATGCTCTGTCCTTGCTGAACAACACTTCATTCCTACTCACTTCGATCCCTGTGTCTTTATCAGCACCAAAAGCAAAATTATCATGGCTGTCTATGTCAACGATATTGCTCTTGCTGGCTCCACTGCTGACCTGCAGAAACTCACTACTTTCCTACAAACGCACTTTAAGGTCACTGTTAAAGGCAAGCTCTCCTACATGCTTGGAATCGAAATTCAATACCACAACGACGCAATCACACTTGGACAACCTCTCTACATCACACAGATACTACAGCGCTTCGGAATCGATCAATCTCGCTCTGTTTCGACACCTATCGATCCAAAAGCCCAGCTTCGCAAAGCCACGGACGATGAATCTCCTGTTGACCAGAATCTCTATCAACAGATGATTGGTGCCCTCATGTATCTTGTTACTTGTACTCGTCCTGATCTTGCTTTCGTTGTTTCATACCTCTCCCAATTCTCTTCTCGTCCTCTTGATATCCATCATACTGCTGTCAAGAGAGTCTTTCGTTATATTTCTGGTACCCGTGATGCTGTTCTCATATATCCTCGTTCTGGTTCTGTTTGGTTGGAAGGTTTTTTGGATGCTTCTTTTGCTAATTGTCTTGATACCCGTCGTTCTTATACTGGTTACGTCTTTCAGCCTGGTAAGTGCACGATTTCCTGGCTCTCCAAGAAACAACAATGTACTTCCAACTCTACTACCGAAGCGGAATACATAGCACTCTCTACCACAGCTCGACAAGCCAAATGGTATACACACGCCTTCAAGCAATTCAACCTCAGCATTTCTGTCGATATATACTGCGATAATCAAGCCAGTATTGCTCTCGCCAACAACCCAGTTTACCACCACGAAACCAAACACATCGATATAGCCTATCACTACACCAGAGGATGCCTTCTCAACAACATATTTCAGCTCCACTACGTCTCTACCAAGGAAAATGTCGCTGATATTATGACGAAGGGTCTTCCAAACGACTTACACACTAAGTTTGCTCAATTACTTGGGTGTTTCGTTCGAGAGAGAGTGTCAGAATAATCGTTCTTACCCCCAATTGAGTCCTTTTCGTTTGTTCTATTCTTACATGTCTCGGATATACATATCCTTCTGTTATATTCTATCTCCGTCATGTCTTTCTATTTTTACCACAATCTTCGCTGTTATATCCTGCTTTCATACTATATCAGCTCATATCGCCGCACTTCTCCTTCTACCTTCCTGTTTGGGATATCCATGTCCTCGCTTACACTCCCACATGTATCACCTACACCTGTCGTTGCAGCCACACCTTTCTGTGGCGATCCACACCATTCTATGGTGTGACTCGCTTATTTCATTTGTCATAGACGGTGTAACACACCCTCACGCTGGTGTGCCACACCTATTTCTTTTGTCAATACTCTTGGTATTTCTCAGGGTCAATGCCATGCCCCAGGACTTTTTGCTGGACTTGCGTCGAGCTTTTCTGTTGCTCGCTTCCTTTCCTACTCATGTATATAAGGTTGCTCGCTCCCCCACTTAGTTTTGCTCTTTAGTGAATACAATTACCTTGAAACCGATAACTTGCTCTGCTGGCTACTGCCGTGACCCACTCCTCTCTAAGATCTTTGAACCCTCTTGTGCACATCTATCCCCCTTTGTCTCGACTCTCGATACCTACGGAGTATACCTTCTCACAAGTGGGAGATAGCATCAAAGAGCACACTTTCATTAATCTTATACTTTTGGAATATGTGGGCAGCAAACGCCCAAAAACGTGGACACAAATGCAACTTTAAAGAACCAGAAACATCAAAAGAGGTAGAGGACATAGAATTCTGGTTCCATCTTTCAATAACGGGATGCAAAGCTTCTAAATGGGGAGCACCAGTTTGGCACAACTTATATGTTGGATATATTAAGCTAAAGCCACGAACTCTTGGTGACCTCCATTATATTCCGGGATTAAATACAGAAGAACTAAACATACCACAAATTTAGATGACCCAATTACACTTAGCTATCAGGAGGCTTTTCTTGGTCCTACCAGCAGAATGGAGAAGACTTTGGCCAAATCAACTCCCATGCCTAAGCAATATTAGTGGAAACCAGTTTGAACATGCAAAAATCTTCAACCATCGCCTTGAGACATAGTTGTTGCTAAGCTGTCATAAGCAAACAAGATATATCTTCCTCATGGAAGCCAAAGAAGGGCAGTCTGATCTGTTAAGCTATGTAGAAACACTGGTTGAGACGCACTCTATGCGCCTTAACACAACAGTGCTGGAGAAGGTTTGGTTAAAAATTAGCCCCCAAAAAGCTGTATTTCTCCCCAAAATGATTCATTTGTTTTGGAAACTCCTGCACAATAAGGTAAGAACAGGTGAAGATTGGATGGACAGAGACGTGTGCCCCAACTGTCACTCACCTCAAAATGTAGAACACCTCTTATGGCAATTCCCCATAGCAAAATGACTATGGGCCTATGCAAAGGTTAAGCATAGCCTCTTTACAAGTGAAGACTTTGTTAAGCCTCGTCACTATGGAGATGTAGTACTACTCAAGCATAGAATTAAAAAGAAGGATGGCGACAAAAGACGTTGGCAAATCTTCTACGCAGAAATAATGTGGGCCCTCTGGCTTCAACGGTGCGCTTGGAGCTTTGAAGAGGTGGACACATTTGACCTGCTAGCAGTTATAAACCGCTGTGATTCCAGGATCAAAATGAGACTGTTGATTGATTGCCAGATTGCACTAGGGTATGGATATAGCTCAATTTCACCAGCCGAATTCGCCAACACTTGGGGTATTGAAGTTAGTGAGAGTGATAAGATCAAAAGCTTCATAGAAGGGTAGATACTATAACCCCTAGACATGGGAGACTTGACTGAAGCCAAGCAATCACTATGATTCTAACTTCACTGTTGGGACTTAGTAAAATAGATTCCCAGAGCAAAGGAAACCCATTGAACGACATAAGAACCCTCTATAACCTGACCGTCAAAGGGTTAAAAGTATGATGCACTAGGAGGTAAGGAGGCACATCACAAGTGATTATGAGAGGGCACGTTCAAAGATTCAATCCCTGATCAACAGGAAGAGCGGGGGATCACCACCCTCTAATGTCTGTACCACCGGTGTGGGCTCGTGTACCTGTCCAAAAACATATACTACAGTAAAGACGATCAGATACCGTCGTAGTCTTAACCATAAACTATGCCAACTAGGGATTGGGCGATGTTCTTTTTTGACTCGCTCAGCACCTAACAAGAAATCAAAGTCTTTGGGTTCTGGGGGGGGTATGGTTGCAAGGCTAAAACTTAAAGGAATTGACGGAAGGGCACCACCAGGAGTGGAGCCTACGGCTTAATTTGACTCAACACGGGGAAACTCACCAGGTCCAGACACATTAAGGATTGACAGATTGAGAGCTCTTTCTTGATTATGTTGGGTGGTGGTGCATGGCCATTCTTAGTTGGTGGAGTAATTTGTCTGCTTAATTGCAATAACGAACGAGACCTTATCCTGCTAAATAGTCAGGCCAGCTCCGGCTGGTCGCCGGCTTCTTAGAGGGACTATTGGCTTCAAGCCGATGGAAGTTTGAGGCAATAACAGGCCTGTGATGCCCTTAGATGTTCTGGGACGCACGCGCGCTACACTGACAGAGCCAACGAGTCTATACCTTGGCCGAAAGGTCCGGGTAATTTTGTGAAACTCTGTCGTGCTGGGGATAGAGCATTGCAATTATTGCTCTTCAACGAGGAATTCCTAGTAAGCGCAAGTTATCAGCTTGCGTTGACTACGTCCCTGCCCTTTGTACACACCACCCATCGCTACTACCGATTGAATGGCTCAGTGAGGCCTTCGGACTGGTCCAGAGAGGTTGGCAACGGCTTTTTCAGGTGCTGGAAAGTTGGTTAAACTTGGTCATTTAGAGGAAGTAAAAGTCGTAACAAGGTTTCCGTAGG